>PUQB01000757.1:0-30863 GCA_003024785.1 Selaginella tamariscina | reverse complement strand
GAATCCTGGTGGATCAGGATAAGGTTAAAGTTATACTTACCTTACAACCGCAGGATCTAAAAGAATTAAGGCGGTTTTTAGGAAAGATTGGCTATCATAGGAGGTTTATTAAGGATTATGCCCAAATAGCCAGACCTTTAACTGACCTTTTAAAGGCAGGAAAATCCTATGATTGGACTCCTGCATGTCAGGAAGCTTTTGATACATTAAGGAAATCTTTAGTAACAGCACCTATATTAGTGAATCCTAAATGGGACAGGGAATTTCATGTGCAGGTTGATGCCTCAGACATGCAATAGGAGCTATCCTTACACAGACGCAGGAAGATGGAAAGGACCGTCCTATCTACTATGCAAGTCGCAGGTTAACACCGGCAGAGGTAAACTATACTACCACAGAAAAAGAAGCTTTGGTATATGCAATTCATAAATTAGACATTATTTATTAGCTAATAAAGTCAAAATCTTTGTAGATCATAAGGCTTTGTTACATCTTTTAAACAAGCCAGTCCTAACAGGACGTTTAGCTAGATGGTTTCTCCTGTTACAGGAGTATGATTTTCAAATCATACATAAACCGGTAGACAGCATGAACAGGCTGACCATTTAAGCCGCATTAAACAGGAGAAGTTCCAATCCAGTATATGGATGACTTTCCTGATGCACATTTGTTTCATGTGCATTCCTCCTACATGGATGGAGGACATAAAAGTTTATTTGTCGACTGGACTAGTTCCACCATCCTATGAGACTAATGATCAGAAAAAGTTATTTGTCGTGAGGACACGACGTTATTCTTTGGTGGGAGGAAAGTTATATAAGACGGGTCAGGATGGAGTGTTAAGACGTTGGGTGGAACCTTTTGAGGTTATGGATATCCTGAAAGAGGCCCATGCGGGTCTAGCAGGAGGGCATTTTGCAGAGGAAATAACTGCAAGGAAAATATTACAGGCTGGGTTATGGTGGCCTACATTATGGAAGGATGTAGGAGATTTCTGTAGGAAATGTGATAAGTGCCAAAGAGCACATATACCACCTAAGAAACAGGTATATCCTTAAATCCTATCCTACCACTAGAACCTTTTCAAAGGTGGGGAATGGATTTTATAGGACCTATAAATCCTGAGTACAAAAAGGAATCAATATATTCTGGTACTTACGGATTATATGACTAAGTGGGTAGAAGCAGAACCTATGAGGAAAGCTGATGCTTATAATACAGCTATATAATATGATTATAGTGCGTATGGAATTCCTAAGGAAATCATAAGTGATAGAGGAAAACACTTTATTAATGAAACAATTCAAACACTTATGGAAGAATTTGTTATAAAACATAAGAAATCTACACCTTATTATCCTCAAGGGAATGGTCAAGCTGAATCTACAAATAAAGTCCTTAAGAATGTTTTAAGGAAAGTGATTCAGGAAAATGGAAAAGACTGGGATGAAAGACTTCCTGAAGTCTTGTGGGCTTACAGACAGCCTATAAGGTTGTAACAGGAATGACGCCTTTTAAGTTAGCATATGGACTTGAGGCAATAACTCCTGTTGAATATATTGTGCCATCTTTAAGGATTGCTGTAAAGCATAATTTAGGTGAGCAAGAATCCTTACAACGTAGGTTACAGGAATTAGAAAAACTGGATGAGATAAGATTACATGCTTTATGGACTGTACAGGCAATTCAGAAAAGAAGGAGAGCCTGGTATAATAGGAAAAGAAAGAAGCATGATATAAGAGAAGGAGATTTGGTCTTGTGGTATAGAGGAAGTGTTGATAAACCACAGGATAAATTAAAAATGAAATGGTTAGGTCCATTAAAGTCAAGGGAAAGTAAGGTGTGGTAAATGTTGAAACCCTAACAGGAGACGGAATGCAGGAAAGGGTAAACATAAATAAATTGAGAGGTATGAAGTTCATTTATAGACGTTGAGATATATTCTATACGAATATTCCAATACACTTGGAAATCAGCGCCAAACCTAGATCTAGGGTTTGTAGCTTCTTTCTTCGCGGATATGGCAGAGGAAAGAATACTCTTGTGGTGAAAAATTGCCGATCTCTGCATAAGGCGGCTGAGAATCTGGCATGTGGCCATTTTACAGTCATGTTGACGGGCTGGGAGATCAGAGCTGGAGAACGCTCTTCAGGGATTGGGTCTTGAGAAGTATGCTCACCTTCTAGCGCAGGTAAATCCTGATGCGCTACAGTGCTATCATTTCATCATGATGGCGGAAAAGATGGTTGGAGATAATTTCGTTGCATATGCCGAAGGGAGAAGGATGTTGATTAATGAGAAGGCAATCGCGGAGGTATTTCGGCTGCCATTAGGAGAAGGAGAGTTGGAGGTAGATAAGAAGAATTTAGATATCTATCTGAAAGAGGGGAGGCAATACAATAGCAAGCTTGGCTGTGGTGGATCTGAGGAGGAAGAAGTAGAGCTTGTGGTAATTTTCTGGTGAACTCTTTTGAGTTCAGACTTTCTTCCACAGCCTCAAAGACAGTTATGTCGCTGTATGACGCTTAAGACGGGGAAGTGTGCAGGAGTTGCACGTTATCTCCTCAGGAAACTGGGTGAGTATGTTTTTACTGCTCAGGAGAAGGAGTCTCGATGATTGCATTGGCGTGGATACAGTCACTTGTGAATCATGTGATGGAGTGTGGAGAGGAAGTCGAGGAGCAGGAGTATGCTAGTAAGTTGCAGAAGGTGCTCACACCTCAGAACAGGCTGGTAGGAAAGAAGGTACAGGAAGTGCTAGTGGGAAGCGTCAGGAGAGTACCAGTAAGGTGATGAAGACACCACCGGGAAGAAGCAAAAGATATCACGGGTGATGCCGATGCGGAAGTCCGTGCGGAAGGGAAAGACGAAGCCCGGGGAGAGCATCCATTTGGATGATGAGGATTCGACAGGAACAGGAGAAGAGAGGAGGAAGAGCACTCGAACAGGTTTTGAGGGTGAAGCCACTGAAAACCAGAGAGCCACAGAAGGTGGGACAGCATCCGGAGAAGAAGACGTTGGAGGAAGTGGTACAATGGAGCTAGAGAAGCCACATGAACAAGTACCACGACTCAGACGAAGGTAGCAGAGGATAAGCCGAAAGAACAGTCGCAGGATAGGCGTCTGGGTACACAATAAGGAAGAGAAGTCGCCTGAGTTGCGGGAGATGACGAAGGAGGAGCTACCAACAATGGAGACAGGGAAATCGGTGGATCACCGGAGCAGTTAGGGAATAAGGGAAAGGAGATTCCCGGGATATTCCAGGAACAGTTGAGGAGGCAACTGCAGTTTTGTTGCAGTTACCAACAGGGCAAGCTCAATCACCAAGTGAAGGCATGGGACGTGTTCCAATGACACGGCAGCCATGGTTCAACCGTGGAGCAGGGCATTCTCCAAGAGGAAAGGTACGTTTGCACGAGGAGGGTATCCTATGCATCACAGGTGGGGGAATGACTCATTGCTACGAAGCTGCGGCTGAAGAAATGGCAACAGAGTTTATGGAGCCAGGGACGTTCATGGATGGTGGTAAGCGTGGAAATCCTTCAGACAGGAGGAAGTGCCTATGGAGGTTGAGGTACAGCTGGCGCAGGTTTTGTCTCGTATGCAGCAGGAGATACTGGACAAATCGGCAAAGGTGAGTTCAGCATCGCAGGATGTACCACAGTTGGCTTCAGCATTGTACAACCAGTTTGTGAATATGGGCTACACAGTGAAGGACAGAGCAGAGATTCGAGGTTGATTGCAGAAGCGGTGGAGGCAGTGATAATGCCGAAGATCAACACCATGCAGGCTACGGTTAGCAATAGGAGCACGACCGGTGAAGGCAAGGACTCCTAGTCCTATAGTTCTTGAGAGCAAGCCTGTGAGTGTTTCAGAACCTATGCCGATGGCGCAGAAGATAATCAAGACAGGAAGAACTCCGACAGGGAGGAGCACTTTGACAGTGTTGGGGGAGGAACTTCAGCAACTGCAGGTGGCATCCATGGCGCAGGAAATGGAGAAGGTAAAGGGAGTTTGTGAGGTACAAGGAGGACGAGACAGAGTATCCTGAGGAGCCGCAGGAGAATGAGGGTGCAGGACAGGTGCAGTGAGGACACTGCAAATTCAAGGTGGGGAATAGTGTTAGAGGCCAAAAATATAGCATGTAGGAACTGCATACATAGGACTTTCCTACGGTGGAGGAATAACTTGTAGGAAAGTAGTAGTAGGAAATATCCTGTGTACAGGAAAAATCCTACACAGTAGGAAAATCCTACAGGGTAGGAAGGATCCTACGGTTGCAGGAAGCAGACAGTTATGACGGTTGGAGGAGGAAGGATTCGGTTAGGGCAAGGAAGGGCAAGGAGGAGAGAGAGACTATGAAGGCTATGAAGGCTATGGAGAGCAATGCATGAGAGAGAGAGTATCTTTGGGAGAGAAGTAAGTCTCCACACTTGCTATCTCTTTGTATTCATATAGTAATGCAAGTGCATATTTATGGTGTATTGTGAATGCTTATACATGGCAATGGCCAAAGCAAAATCCTATCCTTGACCTTAGAGACGAGATAAGTATATATATAAAGCTCTCTATAGACGAAATCCTACACTTTAACTGGCAAAGCTTTTCCTGTGCTGTGAATAGTGTTTTTTACACAGGGGAAAGTTTTGCATGTTAACAGGTACTTATCAGGATCTCCAAAGTAGGCTTTAAAGGCAACCACGAAACCTTCAAAGTCTTCCATTAATGGTTGTCATGCTCCAGCAAGGGGGCAACCCAAGCCCGTGGAGATTCAATTAGTAAGGATGTTAAAAGGCCAACCTTTTGTACATCATTTGAGTAGCAGCGTGGTTGCATGCGGATCAAGAGCCGAATCTGATTAAGAAAACCTTGGAAATCGGCGTGATTGCCACTGAATTTTTTTATTATGCTGATCTTCGACTCCGAAGAAAAGTTCGATGGAGAGGAAACCACCGATGCTTGAGAGAGAGCATGCGCAATAGCCTTGGAGGATGCATCAGCAGCTACATGCGCCGTGTTGGTGGAACCTTGCAAATCTGTGACCATTTGGCACAAAGTGGTCAGTTCATGAAGCAACTTTGAAAGTGCTCAAAAATCGGCCATGATCTATGAAAGGAAAAACAAAAAGAGGAAAACGAAGAAGAAAAACCAAGGAGAAAAAAGGTAACTGGGAATCGGAGAGCTTTGAAAGGAGTTACTATTAAACTGTCAAGCCACAATCCAAGAACAAGGAAGAGAGCAGGATTCCAAAAACAAGAAGGCTTGACTCAAGGAGTAGGACAGGGAGTAGGGCAAGAACTAGGAACTCAGGAGTAAGACAAGGCGCAGGACAGGATCCAGGAGCAAGACAAGAACAGGATAGGATTCGGGAGCAAGACAGGAGCAGGATAGGAAAGCGCAAGATAGAATCCAGAAGCAAGACAGGAACATGACAGGATTCAGGAGCAAGACAAGAGCAAGAGGCAAGGAGCAAGACACGAACAAGACAAGAACAAGAATGATCGTAGAATGACTGGTGTTGATAGTAACTGATTGTACAACAATTAGGTCGAAGCTTTTATGCTCACAATTTCAAGAGCTAATCTAGGCAATCCCATGAGTGCTAAAAGTGGTTGCATGCATCTAAAAGTGGCTATATGCATGCAGAGGCTAAAATGAGTCCACATGTCCCTTATCCTCTAGGCATATCTTGTAGCATATCCTGTAGGCATATCCTGTATGAATATCATGTAGGTATATTCTATATCCCATATCATGTATCTGGAATCCTGCATCCTGTATCAGGGCGTGACAACTCCCAAGAGAGAGCTTGGAGCTCGGTTCATTGATGTGGACGAGAATGAGCTAGAAAACCATCCTATCGTGAAAACATTAATCTGTACAAAAAGAAATATACATCAGAAATAGGAATACCTTCCAGCAGAAAAAGGAAATTTTGTGTATCCATTGCAGGATAGTACGCAAACAATGAGAGAGATGAACACTCATCTCCAAGAACAAAATCTCCCTGAGTATATCTCAGATGATGACATACAACCAACAAATATACCTAAAGATCTAAAAGTAACTGAAATCTATTTTAGGGAGAAATAATCAAGAGAAAAAGAACATTTCTATAAAACAAAAGTATCCTAGAAAACAAAGCATTCCTATGAAACAAATTCAGGATGACGTGGCAATTTCTCACCACAAGCATGTTTGCTTTTGGGTGAACATACGAAAGACATGTCTACATTGGGTAATTTCATTCCGGTCTGCCATCTGACAACACTTTTTCTTGCAGCAGTCAATCGTGACAATGCTCGTAACACTTTCGAAAGATGTAGGATCCATCTGACCCTCTTGCCGAAACTTGCAGGGAAGATCTGCAATTCATGAATTGCCTTTTTCTTATAATAGGACCAATGCAAGGAACCTCTTCAAATATGGGTTGTTATTATTTGAAATCCAACCCAGAATATGTTGAACCATCTCACTGTCTTAATTCAGATGTTCGCCACCTCACGAGGGATCTAGGATGCAATGTGCCATTAGGTGAAACCTCTATCACAACTACACCCACAAAGTCGGCCCCTAGTTTCTCTTCTGACATTGCTTCCATTGGATTTATAGCTGTGATGATGCCTCTCCCAACCTCGATCTCATAAAGAAAGAGAATCACCTCATCCATCACAACAGGCAAGCCATCATCTGGTGAACTCTATTTGTTTATGACTCTACATATTCTGTGTCAACTTTGACTTCATCCAAATTCCACAATACAGGAGAACCCTCCTCAAATTCCATTTCCCGGAACCTCAACATGCTTGCAAATGGTGTTCACCCATATGTACACACAAGATCCTTGGGCAATATTGTAACATGATGCATTATCATTTCGAACATCCACAGTTCCAGTGCCAATTATCTCGTTGTTCCGAAGAAGACATACTTTATCTCCAGTATTAAACATATTGTCCTACACATAAATAATTGTGTTATTTATGATATCGGTTTATGCAATATTTCTAAGAAATTTGAATTGTGGGTGCTTCATAATATGCATGTGCAATAATACATAATTATGTATAGGGATAATATCTCATGCTTAATTAATACAACTAATGGGTGGGATTAATCCTGTCCATGACTTCTGCCCATTGTCACAACCCGATGCAGGATACAGGATTCCGGATACAGGATACGGGTTACAGGATACAGGATTCTGGATACAGGATACATGATGCAGGATTTCGGATACAGGATACGGGTTACAGGATATGCCTGCAGAATATTCCTACAGGATATACCTATAGGATATTCCTACAGGATATGCCTATAGGATATGCTACAGGATATGCCTAGAGGATAAGGGACACTATTCTTAACTCATGACTAGATTAGCTTGGAGTTGTGAGCATAAAAGCTCCGACCTAATTGTTGTACAATCAGTTACTATCAACACCAGTCATTCTACGATCATTCTTGTTCTTGTCTTGCTCTTGTCTTGTCTTGCTCCTTTGCCTCCTGCTCTTGTCTCGCTCCTGGATCCTGTCCTGTTCCTATCTCGCTCCTAGATCCAGTCCTGTCCTGTCCTACTCCTGGATCCTGTCTAGCACATTCATGTTCTACTCTTGGATCCTGTCCTGCGTCTTCTCTTGCTCCTGAGTTCCTAGTTCCTGTCTTGTTTCCTATCCCGCTCCTGAGTCAAGCCTTCTTACTCTTGGAATCCTGCTTACTTCCTGTTTCCTGGATCGTGGCTTGACAGTTTGATAGTAACTGCTTTCATAGCTCTTCGTTTCCCAGCTACTTTTTTTTTCTTGATTCTTTTCCTTCATTTTTCTCCTTTCTTTCTTTCATAAGATCATGGCTGTTTTGAGCACTTTCAATGCGAGCACCAAATGTTGCTTCATGAGCTGGCCACTTTGCGCCAAGTGGTCACTGATTTGCAAGGCTTCACCCATGCGGCACATGCAGCTGCTGATGCATCCTCCAAGGCTGCTGTGCAGGCTCTCTCTCAGGCATTGGTGGTTCCTTCTTCATCGAATTTTCTCCGGAGCCGAAGATCAGCATGTTAGAGAAGTTCAGTGGCAACCATGCCGATTTCCAAGGTTTCCTGAATCAGATCCGGCTCTTGATCCGCATGCAACCACGCCGTTACTTGACTGATGCACAAA
The DNA here is from genome assembly GCA_003024785.1 of Selaginella tamariscina. NCBI lineage: Eukaryota > Viridiplantae > Streptophyta > Lycopodiopsida > Selaginellales > Selaginellaceae > Selaginella > Selaginella tamariscina. The sequence continues at coordinate 22,707 of PUQB01000757.1, read as the reverse complement.
AGGTTGGCCTTTTGGCATCCTTGCTAAGTGGATCTCCCCGGGCTTGGGTTGCCCCTTTGCTGAAACGTGACGACCCATTGCTGGAAGATTTTGAAGGTTTCGTGACTGCCTTTGAAGCCTGCTTTGTAGATCCTGATAAGTACCGTTCTGCATGCACGAAGTTACGGAAGCTCACACAAGGATCCAGACCAGCTTCCGTTTATGCATCCGAATTTCAGCAATTGTGCACGAACATTCCATGGGACGAGACTGCATTGATCGAACACTTCCGTTTTGGGCTGAGGGATGATGTGAAGGACCTTCTCCTTACATTACCGGATGCTCAAACGTTAGCGGAGATCATGCAACAGGCCGTTCGCTGCGACAACCGGTTGTTCGAGCGCCGTTAGGAAAAATTCCGTCAGCAATTCCTGCTAACCAATCCTGTAGCCGTAGCACATGTTCCTACGACACCTTCTGGAGCAGTTCCTATGGAGGTTAACAAATCCAAGTGTGGCCCACTTTCAACTGTTGAGAAGCAACGTCGGGGTGAGAACCTATGCTTGTATTGTGGTGCAGCAGGACACAAGGTGGCGGAATGTCCTAATAAAGCTAGAAAGTTCAAGACGCTTGAAGCCGAAGCTGAAGTTCAATCGGAAAAACTTCAATGTCCACTTTGTTTAGGAGCCGCAAAGTTGGACGTAGGTGCAGGCTCCATTGGTGCTGCTCATATCATTTCATCACTCAAGTTTCCTATACACATTCGCCTCAATAACCGAGAGCTCAAGGAGTTTGCCCTATTAGACACTGGTGCAAATGCATGTTTCATGGATGACACTTTTGCAGCTCAGCATGGAATTCCGATGGTGAAGTTGAAGCGTGCAGTTCCTGTAGAGGTGGCTGATGTCGTTTGATTGCTTCTGGCGCAGTTACCCACGCTACCACACCTCTCTCTTGCAGTCATGGCGCATTCAACTGTTCGATTTCCTTCAACTTGATCAAGACTCGGTCGACTCCCATCATTTTTGGCATGCCATGGTTCGTTGTTGCAAATCCGCAGATCGACTGGAAGTCTAGGACGCTCACGTTTTCCTCTCCAACAGCCAGGATCAATCCTGTACCTTCCTGCGTGCGGATACATCCTTGGTGTCTGAGGCAGTACAAGCTATAGGATTGATCGTACCTGTTCCTGTACCAGTGTTGAAGACTCTTCCTCGACAGGGATTCACCTCATGTCAGTTCCTCAGCACATCCGCAGGTTCTCTCAACTCCTGTAAGTTTGCGGATTCCTGTACAGGGTTCTTCCAATCCTGTATCAGTGTCAAAGGTTCCTCCTCAACAGGATCCACCTCCTGTTGGTTCGTCAGCACACCACAGGCTTCCCTCACTCCTGTACAACCATGGACTTCTGTACAGGATTCTTCCAATCTTGTACACTCGTCAACATCCACACAGGTTTCTCCCAATCCTGCCTCCTTTTGTTACTCTACTTCTGTTCCACCCCCCAAGATCCTTCCTCTTTTTCAGTCACAGCTCCCTCCTTCTCCTCTCCGAGTTCTTACCACTACCATGCATGAACTTACCACCTTTTTGCTTTTCAAGTAACTCCTACGTCCTCTTCTACCTTTCCTGTGTCTGACTCTCCTGTTTTTCAATCTCCTTCGCCTACTCCTTCTCCTTCTCCTCCTTCTTCTCTACCATCCAACTACCACGACTTTAAGGACGTTTTTGACAAGCACAAGGCTACAGTTCTTTCTGTTCACAGGTCCTACGACTGTCCGATTGATCTTGCAGAAGGAAAAAACTCCACCGTTCGGACCGATTTACGCATTGTCACCCACAGAGTTGGATGTTCTTCGCCAATACATCGAGGACAACTTGGCATCTGGCTTCATTCGTCACTCAAAGTCCCCTGCAGGAGCGCCTATCTTCTTTGTCAAGAAGAAGGATGGAGCTTATGTTTGGTTGTGACTACAGGGGCTTGAATCAAGTTACCATTCGGAATCGGTACCCGTTGCCATTGATCCCGGAACTTCTCGATCGGCTGTGAGGGGCAAAGGTGTTCACGAAGATCGACTTACGAGGGGCCTACAACCTTGTACGGATTCGTCCAGGCGATGAGTGGAAGACTACCTTTTGTACAAGGTATGGACACTTCGAGTACACGGTGATGCCTTTCGGCCTTACCAATGCCCCAGCCGTGTTCCAACACATGGTGAACGACATCTTTCGTGACTTCTTGGACCAGTTTGTGGTGATCTACCTCGACGACATTTTGATTTTCTCCAAGGACCAGGCGGCACATGACAAGCATGTACGATTGGTTCTACAGCGGCTTCGCGAGCATGGCCTGTATGCGAAGTTGGAGAAGTGTTTTTTTCGATAGGGATTCTGTGGAGTTCTTGGGCTACATCGTCTCTCCTGCTGGCGTTTCCATGGATGCACAAGGTGAAGACCATCGTGGAGTGGGAGAGGCCCAAGTCTGTACGAGATGTACAATGTTTCCTTGGCTTTGCAAACTTCTACAAGCGGTTCATACAGGACTTCTCCAAGCGTGTACTTCCACTCACGGAACTCACCAGCGCACAAAGGTTTTCTCTTGGTCCGACAAGGCGGAACATGCATTCACAACACTCAAGGACACCTTCACGACAGCTCCGATTTTAGCACATCCTGATCCTTCTCGTCCTTTCTTCGTTGAAGCAGACACCTCGGATTTTGCAGTAGGATCCGTCCATCACAAGTTGGAGAAGACAAGTTGCTTCATCCTGTAGCTTTTCACTCTCATAAGTTCCTTTCGGCGGAGATCAATTAGGAGATTCATGACAAGGAACTCAAGGCCATTGTGGATTCATTCGAGGAGTGGCGGCATTTCCTGGAGGTGCTGCGCATCCTGTACAAGTTCTTACGGATCACAAGAACCTGGAGTACTTTCAAACGGCTCGAGTTCTCAGTCGACGACAGGCTAGGTGGGCGGAGTTCCTATCACATTTTGATTTCATCATTGTCTATAGGCCCGGTTTTCGGATGGCAAGGCAGACGCATTGTCTAGGCACTCTTACCTTGCACCAGTCCCAGGCGATCCTGCATATGACTGTCAAAGACAAGTGTTTGTTGGGTCCTGATCGATTCCGGCTTGCGGCACTACAGGTTCATCAGGCTCCAACAGATTCAACACTTCTACAGGACATCCATTCACAGTTGGCTACAGACGATTTGGCAAGAATGTGTTCACACATCAGTCCTGACATTGCAAGCTCCTCTTCCTCCAGTTCCCGTTCAGACTACACGCTGTTTGCCATACAGGACGGACTCTTGTACCGGGAAGGTCTTCTGTATGTTCCTGTTGGTGTTTGCAGGACTCGTGTGGTATAGGATTGTCATGATACCCCGGCTACAGGACATTTCGGTGTGGCCAAGACAATTGACTTGGTGACTCGCAACTATTGGTGGCCTGGGTTGCGAGTTTTGTGGAAAGGCTTGTACGGAGTTGTGACACCTGCAACAGGTCAAAGATGCCTTGTCATGCACCTTCTAGTCTTCTTCGTCCTCTTCCTGTTCCTTCTGCTCCTTGGAGATCCATTTCTATGGATTTCCTCACAGATCTTCCTCCTTTTCTCGCGATTCGATGCAGTTCTTGTGGTAGTTGACCGTTTCACCAAACAGGCTCACTTCCTACCATGTAACAAGACTGCTACAGGCCAGACAACTGCTGAGTTGGTGATCCGCGAAGTGTTCCGACACCATGGTCTTCCTGAGAGGCATTGTTTCTGATCGAGGTCCACAATTCATGTCCAAGTTTTGGCGAGAACTTCTCCGAAGTCTACAAGTTAAAGCGGATCTTTCTTCAGGATATCACCTGCAAACTGATGGACAGTCAGAACGCACAATCCAGACCTTGGAGCAATATCTTCGTTGCTTCATCAGTTACCAACAGGATATTGGTTGGACTTCTTCCTATGGCGGAGTTTGCCTACAACAACTCCATTCACGCATTACAGGCCAGACACCTTTCTTTGCTCTTACAGGCCACCATCCACGTTTTTGACTTTGCCTCCTGCTTCTCCTTCTTCCGCTCTGCAGTACAGGATCGTCTCCAGCATCTTCGTCAGGTACATGATGATCTCCAGGTTCATCTTCAGTAGGCACAGGAACGGTACAAGCATCATGCTGATGCTCACCGTCAGCCGGCCACCTGCATACAAGATTGGTGATCTCGTGTGGCTTCTTCGTCGACACATTCGCACAACAGGTTCATGACCCAATACAGAATACAGGATTTCGGATACAGGATATGGGTTGTAGGACTTTCCTACAGGTTTCCGGATACAGGATATGGTTGCAGGACTTTCCTACAGGATATTCCTACCAGGATTCCGGACACAGGATTCGGTTGCAGGATATTCCTACAGGATATTCCTATAAGATATGCCACAGGATATGCCTAGAGGATAAGGGACATGTGGACTCATCTTAGCCTCTGCATGCATGCAGTCACTTTTGCATGCATACACCATTTTAGCACTCATGCCTAGATTAGCTCTTGGAGTTGTGAGCATAAAAGCTCCGACTTTAAATGTTGTACAATTAGTTACTTCAAACACCAGTTACTACGATCAATCTTGTCTTGTCTTGTTCTTGTCTTGTTTTCGGTCCTGTTCCTGTCTCGCTCCTGTTTCCTATCCTGCTCCTGGATCATGTCCTGCTCCTGGATCCTGTCCTGCTTCTGTCTTATTCCTGGATCTTGTCATGCGCTTTCCTGTCTTGCTCCCGGATCCTATCCTGATCCTGTCTTGCTCCTAGATCCGTCCTGTTCCTATTCCTAGTTCCTGTCCTGCTCTCGGCCTTGTTCCTGAGTCAAGCCTTCCTGTCCTTGGAATCCTGTTCTTTTCCTGGTTCCTGGATCGTGGCTTGACAACAGGCCTTCTTCTAAGTTGGATTTTCAACGATTGGGCCCTTACAGGATCGTGGCGGAGGTAAATCCTGTAGCTTTCCGACTCGAGTTACCATCCACGGTGAAACTTCATCCTATGTTTCACACCTCCTTGTTGGAGCCGTATCATCCTTCTTCTCTTCTTGGTCGTGCTTCTTCTCCTCCCCCCCTGTGGTCATTGTTGGTGAACCTGAGTACGAAGTTGCAGCCATCCTTGATTCTCGTCTTCATCGCCGCCAACTTCAATACTTGGTGGATTGGAAAGGTTATTTGCCTACTGATCGCACTTGGGAACCTGCATCCAACTTACTCCATGCTTCTTCCAAAGTTGTTGCCTTCCATCTGCATTATCCTGCTAAACTAGGTCCTAAGACTCGTGGAACTCGTCCTTAGGGAGGAGGTGTTGTCACAACCCGATGCAGGATACAGGATTCCGGATACAGGATACGGGTTACAGAATACAGGATTCTAGATACAGGATACAGGATGCAGGATTTCGGATACAGGATACGGGTTACAGGATATGCCTGCAGGATATTCCTACAGGATATACCTATAGGATATTCCTACAGGATATGCCTATAGGATATGCTACAGGATATGCCTAGAGGATAAGGGACACTATTCTTAGCTCATGACTAGATTAGACTCATGACTAGATTAACTTGGAGTTGTGAGCATAAAAGCTCCGACCTAATTGTTGTACAATCAGTTACTATCAACACCAGTCATTCTACGATTATTCTTGTTCTTGTCTTGCTCTTATCTTGTCTTGCTCCTTTGCCTCCTGCTCTTGTCTCGCTCCTAGATCCTGTCTTGTTCCTATCTCGCTCCTAGATCCAGTCCTGTTCCTGTCCTACTCCTGGATCCTGTCTTGCGCATTTCTGTCCTACTCCTGGATCCTGTCCTGCGTCTTCTCTTGCTCCTGAGTTCCTAGTTCTTGTCTTGTTTCCTATCCCGCTCCTGAGTCAAGCCTTCCTACTCTTGGAATCCTGCTTATTTCATGTTTCCTGGATCGTGGCTTGACACCCATGGGCGGGATTAATCTCGCTGCTGACTCTTCCCATTAGAGAGAGGCGGCGGGAATATAATCATAATGCATTCTTAAACCCCTAAATTCTAATTTTAAGAGAGAATGTAAAAGAGTGAATTTTATAAGTATTTCTAAATTTATTTATAATACTTACTTATAAACAGCACTGAAGGCACTGTGCTTTTTTATAAATAATGCACCCAATTTAATGTCACTCCTAAGCTGATCATTATCAAGAAAAAAGATTTGAAGAATGAAAAATACAGAAATGAAGAAACCTTTACCGGAGAAAGAACTAGATCTAAATTTGAGTGGGAAATTAAATGCATTTTCAAATTTACATCTTAAACCGACAATACTTATGTCAGAAATTCAAAATTTTTGAAAAGAAAAAATAATAAAATTTAAGATGAGTTGACACAAATAACCGACACTCTAACATATATACTCTCCAGTTCCAATAAGTGTTATAAAATTGCATTTAATGTGATTCAAGTGATTCAAGTTGTTTAATATTACAAAATTTTAATAATTATTCTACATTCTTAATATTCAAATATATATTATTAAGTTTATATTATATATATATATATAATATATATATTTATACAATAGATAAAGTGATATATTATTTTGTATCATTTAAAATATATTCATAGTGTGTTTATTAATATTATTTGCTTAATTACTCGAGTAATTAATTTACATTTCCTTATATTAATGGGATATTCTTTATTATTTTCTTAATATTCAAAGAATATTCCAATATTAAACTTGATTATCATAATAAATTAGTCTCTATTCTTAATTATTTCAGTAATTATTCTATATAATAATGGGATTTTCTCAATTAATTTCTTATTATTTCAAGAATATTCCTATGTTAAACCTTATTATCAATATTAAATTAATATACATTATTAAAACTATATATTAGATAAAATGATATATTATTAAGTATAATTTAAAATAGTTCATAGTGTGTATATTAATATCATTTTGTTAATTACTTGAGTAATTAATCTATATTTCTTTATATTAATGAATATTCTTTATTATTTTCTTATTATTCCAAGAATATTTCAATATTAAACATGATTATCATAATTAATTTAGTTTAATTATTTTAGTACTCAATCTACATTTGTATATATTAATGGGATTTTCTCAATTAATTTCTTATTATTTCAAGAATATTCAATGTTAAACCTTATTATTAATATTAAATTATATATTTATTAAATTATATATGGCTATATATTAGAAATGATATATTATTATGTATAATTTAAAATATGTTCATAGTGTGTTTTTAATATTATTTTTTTAATTATTCAATGTTTCTTTTGCATACATATATAAAACAATCATAAATTTATATATACACGTGCACACGCATTAGAAGCGCTTACAGAGACACATATGCACACACATGCACAAGCCGATAAGTGGATCACGATATAAATAAAGCATCTAGTTTTGTATTTATGATATATAGTTTAAAACCCAAATGTGCATGCATTTAGTTTATATTAGTATAGAGATTTTTATACTAATATATATTATGTACCATATAAAATTTAATAATAAAATACTTGCATTGGGTTTAAACCTTAAACCAAATTGGAGAAATATGTTGCTTCTTTATTGAAAACATCATGTTCAACACATGTATGATCCATATGTACTCAATATGTGTGTATGTAACACATTGAATTTACACATGTAATATGTATGTATGTCTGTGTGTATACACGTGTGTATGTATATATGTGTGTATGTATATGTGTACTAATATATGTAATGTGTACGATTTTAATTTGTTAACACTCTCTCTCTTCTTTCTACATACACACCATACATGATCCATAATATGTACTATCTCTACATACACACCATGCATGATCCATAATATGTACTGATGTTACAATATTATGTACTATGTATTTATGTCTGTGTATAATATGTATATGTATATATGTGTATTAATATATGCAATGTGTACAAAATTAATTTTTTAACACTCTCTCTTCTCTCATACATACACACCATGCATGATCCATAATATGTACTGACGTGATAATATTATGTACTATGTACATATATCTATGTGTATATTATATGTGTGTGTTTATATATTGCTACACATGAAAATTTAACATTCTCATATACACACATATGCATGATTTATATTTTTAGGGTGTATGTGATACACTCACACACCCAACATGCACACAAATTAAAAATTATGATAATATAATGAAAGAATATTCGTTTAGGGTCATTATATATATATATATATATTTAAGGTTTAAATATATTTTTAGAAGGAATATTTGATTAGGGTTAATATATTTTATTCCTTTTAGGGTTAGGTATATTCTTAGAGTTTGAAGATAATGAAAGATATTTGATTAGGGTTAATATATTTTATTCCTTTTAGGGTTTAGGTATATTCTTAAAAAGAATATTCAATTAGGGTTAATATATATTTTATTCCTTTTAGGGTTTATGTATATTCTTAGGGTTTCAAGGCGGTAGAGGAGAAAGAAGCGGCAGCCTTGGAATGTGTAATAGAAAGGGGCAATGAACCATATCAAACTGTCCAAGGCCTTTGATCGAATTCGGAAGGCCGTAGTGGTGTACAATGACTTAAACCTCTTGGGAGTAACCGCAGAACACAAGGCAATAGTATAAGAGCTCACACACAGCTGCCGAACCGCTCAAAAGGAGGCCCGGGGTATTCAGAACAACTTCTCAAGGGGGTCCAACTATGGAAGATCGCGGAAGCTGGGAGAAAGCAAGCGGAGGAGACGTGCCAACAAGTGGCTGACAGCTTGGATCAACTCCAGATCAAGCACAACCACATCCAAAAGCTCCACGAGCAACTAGGATGGGAATTTGAGTAGGCCATAGCGAAGAAAGAGCGACAAGTCTTCGAGCTTGGCTCCACACTTGAGCAGCACAAGGCAAGCTCACCCAGGTCCACCAAGAGCTGGCAGCGGCCAAAGAGGAACTACACTAGACCGCTAGCTAGCTCGAAGTCACCCCGCGTCCTCTTCATAGAGACCCATGTCTGAGTTATACGGAGCTATAGTACCATATCACCACTCGTGGAACGCCGACCGGTCGAAGCCTTGCAGGACTCACCACGAACCACCATGGAGTTAGAAGTACACACTCAACTACAGGCCCAACTCCTCGCAATAAGAGAACAAGAGCTGCAATACTCGCGAGAACTGACTCAAGAACTAGAGGTCCAGCTCAAGCATATTCAGGAGCAACAGGCGGGGTTAGAGGCCAAGCTACGAAGAGTGATTGCGCTACGAAAGGTGACCATCACCATGTTGAAGACAATGCTAGCCGCAATGGAGAACGAAATCACTATGTACCAAGAACCCACAGGGTGGATGTCTAGAGCACATGGCCCGAGGATGTGCCAACAAATAAGTCTGGGCATCTAGTTGATGGTGGTCTGACACTGTCAAACTACCAGCTGGCATGGACGAGTGATAGGACGGAGCACCGGGTAAGGAAGGTACAGCAAGTACAAACTGATGGCAACAGATGTCAGGCAGTGGCGTAACCGGTCATAGATCCGATTGTCCAAATCAACTACCCAAGGTACGCAGGACAGCACGCGTGACAGAGGCACATAAATGAGACAGACATGACTCTATTATAGGCAGCAGACTAGTAAGAAAGCACCACTTGTACCTAGGGTCTAGTGCTAGGTGACCCACTATATAAGTAAGAAGGCTGGTAGTGGGTCGGGGTCTTTTTGGAGTCAAGTCTACGTCTTGTATCTTGCTCCTCTGTCGGAGATAGTTTGTACTCAGGCAGGCATTATAAATATATATAGAGATGCATACTCCTTCTATTCACCATCTTCTCGGTGATTCCCCACTTGTTCCGCTCCTAGGTTGAGCAGCACACTCTGCCAACCACCACAGTGATACCCTGGTAGAACTTCCCCACCCCTGTACATGGACCCTCATGGCGTCCGGGTAAAGGCCATTTAGCACCTTTCAGTACTCTCAAGGTAAGGTCGGCTTGCCGATTCGGACCCCTAGAGTTGGACGCTAGCCAAAGCATCCTGGTGACCACCGAGGCTTCCTAAGAAGCACCACATCTGGTTTGCGGAGTCCTTGACAACCATTTGTAGCGACCACGGAGGGATAAATAGTACACATGGATGGAGTTCACTGTAACAAGCAGAGTTGCGGCCCGAAGGAGAGCCGGGATTAACTTGTTCAAACAACTAGAGATCAGCGAGCATCAGCTGGCCAGGAGGATGTGATGGATCGGCTGAGGGAGGTTGATGGAAGGCGGCAAGGCACCCCGATTGCTGCAATTGGCCCCTGCCTCACCTACCCAAGGGAACGACGCAAATATCGCATGGCCGAATCTCTGAGCAATAGTAAACTCGGCACAGTAGTGGCAAAGGCGGTCGCATGCCAGGCGACTTCGCTCGACAATGACCTACGATGCAGAGTGGGATAGATGGCAGGACGATGAAAGCCCTCCACCTCTCGATGTAGGCAAAAGTGACGGCCACGATGAGCTTCCACACCAAAGAGCAGAACCCATGTTGGACGAGTACCCCCGAAGGAGGAAACCCCGCACAGGAGAACCTCAAGAAAGGGAAGGCTTGTGGCAGAGGCAGGAATCTCAAGGTGGCAAAAGTAGCATGGATAGCGACGAGGGACGTGAGCTGGAGGTCCAATGTGGCCAGTGCCATGACGAACGTAAGGTAGGAAACCCAGGGCCACTGTCACCCACCAAGGTAAGGCGTGGGGCTCGTGGCTGCCCAAAAAAAGGGGAGGAAGAGCCTCATCTGGAAGGCCTCCATAGGGAGGGCATCGATTGCCAATAAGGCAACCTCTGCACCAGAAGTTTAGTCGATCGGACGATGTAGTAGGCCAGGGTGATTACCAGGATGAGAACCAAGGCTTTGGAAGGCTGGGTACACATGGGACGACCATCTGCGCAAAGGCAATTGGACGTCGATGAGCTGACAGACTGGGAGGAGGTACCAATAAGGGAGGCCACATAGTGGCCACTCTGGGCAAGGGATGAGGGGATTCTGTCCAGGGGCAAGGGAAATCCACCCGAGTGACCAACACTGTGCTAGCCCGCGAGGGAAATCCGCCAGGGCACACAGCAGAGCCACAACCATTACCAGACGAGGGGATACTATCTCAGGGTGAGGAAGATCCGCCCCATCAATCACGACCGTCTAGACACCATGAGGGAATTTCACGCACGGTCCTACAAAACCACTCATTGGATGAGGGAATATTGTCCAGCCAAGGTAAGCCGCATCACCATCCGTCAGGTTGGTCCTGTGGAAGGGGGCCCCAAGGGACAGCCAGGAGGAGCCCGTCCTCATCACCCACTCTCAACATGAGGGCATGGCCGCAAGGGAGGAGAAAAGTACCCGCAGAATACCGGGACGTCAACTACACCATGTCGGAAGCGGAGGGTCCGGATCAGAGCACTTCTTAGGCTCAGCGGGATGCCATGGGAATCGATCCGGTTACCTTACTAGCCCACGCGCTCAATCGGATGTAGGAGGGCACCCTAACAATGCCCTTACCGCATTCCAAGGAGCAAAGGGTGAAGACGCAGACCAACACATATACAAGTTCGAATAGGTATGCAAACTAGGAGCATAGGTGACAACCCCAAGAAGCTGAGTGCATTCACATGCACTCTGGACAAGAAGGCACACATCTGGTGGATGCAATTCCTTGAGGCAAACAAAGGAGCTCGCTGGGAAACCACACGGAGGGCTAAGGGATGCCCTAGTCGACTTAACCAAGAAAATGACATTGTGGTACCGAAAGGGACTGCGGCCGGAGATCCGCAAGTGGATCGGCTTAAATAACGACCAAACGTTCAACAAACTACTCCGATACGCCAAGAAGGCTGAGAAGCGGAAAGCCGAAAGAAGTCAGGAGAGGAAAACACATGACAAATCAAACGTCGAGGGGGCCAACAACACCACCATGGACGAGGAGGACCTCTCGAACGTTCCAACGCTAGCCCAGAAGGAGAGACGGGGGGGGACCAGGGAGCATGAGCAATCACAACGAAGGGAGACTTACAAGGCGGTAGCAAGGCAAGAGGACCTAATGACGACTCTTGCTCAGTTAGGATACACCGCACGTAGGGATAAATATTGCAAAGTATATAATGTCCATGGATCCCACAACATGGATGATTGTTACCAGCTAACCAAGCTCTTAAGCAGCACGCTACCCCAGACCGGAGTTTGGGCCGTTGAGTGATAGGAGGCGGATCACCAGGGAGACCAATGGTATGGGGGCCACGGTGGTGGCCAACCCACCACAGATCATGATCAGGGGACTGCAACCAGAGGTGCACTCTTGGGACCACCAACAGAATCAACCAAGGTACAATGATAGAAACAGACGGCTGGAACGCTAGAGTTGATCTGCACACTATGTAGTGGACACCATCCACTATACTGATGCTCTTGGATCACAATGCTCAAGCCCATGTTAGAAGCGCAAGTACCAAAGGCGACAGGGGTGGCCGAGGGACCAACCTGGCCACGGTAACATTAGGTCCCACACCACAGGCCCACCATGTAGAGATGTCACCCCTCGAGCTGCAATGTGGGGCAATCACGAGGTCGCAAGCCCAACATATGAGACGACCAGTTGACTTGGAGGAGGAAGACAACGGGGAGTTCAGTGAGGAGGAAGTGCAGGGTGCAGGGGCCAGGGGCACGACGGGAATGCACAAGGCCCTCGCTGGGAAGGTGCGAGAAACCCAGGTGTTGGTAACCTTAGGAGAGCTACTATGGTTATCCCTAGGGCTTTATGAAGTCCTCACTAGGGAGTTGCTCGGGCCCACAAAAACGGCCCCAAGGGTTGCAACAACAATGGTAGACTTTGTGGATGATGACCCGTCCAAGTGGTGGGCCGCACAATTCACAACGTGATCATAGATGGGGGATCAGGCGTAAATATCATGTCCACAAAGCTCCATCAAGAGTTGGGGATGCCGCCCTCGGAGCCCTCACCCTTCCTCATACGCATGGCAAACCAAGCCAAGGTGGCCCTAAGGGCATCATGAGGAAGGTAAGCATCAGGATCCAGAGCATTAAGTTCCTGATAAACGTGGTCGTCCTCGACATGCACGCAAAAGGGGGGTTCGACTTACTCCTGGGTCGGCTGTGGCTCCAGGGTGCAAGGGTACAACACGATTGGGAGAAGCAATAAGTTTTTTCTCTGTTAAGGGGGGCTCATATCCGTTACTGCGGAACAAGTCCCGGCGCCACCATTGGAATCCCGACCCAGGAATACCACCTCCTAGACTGGGGGGAGGGACTGGATGATGAGGAAGAAGCAGCCATCCTAGCATGCTAGAGCTATTCATCATAGGAGAAGTGGAGGAAGTATGGGAGTTGGCCGCCGCGTACCTGATGACACGGCTAGAAACCAAAGAAAACACCTCAGAAGCTCAAATCCCAAGGTGGCCCATTTTATGGAAAGAAATGCGGAGTGTAGCCCCACTGGCCCAGGAAGAGTACCACAGCAAGCCAATGTATGGGTGGAACATGACTCCCAAAGCAGCAATCAAGCAGGTCAACATAGGCACCGACGAAGACCCCTGACTAGTAAATGTTAATGCTCACATCGGATCAAAGCTAAGAGAGAAGATTACCAACTACCTTTGTAGATACAGGGAGGTATTCACCTGGACCTACCACAACCTAATGGGAGTACCGCCGGAGTTGTGCCAGCACAAAATTATGAAACTTGATACCCGACCTAGTCGGCAACAACACTATCAATCCAAACTACGCCCAAAAAGCTAAACAAGAGATTAACAAGTGGCTTGAAGCGGACTTCGTCTATCTCATCGAGAACCCAGAATGGCTATCACCAATTGTTATCGTACCGAAGGACGGCAGGCTGAGAATTTGCATAGACTACCGGCGGCTAAATGCCGCCACAGAGAAGGACCTGTTCCCCATTCCATTCATAGAGGCCATCCTAGAAGACGTTGTGGGCCATGAGATGTACTCGTTCATGTACGACTTCAATGGATACAATCAGGTGATGATCACAGCGGAGGACCAAGCCAAAACTATGTTCATCATGGATTGGGGAGCCTACACCTTCAGAGTTATGCCATTCGGACTCTGCAACGCTCTAGCCACATTTCAGAAATTGGTCCAGCGAGTATTCCCGAACAACCTCACGGATTTTGTTCGGGCATTCCTGAATGACTTCACAGCTTATGGACCAGTAGAGGATCATGTGACACGCTTGGAATGGGTGTTTCGGCACTGCCAAGAATATGGGATATCTCTTAACCCCTCAAAGTGTGTATTCGGCATGACTGTAGGGAAGTTGCTAGGGCACATCGTTTCTAGGAAAGGCATCACGGTGGACCCAGGTTTGGTACGAGCACTAGCCGAGATACCACCTCCACAGAATGTCATGGAATTCCGAAGATTCTTGGGGAAAACAAGGTTTTACCTCAAGTTTATTTGATAGTATGCTGATAAGGCCCAGCCTATGACCGAATTACTCACCAAGGAGGCACCATATGAATGGACTGCCCACTGACAGGCTACCTTCAAGGACATAAAGCGCTAGCTGGTGGAAGCGCCTATCCTCATTCCACCGGATTGGAATCGATAGTTCCACTTACAAACAGATGGCTCAAGCGTAGTGGCAAATGTGGTCCTGTCTCAGGAGGATGATAAAAGGATGCTTCGACCCATAACGTATGAAGGTCGACTCATGACGCCGGCTGAACGCAACTACTTGGCGACTAACAAAGAATGCCTGGCGGTGATTTATGGAGTATCTAAGTTTCGCCACTAACTTCTGGGCAACCACTTCATACTGATCATAGATCACCATGCTCTACTTTACCTCGTGAACAAACCGCAGCTCACCGGACGCCGCTCGGTGGATACTCCTCTTATAAGAGTTTAAGTTCACCATAGTCCATAAAGCAGGTAAGTTGCACGTATCACCGGATCTCTTCTCCCGGATAATGAGCGATGAACCACCTGAATCCGCCGCCTTGCTCGACATACTAGACGCTGACCTTTTCGGGGCAATTGTTGAACAAGGCACCTTACCACAAGCCACCGAGCCAACGATTGACCCGTACATCCCAGCGTGGCAACAACCAATATGACGCTACCTCACCAACATGTTAAATGGCCTCTCTGGAACCTCGGTGACACATAGACAAAGCCTTGCCCAAAGGTTCTTACCGTTCCAGCTGATCGGGGATTAGCTACACAAGCGGGGGAGGGATGACATACTTCAGAGATGCCCACTAACTTGGGAAATTCCCAAGATTGTCGACGTAGCTCATGTAGGACTAGGGGCAAGACACTTCGGGGAAGACAAAATGGCCAAGAAAATCCTACAAACCGGACTTTGGTGGCCAACAATCTTCCGAGACGCCACCAAGTAGGAAGGAGCTGCATTGATTATCAACGAATAGGCAAACCCACGACAAGCCAAGGCATGGAGTACCACTTCTCTGCAGGAATGGAGGCTTTTGAGAAGTGGGACCTGGACTTCGTGGGGCCTATCAACCTAAGGGCCCACATGACAAACTCTAGGTACATCATAGTGGCAACAAACTATGCCACAAAATGGGTAGAAGAGAAGGCACTCAGGGAGGCAACAACAAGGCAGACAACGAGGTTCATCTATACAAACATTCTGAAACGGTTCGGTTGCTCACTAGAGCTGGTGTCAGACCAGGGGAGCCACTTCATCAACGAGATTGTCCGAGAATTGGTTAGCACATTCGTCATCAAGCATTGCACGTCAACAGCCTACTATCCATAGGGGAATGGGCAGGCTGAGTCCACAAACAAGGTACTGATCACCATCTTGAGGAAGCTTTGCCACAGTGAACCCAGGCGATGGGAGAAATGTTACCATCAGTGTTATGGGCATACCGGACAACATTCAAAACCGGAACGGCAATGACACCCTTCCAGCTGGCTTATGGTCTGGAGGCCATCATGCCATGGGAGTTCACCATACCCAGCCTACGGACGAGCTTGGACCATAGGATCATGGACGAACCAGCGGTTCACGAAAAAGACTGGAGCAACTGAAACAACTAGACGAGGTACGGTTCCTGGCACAATTGACGAGAGAAAACCGTCAATAGCAGACCAAACAAGCTAGGGACAAAAAAAAGAAACACCAAAAAATAAGCCAGGACAGTGGGTATGGTGGTTCAAGAAACCACAAGTATTCCGAAAAGGCAAGTTCCGGCCAAGATGGAAAGGACCATATGAGGTGCTAAAAACCTTCAACAATGGTACGGTTCTACTGGGGGCCAATGGGCAGTCGTTACAACAGAAGGTTAGCGGCAATCACCTCAAGCCGTACATCCACCTGACAAGAACCCCCGCTCGGGGAAACGGGAGAAAGAGGTGAACCCCACAACCTTCGGGGTGAAAGCACGGCCGAAGTAGTGGCGTTGAAAACCAAAGAAAGGGGCACTCAACGGGAGCGTGGGGACCCCAGTCCCACACGAATGGCCAGCTCACATGGTCACATGGTTCACGAGAGTGGACCACAAGCGTGAGCACATAAAACGGGGTAATAATGGCAGGTGGCGCCATTAATGCCCTATTATGGTGTGTGGGAGGACGCACTGGTCGTATCCAACGAGGTAGGCCGCCACGTAGGCACCATTTTCAGAAGGACAACAAGGGTGAACAAGGGCATGCTCACTTCTTTTAGGAAAGATCGACTACTCCCCAGCATCAGGATGATGGAGTGGACCACATAGAACAAGCCGATGATCATCCAGTAGGTCCGGGTGCGGTACAAGGGTCAGGATAGGATCGTAGAGCTTGTTCTCTAGATTTAAGGAGTTGATCAGCCGACCCAACGTCCAGAGGGTTTGGAAGCAGATGCGGCTACTCGGGCTTTCCGCAGCCCCATGGGGAGAAGTGGAGAAGCTCGAATTCGCAGTACGGGCCAGCCACTTCATCCAAACAGTATAGCTGGAAACGGGGAAAACCAAGCAAGCGGAGCTACGATTCAAATTGGGCGGCGCAGCGGGCTTCTGCATCGATCTCAATCAGCTACCAGCCATGTTCTGCCTACTAGAGAGCGGCACACACTTGGAAGAGTTGGAGGAGCCCAAACGCCAGTGGTTCCCCACCAACCGGGATGAGATAGCAATGTCCAGACTCTCTATTCATGAAAGGGATGATGTGGACAAGTTCATGGCACTCATAGTGTTCATGTTCACCGGAAGAACAGAGAGGCGTGTCGCCATGCAACTAGCAAACACCCTCTACAGTGCTTGGGAAGGAGTTGCTATGGACTGGGTGGACTGCCTCAGGCACTATATGATCCTGGCCTTGACTCGCGACATCAACAGGATCCGGAAGGAAACTGGACAAAGACTCACAATAGCATGCCACCTCAGTGTGATGATTGCTTGGATCATCAACTGAAGCCCGACTCCCCTACCGGAGCAATTCCATTCGAACACCATCGAAGAGTTGGGGGTAGAAGAGTAGATAGGGCCCAGCCAAACCGATAAAGGGAAGTAGCCGAACACGCCATAGTCTTCACGGAAACAGGCAAGAGAAGACTCCCCTACGGAGCAAGCCAGGGGAAGGGGAGCGCGGGGAAAGGAGCAAAAGGCCTCCACCACAAAGTCCACACCGGTAGTTCCCCTAGCAGAGGCCCCACCAACCCAAGTGCCGCGGAACACGGGGAGTGTCCCACCGGCCCATCACAAGCCAACAATGGACAATGAGGAAGACACATGTAACGTTCTAAAGGGGGCATACAAATATTACAACACAAGGGGGCAATGGACCACTACAGCGCATATCAAACTATCCAAGGCCTTCAATCAAATCCAAAAGGTTGTAGCGGTGTACAACGACTTAGACCTCCTAGGAGTAACCACAGAACATGACGCAATAGTACAAGAGCTCACAGATAGCTGTTGAACCGCTCAAAAGGAGGCCCGGGGTATTCGGAACAGCTTCTCAAGGGGGTCCAACTATGGGAGATCACGGAAGCCGGGAGAAGGCAAGTGGAGGAGACGTTGCCAACAAGTGGCAGACAGCTTGGATCAACTCTAGATCAAGTACGACCACATCCAGAAGCTCCATGACCAACTAGGACGGCAATTTGAGTAGGCCACAGTGGAGAAAGAGTGACAAGTTTTCGAGCTCGGCTCCGCATTTGAGCAGCGCGAGGCAGAGCTCACCCAAGTCCACTAAGAGCTAGCAACGGCCAAAGAGGAACTGCACCGGGCTGCCAGCTAGCTCAAAGTCACCCCCGCGTCCTCTTCAAGAGACCCACGTCCGAGTTATACGGAGCTATAGTACCATTATCACCACTTGCAGAACACCAACCAGTCGAAGCCTCACAGGACTCACCACGGACCACCATGGAGTTAGAAGTACACACTCAACTACAGGCCCAACTCCTCGCAGTAAGAGAACATGAGCTGCAATACTTGCAAGAACGACTCAAGAAATGGAAGTCCAGCTCAAGCGGATTCGGGAGCAACATGTGGGTCAAAGGCCAAGCTACAAAGAGTGATTGCGCTATGAGAGGCGACATCACCACGCTAAAGACAACACTAGCCACAACGGAGAACAAAATCACCATGTACCGGGAACACCACGGGTGGATGTCTAGAGCACATGGCACGAGGACATGCCAACGAATAAGTTCGGGCATCTAGTTGACGGTGGTCTGACACCATCAAACTACCAACCGGCACGGACGAGCGACGGGATGGAGCGCCGGATAAGGAATGTACCGCAGGTACAAATTGATGGCAACAGATGTTAGGCGGCAGCATAACCGGTCGTATATCGATCGTTCGGATCAACTATCCATAGCACGCGTGAGGGAGGCGCATAAATGAGATAGACATGACTCTGTCATAGGGCAGCAGATTAGTAAGAAAGTGCCACCTGTACCTAGGGTCTAGTGTTAGGTGATCCACTATATAAGCAAGAAGGCTGGTAGTGGGTTGGGGTCTTTTTGGAGTCAAGTCTGCGTTTTGTATCTTGCTCCCATGTTGGAAATAGTTTGTACTCAAGCAGGCATTATAAATATATATATATATATAGATGCATACTCCTTCTATTCACCATCTTATCGGTGATTCCCTGCTTGTTCCGCTCCTAGGCTAAGCAACACACTTTGCCAACCACCACAATGATACCCTGGTAGAACTCCCCCACCCTTGTACATGGACCCTCTTGGTGTCCGAGTAGAGGCCATTCAACACCTTTTAGTACTCCCGAGGTAAGGCCAGCTTGCCGGTTTGGACCCCCGGAGTTGGACGCTAACCACAATGTCCTGGCAACCACCAAGGCTTCCTAAGAAGCACCACATCTGGCCTACGGAGTCCCCGACGACCAGCTACACCTGTGGCATCCCATGCTACAGTAAGCCACAAGGAAATAAGGTTGGATGATAGGATTTACGAGTGTAGGGTTAAGTATTGCAGCGTTAACCCCAACTTCAACGTGTAGTTGAGCTTTTGGAGAAGATGAAGGACGATAATTCTTACACCGTTCCACATAATGCTGTTTTGTACTCATACTATGAAAGATAGAAAGGCACTGAGATAGTGTATGACAACACCAGAACAAATCACGAAGATCCAAATGGAGAATAAAAAATCAATCAGGTATTACATTATTAGCAGCCAACACACAATAACGACAGCCCAAAGACTTCTCAATGAACATAATAAAGTAACAATGGCAACAAAAAATTTTGAGCATACCCGTGAAAAGCTGACAAAAAGATCGGCATTTTTAGCTAAGCGAATTTCACAACCGAGAAATACCATAAGCTAATGGCAGAATGGGATGCTGCTGACATCAACCACTACAACAGCAAAATATGGGAGAAGTTCAAACACACGCGATCCATGTGGGAAAATCTTGGGCGACCACAAAGAGCTATCGCAAAGAAAAAACAAAGTGCAGAATACCGGGTAAGTAAATTGTCTTGGCGGAATTTATTTCACCAGTATATTAATCTGTCTCTTTTTTAATTTTTAAAGAGCTGAAGAAATTGCAGCAAATGATTTTGCCCAAGTGGGCAGGAAGGAAACATCTTGCCCCAAGGACAAGGTCTTTGCCAAATGGGTGGGGATTATGGAATTGTTCATAAAATGAACACTGAGGAAGAAGCAGACAAGTGAAGGGGAGACCTCAGAGAAGTCTGCAAAGAAACCCAGTAAGACGGGGAAGGCTAAGTCTGTTCAATCTATGAAGGATGTAGATAATGACTTCAAGCTCACATAGTTGAAGCCTTTGAACAAAACAACAATGGAGGAGATGAATGTCTTAGCTGATTTGATGGTTGATGGCAAACTACAAATTAATAATAGTAGCCCCACCGGCAATGGAGCTAAAGATAATCAGGAACTTCAAGGAGTGGTTAGGAATACATTGTCATAAACTGGGTTGGACCTTAGCTTCAACATATGAAAAGGTCAACAAATATCTACATGTGATACTTAAGGCTTGTCCAATGGGTGAACCAATCGAAGATTGGGCAAGAATCTATTGCATGCCAACGCCAAAAAGGAGAACATCGCGATGACACCTTCATGATTCGTAGCACCTCCTTTATAAGGTTTAAGTTGGTTTCGCTGCTGAAGGAACAGCCTTATAGTGGGATTCAGAGACTTTATGGCGTAACATCACTGGTTGTAGGAAACCATTTCAAATGTTCGTGATGGATCGGCATGTGTTAAAAAATCCTTCATCAAAAAAGGCACTAGAAGATTTGGTGAAGAAACTTAGCCATGCAAACATGTATAGAGAAGGTACTTATTATTGAATTTTTACACACTTAACTGATACCTACGTTTTCAGGTATTTATTTCTTGATTCTGGCTCATGTCACCGATACTTTTGCCTTCATCTTTGCCAAGAAGAATAGACATCTTTGGACTGGATTTTATATGAACGATGCTGATCCCAAGTATATTGATACAGTTGTTCACTTGGTTGTTAAGAATGCACCAAACAATTTCAAACTTCCAAATGACTGGCCAGGCATTTGTTTTCGCTCTAATGGACCTGAACCTCCATCCAACACACCGATAGCTGAGAGGGACGTATTTGGCAATGTACATTAATGCAAGTTGTAACTAAAATGGGCATGGCTATAGTCCCATTTCCTAATAATTAGCAATTTTAGCTATTTAATTAGCATTTTCTAATATTAAAGGAATATTCTTTAAAATATATGTTTGAAAATAGAATATTCTTTAGAATATTCTATTTTGTATTCTACCCTTTAATAAATTATAGCATTCATTGAACAAAAATTAATAACATTATAAAAGTAAAAGGTATTAAATTATATAATATATTGCCTAATATAATAATTAAGGAAGAGCATAAGAGGTACATTATATAAATATTGATGCTGTTATTAAAAATTAATATTTAAATATAACATTATTAATTAAAATTTGTAGTAGTAATAATATATATATAAAATCCTATAATAATATAGTCAATCTTCCATATCATTTTTTAAATTTATATAGTTAAGTAAACAATTTGGTACTATTATTAAAGAGTTTATAATAATTATGAATATTAAATATATGATATTTTATAATTTTGTAATTGCTTTAAGCTTCAGAAAACATACATTCCCTTGCAGTTTTAATCGTGACTTTATCAACGCTTCTTGACATCCACCCATATCGAATGGATTTAACATTTATAAAACATGCTGGGTCTTTTTATTGGGAAACCATGTTTTCTCTAGGCATCCATTATATCTTTCGCTCTCCTTCTCGTGTCGCCTTTTTTGTGGTTTGAACCATGCAACCTTAACAATACTATTTTTTGTGATTACTTCAGGTGTGTCGATAATTTGACCCATCCAAATAGGTTGATTATATGACGCATTTGGAGTAATGAGAACCATCATTAGTTTTTGAAGATCTTGGCAGCAATCAAAGTATGCTTTAGGTTTTTGGTTCCTTTGTCCAATAAAGTGTGGGGTTTGCACTTCCACATCACTACTGGCTTCTATGTCGTCTGTGCTCAGTGATGTCATTTCAATCTCCTCTCGCCACCTTGATTTAGGCCAAAAAGGGTGTTGCAATTCTGTACTTGTGACAGTAGGCCCTTCCAACTCTCGAACAACAGTCTCCCAATAGTCAACCACATGCTTATATAGTTCTGAGTAACTAGTTGCCTTATCAGAATTCTTTGGCATCGATTTTTGAACCCATGCCACATATTTTTTGATGCCATCAATAATAACCTCTTGTTCCTTGAGCTGGGCATTCAATGGAATAGGGTCTGGTTGTCCTTCTAGGAGAAGTGGCTTTCCATTCTCTCCACTTTTGAAGAGCATTAACCCCTCTTTCGGTAACCACTCCTGCTCTGATGGCCGTAACTTGTACTGCATAATAGGTATACCATCTCGTATGGAGAAAAAGAATTGTAGCGGCACAAGGTGACCAACTAAAGAATCACTCCCCTCTTTTATATACTCCTTGAGAAATTTTTTGAAGTCTGGCACCTCAGTCATAAGCAAAGCACAACTTTTTTTGGAGATGCAATTTTCAAAAAGATTCATCATATGCGGTAAGATAAGTGCACTTGTCCTTTTTGTAGAGTTGGAGACCTTGCTGAAGAACGCATCAATATCTTCATGAGTGTGACCAACCATAAGAAAACTGAGCGTGATTGTTTTAA
>PUQB01000756.1:0-105088 GCA_003024785.1 Selaginella tamariscina | reverse complement strand
GCGTACATGTATATAATATCAATATATAATGAAGATAAAGGCATTCACACACACACACACACACACACTTCATTATAAATGGTAAGAAAAAACCTGCAAAACTTGCTGTTGCATCTTTTGTGTCTGTCCTTTGGAATGCTTTCCTGCAATGATATCGTCCATATGTGTGTGTGTGTGTGTGTAGCATACGCACTACGTAATGAGTCACATACATGTATGAATAATATGGTCATAATCAATACAGTATAGTAAAATATATCTACGTATATAGCACACGTATACGCATATAAATCTATAAATTTACGCACAGCATACATTTATATATACGTGCACATACGTAGAAATATACATAATAAGCACCCACCAGACATATACATATGTGTGTGTGTGTGTAGTACGTGAATAAGGATATACATGCAAAAGTGGACACTATAAGGAGAAAACTTACCGGAACTTTGTCCTATAAACTCCATAGCTTTAACAGCACCATCCAGCTTGAAAAGGGCCTCCATTATATCTCTGCAGAAGGAAGAGATACATGACACCATTGAAAAAAATATATTATAGTAACATTATGATTATAAAGTAGTAGACATACTTGACCTTTCTCTGAAATTGGTGAAGATGATAACCCTTGTATTACTCGGATCACGAGTAGCTGTTAAATGTAAAATCAGATGTCAGAATTTCTGATGGAGTTCTCAGACTACATGCACGCATGTATGCATGTATAGAGACACACACACCCACATACCAAAGTGGTGAAGGACGATTTCCTCCATCTTAACTAGCTTGGGATTAGAAGCACCGTGATTAACAGTTTGATGCATCAACTGCTTAACTTGATGCACTTTTTCGTTACGAGACATCAATCTTGTGAGTATCCTTCAGTAATTATAGTTAATAACAGAGGAAACATAATCTTCTAAACCTAATAATATATTGCAATCAATATATATACACTATATCTTATATAAAACCATACGTGTGTGTGAGACTATTAAACATAGCTGATTATCAAAATTAAATACTAGTATGTATTTAATACCAGTAAAGATTGGTATATACATACCCCTGTTGTAACTTTTGTTGAAGCATTTCATATGCAGGTCGGATACCATGTGTAGATAGCAACTTAAATATGTGACACAGCGTTATAGCTACTCCGAAACAGCCTTCAACCTCTCCACCTAATAATACAATGAGGATTAGGAAGGGAAATTATATAGTTTAGATACATATTATACATGTCAGTGTAGTTCTTACATTGTCCAGGGGCGAGTGCAGCTGGAGGAGCTTGCCGAAATTTATCTCTTGCTGTGAGAAACTCAAAAGGTGTAAGCTGCATAAACGCAAAGAGACCACATCAGTGCACGCGCACGCACATGTGTGTACAGGAATGTGGTACATTACATAACATAACAAACAGATCAACTGTGAATAAGTAGATACAGTATATAAGAACATATGAACATATGAACAAATATGCCTATTTGCATACATGAACACAAAGCGTGTCAAACAATTAGAAGATACACATACGTATTTCAGATACATACCCTGCTGAGGTCTCTGTTGTAAAATACACCGTAACTACAGAGCTTCATGACTACCGGCTGGGAATATCCAAGAGCATATCTCTTATCTTTGCAGATTCTGAATCCATAGCCACCTGCAGAAGACTTTGAATGAAAATACATAAAATGCACACACACACACACACACACACACACATATATATATACACACATAGACTCAGCAGAAGACTATGATGGATTCATATATAGTTGTCTGTAACTATGCATACAGTACACACCCAGACACACACACAGACACACCGAAACGAGTTCAAGCTTCCTATTGTGAGTGTACTGACTGACATCTGGATCATCCTCGTCTCGGTACTCCATACATGATATCTTCAAGTTGTCAATCACTGTTTGAATAGTCGTATGTTTTGCTGTTAAAAACCGATTTACATATAATCAATCAGAATAACCCAATAAATACACAAACCAATCAAGCTTGCTTACATCCCGGTGTAGCCGTGAGAGCCAGGATCCTCAGGTTTACCTTGGCAGCTATTATCTGTGTTAAAATATAGTAAATACAGAAACATACATGTGTCTGTGTTACCTCTCGGACAACTACACAATATGAATAATTCCCAAGGGCACGATGAGCTTCGTCGACAACAAGACAGACTATCTCGCGTAATGGGCATGTTCCTGCAATAAATTGCATGGTGTGTGTATCACCACGTACATATATACATATATTAACTTGACATATACCAGAGTTGATGTCCTTTTCGAGAACTTGAGGTGTGACAAAGAACACCCTCTTGTTTTTCCATAGCTCAGCTCTATGAGCAGGATTTATTTGGCCCGTCATATCAATTGTCAACTCCTGCAAGTATAGTGTTCAGTATGCACAAAAACAGAGTGCTACGTATGTACATTATGTAAAGTGTGTGTGTGTGTGTGTGTGTGTGTGTTATATACCTGGGGAATTCCCACAACATTGTGACACGCCTCAATCTGTTGGAGAACAAGAGGCTTCGACGGTGCTGTAAAAACGATTTTTCCTACAGCAAGTAAAAAGGTAAAGATTTTGTATATAATACATCATTTTAATCTACTAGCATAAGGATTAAGATATTAACTATTAGAACAAGTAAATACAGCATACCTTTTGGAAACCATCGGTAAAAGTTATACATGACTACAGCAGCAATCAGTGTTTTTCCGAGCCCAGTTGGTAGTGAGACAAGCGTGTTTGCAAAAAGAGCCGTTTTTGTAATGGAGAATTGATAATCACGACGTGGAACATTTGCTGTAATGTAATTTGCTATAATGCATACAGTATCTCTGGCGTCCGTGTGTATATAATTTATGTGGTGCTTGTATACTCACCCATACACGTAATGTAAGATATATGTGTATATGTCGACTCGTCGTAAGCATGTCTGCTTGTGTGAATGAATGGTTATAACTAGTATACATGTATGATTTTAGTATCCCAAGGTAAAGTATGTGTGTGTCTGTGTGCGTGTATTTTGATATATATATATATCTAAGTGTTTATATGCTAAAGTATGGTGTCCATGCATCTGTAACTTTCAGAACCATATCCATGTTGAGCTTTGTTTGGTTTAATCTATAATTTGCTGCTTAATGATTATTAACCATTAAGCATCAAAACTAACATAATGTGATATACATACATATATTATATATACGGAGTGTGTTGTACCTGGATAAACCCAAGTAGCTGCGGCATTTGAATCAATGGGCACTTGCACATCATCCGACTGCTTTTGCTGTTGGGGCGGTTCATGTGTACTTGAAGAGGCTCCGAAAATGAATCAAGTGTTTTCTGCCGTGGAGGATGAGCCTGCGGCTCGGCATTCTGCTTATTCAGATAGGCTTGTTCAATCTCTGCGACTGCCGCTGCTATGTCGAAATCCTTGAAACAGAACAACGGAAAAATGAACAAAAGATCGGTTTTTTTCTCTGTGTGTGTGAAAGCTTACATCGTCGTCTGCTGCATTCATGTTCAACTGGCATTATCGACCACGAGCGCCGCCATTGTCCTCGGTACCCTAGCCAATGAACCCTATGTCAAGATCCTTGAAATACAAGGGAAAAATGAAGAAATTAGCTTTTTTCTGTGCGTAGAGTGTGCATGCGACAGACACAAACTTACATTGCCGGATTCATATGTTCCGCTCGCATTCTTGAGCATGAGCGCCTCCATTCTCCTGGAGCACGCCCTAGCCGAGGAGCGCCATTTTGAACCCCAAGGGTTTATAAAACAGAGGAACCCTAAACCCGTTGTATTGTAGTAGAATGATCATGTATATATACATGAGTGAAAACATAAATTACTATTTACCAAGTATATAATTAATTTGTATATATTATAATACCTTGAAAGCAAATCATTACAAATATATTTGATTTCATAAGATTTATGTACATAAAACATATTTTTATAAGATTTTTAGAATATTCTTATATATTAAAATATTCTATAAACCTTTACATTTAAATGCTGGAACACATTATTTAGTTTCATTTTAATACACATTATTATCATTGTACAATCGAAAACAATATATACTTTAAATAAAAACACATGCACAGTCGCATGTGTTAGATCAAATGTAAACTATTTAATTAAATTTTATAAATGATTCACAGTTTAATTATTTTGTAATTTTTTAAAATAAAATTTAACATTCAAATGAAATTGAAATCAATCAATTAAAATATACTTTGAAATATATTAAATTATTAAATTAAGTTTCTCAATAGTCAAACTTATTAACTCCTGACTTAGTTAAATTAGTTCTTTGTTGGCATGCTTCCCACTATATGTACATACATATCATGGATGCATGTATATACATACATATGACATGTATAATTTTTAGTAGAAATTTGCTTGTTAATGAATTAATCAAGAAGTACGAATAAGACAGTCTCCATTCTGTTCAGCATGCTGTGACGAATTCGGGTCTTCCATGTTCTCCTTCTCACCCTCTTCTTTATGTTCTCATCTCCTTCATTAGGCATTCCATCAACTACAAGTTTCATATTAATATAAGTGTGTGTGTGTGTGTGTGTGTGTGTGTATACCTTCTTGAGAGATGCCTTCAATATCCTCGAACATCCCTTCATAAGATACGAAGGACAAGGTTCTTAGAGTCTTCTCTAGTTGGTGTACTCTTTCTTCATGTACACTCTCAACACACTGCATTCTTCTGGTGTATCAAGACGCTCTTTACTTCTAAACCTCGCTAACCACGCCCTTAAACTCAGCTTAACACGCTCTAACCATGACTTATCTTCGGACTTGCCCGAATCCCCACCGCTCGTTGGCCCGACGGTTACGATAGCAGCAACACACAGAGCAGTGGATACAAAGAGTGGGAAGAAGTACATAAACAGCTGATAAGCTGGGATAATTAAGAGGATTAACACCCCAAATGAAAGTAGTGGATATCTAAACACATTCCGACTTGCACAGCCATCAGATGCGTCTATTTCATATAGATCTATGAGCACTAATAATTAATTCCTCATATATAAGGAACCAAACAGAACAATGGAGCTCTCTCAATGACTGGCTGTTCGATAGATAAGCTCTTTTTACCTAATCACAAAATATATATATTATTACCTCCTTAAGTTTATTTAAATGGAGCTGTCATGTGAGCAAGTGTCTCTTGTAGTCGCGGAAGTCCGTTAGAATATAGGATATACATTACACGTGTATAATTTATTATATAATTTTACTTTACGTGTATAATTTGTTTTTATTTTGTTTTTATTTTTACTTACGTGTATAATTTGTTTTCATTCTCTTACGTATAAAGCATGGACCTACTCGTTCCCCAATTATTCATATACATGTGTGTATGTGTGTGTATGTGTGTGTATGGTGTATGTGTATTTTATTTATTTATTTATATTATTTTCAAAAGAGTAGGACCATGAATTATTTCTTTTATACTGGGACCCGGAGACCAAGCTTTTGAAAAGATATATGACAATGAGTTATATATTTATGGGATACCTTGATTGATTAAGATATTAGTGTGTATATATATTAGTAAGTATAGAGTATCTTATAATTATTAATATGTATATATATTGTGTGCTTTTATAAATATATAGAGTCTAGAAAGATATGCATACCAACAAAGAGAAGGATTTAGATGAAGATATGCGCACGACCTTCAATG
The DNA here is from genome assembly GCA_003024785.1 of Selaginella tamariscina. Lineage (NCBI taxonomy): Eukaryota > Viridiplantae > Streptophyta > Lycopodiopsida > Selaginellales > Selaginellaceae > Selaginella > Selaginella tamariscina. The sequence continues at coordinate 99,336 of PUQB01000756.1, read as the reverse complement.
TGCTGCTCACATGATCAAATGTACGAAGATATAGCAGGAGTATTTGATTAATATTCCACATCAGGCTTATTATTAATTAGTATTATCGTTATTATTTATTATATATAGTATAATGTTTCTAAAGCTTGGAACACGTAATATCCACGCAAGATTTCTGAATGTGTGTGTGTGTGTGTGTGTGTGTGTGTGTGTGTGTGAGAGAGAGAGAGAGAGAGAGAGAGAGAGAGAGAGAGACAGTTTCACATGGTATGTTGTTTAAAAAATTTGCAAATGAACTATAGATGATGTTTGGATGTATAATACACCGGATATTCATAAATGATACGCGTATATAAATATATGCCCCTGGAAGTTTTATTTGTAATTCACTGGTATAATGTTTAATTATATTAAAATTATATTTACTAATATTTGTTTATTTGCAATGTTTATGATAATTTATTAAATATTAAAATTTATACTCGTGGTGTATATACATTACAGCATATATAAAGTATTATATTTATTAAAAAATATATATTTACAGATATATACAAAGCTTAGATATTCTCTTGCTAACTTATAAAGCAGACCCGCTTGCTCCTTAATTATTTATATACGTGTGTATGAGTTTGTATAACACACACACACACACACACGTGTGTGTGTGTGTGTGTGTGTGTGGTGTGTTTTCGAGTTTTTGTTTGTTTTTTCTTAAGTTTCTTTTTCAAAAATCGATTGATTGCCTTTACGCTGGGCCCGGAAACCATGCATTATATATTTGCTGATTGAGATTGGAAGATCATCTTTCTATTTTTTTTATGCATAGAGTATCTTATATTTTTTTTATATGTTATTTATTGTATCTCTCTCTCTCTCTCTCTCTCTCTCTCTCTCTCTCTCTCTCTCTATATATAATATATATATATATGTGTGTGTGTGTGTGTGGTGTGTGTTCTCTCTCTTCTCTCTATATATATATGTGTGTGTGTGTGTGTGTGTATGTGTGTGTGTTCTCATCTGGTAAACCTGGGATAACATGGTTTAATTAATAGCTAATCATGTTGTAAAGACTTGAAACTTGCTTTGTTTCTGAATACTCCTATTAAATTTAAGATATTCCAGGTTGGTACCTGTTATGATTTCATATTAATAATCATAATAATGCTTTGAAATTACATTATATATTAATAAAAATGACAGAAGTAAACTTAATTAGATATCGGGAGTTTAGGCTTTAGCATTTAATAAATATATCATTTATATAACATGTTCATTTGTTTGAAACAAATAAATTATTTACAAAATGTTTCAAGACAAACGCCATAATGTATGTGTTTGCGTATGCATGCATATATTCGAATTCATCTCTATAGATATGTGTATATACGATTTTTCCGTGTATAATTACTTTATTTAAATACAATTAAAAAAAATTACATAATCAAGTAGCATTCATCCAAGAATCGTAAACTTTCATATCTTTCATGGAAACACCATCACAGGGAGTTTAATCGTGTGTGTATATCTATATTCTTAACAATTATACGTATATTATTATTTAAATATAATTTACCTATTACATAACTTTTTCAATGCTATTACAAATAAGTTAAATACATATCATAGAATAATACAAACTAATTACGTATAATAAACATAGACATGGTACCGATATATATATTGCATTTAAATAAATTATATGTGGATGTTTGATTAAAAGAATCATGTGTGTATGAGAGAGAGATCGCACATATAATAGACTTTGGATATTTACATATAAAACATATATATAATTTTGATATATATAGTGTTGTTTCGAATAAACATTACATTACATGTGTGTGCAAGAGAGAGATCATATATATAAAGTGACTTTAAATATTCAATGTTATGGTCACCACAAGTTTAATAACAAAAATTATATACATGACTTTCTAAAAAGGTATACTTGATATACATATAATCTCCCACTGACCAATATATTAGTCACAATTGATATAATTGAAATTATAAGATGAAAAGTAAGTATTATATGTGCACATTCTTTAATTAAACTCTGTAATTTATTGTTTAGGGCAACAAACAACTTATCTGAGATAAATACTATAATTCAAACCACTTTAAATAAAATCAAATATCATGTTTGTAATTACATATTTCTTTTATACGTGTGTGTGTGTTATTAGTGAAACACCATTAACTTTTTCATTTGTTGAGTTGAATTTTCTAAAGTTATAATACACAATATTTAACTTTAAGGCTTTATGTTATTTTTCATCTATACATTTAAAAATACATAAGCATAAATGCATTGTTAAGTATACTTGAAATTATAAGATTTTATCACCGTAGGGACATAAAACATTTACAACATTTAAAAACATATTTACACTTGTATTTAATTGTAAAGATATAGTTGGAGTTCTATAGGTTCAAAATTCTTAATTAATTAAAAATCATAATTTTCGATTCAAATTTTTATACTTTAAAAACTTTAACTTAAATATAAATCTTAATTAATTATTTTAATGTAAAATTTAATGATTTTATCTTTATTTTGATTAGAAATAATTATGTGAACTGCATGTTGTACTTATATATGATCATGCATTTATGTGTAATTTTATGTTTTTTATTAAAAATGATATAACCTTCCAGCATCGCTATTTAGTTTTTTATTTTTGATGTGTCATAAAAGTAAGATGTGCATAAGATTGAAATAAATGCATAATTGCTTGAGATTCATAAGAGGAGAATGCATATATGCAGATTCATAAAATTAAATTATAATTTTAAATTTAAATAAAAATCATAATATTCATTTATTAGCTAAATAAATTACTTAATTAATTTCATATTTAAAATTTTCTTATTATAGATTCTTATTTACATAAAAGTTTCATTATATATACAATAAAGTACTACTCATGTGAAGATATATTAAATTGTTACTTACATTAAAGTTTAAGTTTTAAAATGGGTATGGTAAAGTAAGTCTATATAGTGACTTATTAGTTTGGGATAAACATTAAATTAAAACATTATTATTATTATACTTCTAAAGTATATGTATATATACACATGTGGATGTGTGGGTATATATAGAGAAATAATGATTAATAAACCTATAAATATTTATTTTTAGCCTCATTAAATAATAAAATTGTGATAAAAATTGATATTGTCTAAATGTACTTCTAATTAATATTTCTTTTTCTTTTATTTGTTCAAACTTTTGGCCAAGTTTTTATTCTAATTTTTTTTTAAGGTTTAATTCAATCTTATATTATTTACATTTATAAAGCTTTTAATTTTTTACATAAAACACATAGTTTTATTATTGTATTATCTATCATCACTAATTGCCTTTAATATTTATTAATTTATTATTTTTATATTTAATTAAAAAATGTAACAAATATATATTATATAATTTTTATATGTTTTTAAATTTATATACAAGTTTTATATATTTTAATTCCTTTGGTTTTTAATATTTATTAATTTATTATTTTATATATTTGAACTTTACTTAAAATGTAATAAATGTATATGTAAAAGACCTTTAAGTTTAATTAAGCATATGGTTTTAAATTGATTTTTTTTATACATAAGTTTTATATATATATATATATATATATATATAATATATATATATGTTTAATATCTTGGTTTTCAATATTTATTAGTTTATTAATTTAAAAAGAACATGTAAACCACCTGCCATGTCACTACTTAAAATTGATTATGTGAAAGATACAAAGTTGTTCCATATATCCTTTGTGGTTTCCTTATATCTGTTTTAGAACTTTTAACCATAATATGCAACTTTGTATCCAACCCTATAAAAAGGGTTTTTCAATAGCAATATTTAAGTAAGGTTGTAGTGAATAAAGTCTAGGGATCTAATGAAGAAGCCGATAAAAAAACTAGATGGAAGGGGAGAATAACATCAGGGAGGGCCTTGAAACCTGGAGTTTGGACCAATTTATTACCAGATATTCAACAGAAGATAATCTCCAAGCTGCCCTTGCCTTCGCTATGTCGGGCCAAGACAGTCTGTAAGGAATGGCACGATCAAGTGGTGAATTTGAAACAAATAAGTATACATAGTAAGTGCTACCTCTCTGGAATGTCCATGTGCTGCAGAGCGGAGAGGAGCTGCATTAGAATACCACAAAATCACCTGCCCGAGTCGATTACACGAGAGGGATGTCTTGTGCAAGGAACAACCCCACGGGTTCTAGTTTTAATCCAGAACATTTCTAATTCTGATCTGTGGTCACGAACTTACTTACAACTCGTTTTGACAGGGCTACCGCGGTGTCCCATTAGGCCAGAAAGATGGTTTACTGTGGGATGCAGCTGTGGATGACGGTCAGTCGTTTGTAGTGGTAAAGGTTTTGTACGAGCTAGGGCACATGCATAGGCAGGTATATCACTATCATGCAGGTAAAAGGCCACCATGTTCCTGGGACATCACTTCAGCACCGGAGATGTTGTACAGTCCCGCTGGCGATATGAAATACGGATATATTGCACTTGAGAAGTCCACTATGTACTATATCACTCGAGACAACGTGGAGTTTGGGTTGAAGTCCATCGGCTTAATCAACGGCGAACAGGAGCCGGAGATTGTCGCAAGATGGGCTTCGCTTCCTTTGAGCATGTGGCCGAACAAGGCAGCAAGGTCCCCAAACTGGCTGCATGTGCTGGGAGGGTTTTATTGGCAGGTGTGTATCCAGAGGCTGAAGGTTTCACAATTGGTGTATTAGTTCTCAACCGGGATTCCAATACTTGGGAGCCACTTAGTAAGATGCCACTAACAACAATTGGGAGATTGGGGCCAAAATGTGTACTGTTTATGTATCCGGATAGCGAGGACCATGAACTGATCATACGCTCCCGGAGTGGCAGGTTCAATTATGTTTATAGCTTATCCAGGGATACCTGGTCCAAACTGCATCTCCCCATGGAGGGCGACCTCCGTTCGGCCTACCCTTATAGATTTTCCTCTCTAGGTAAAGTGCCAAGAGTACCCTCGCATATGGAAATCAATAAATTTTATAATTAATTTAATAATCATTATTGTTCGTATTATATAATAGTGAAAGAAAGAAAAAGTTTAAATTTAATTAATTAAATTAGTTTAACTGAAAGGCGTCCAACAAGTAGGTTTAGGTCAGGGTTTAGGGGGTTTAAGGTTCTTGAGGATGCAAGGAAGAGCATGGCGCGGAATGTGTGGCTTTGCAATTCGGAGGAGCAATTCGTGCTTCTCAACAACGTCTGCGTGCGATCTCCAAATGAGGTGCCTGTTTTGATTGTAGGCGCCGGTCCTGTTGGGATGACCTCTCAATTCTGCTCAACAGATTAGGTACTATGTGTAAAATAAGTATATATTATATACAAAATATATCACATATGTTTTTCTTAGGTGTTGAATCGCTGCTCGTTGAGAGGAGATCAGAGTTTTCACAGCACCCACAAGCACATTTTATCAACAACAGGACAATGGAGGTAATTTGATAGCTTTTTCCTTGTTTTATGTCTTGTGTGTTTGTTGTATATCATACACAGTTGTTTTGCTTAGATTTTCAGGAGGCTGGATGGTCTAGGAGCTACAATACAAGCTATGCAACCTCCATTAGAACACTGGCGAAGCTTTGTATATTGCACAGCACTTGATGGCCCAATTCTTGGTATTGTCAATCACATACACCCTGAAGGTAGATATTATTCTTAAAACGCACCCACACACATATAGTGTATATACATTTACTTATATAATCTTTCCTTTTCCAGACTTAATAAGCAGTCGAAGTCCCACTAATGTAGCTCATTTCTCACAGAATCGCCTTTTACCAATTATGCTGGAAAATGCAAAGAAATCAGGGATTTCCGTAAACACGTATAAACCACAACACAGCAGCATCTTCATGTGCTACGACTGCACATCCGTCCAGCCTCATGCTGATGCGGTCCTTGCAAATCTACGTGGCAGCCAACAACGGTCAAACCTGGTCAACTCTGAGAAGGTTGTCTCCTGCAAATATCTAGTTGCGGCTGATGGTGCTGGAAGCGGTATACGGAAGTCAATGCAGGTGTCGCGCATGCATAGCTTACTTGTTTCTATATGTGTGTGTGTGTGACACGAAGTTATAACTAAAATGTAACTAGATGATCTGTGCGTATATTAATGCAGGTAAATTTTGAAGGAGAACATAATATGCAACAGCTTATAAGTGTACACTTCTCTAGCAAAAAGCTTGGGAAATATTTGGTGGAGAACAGGCCCGGAATGCTTTTTTTCGTTTTTAATCCTAACGCAATAGCTGTAATTGTTGCACATGATCTACGTTCAGGAGAGTTCATTTGCCAGGTCAGTGGTTACATATGTGTGTTCAGGCGTGTGCTCGTTACTTTTTATTGTTCACATGGTATAAACACAGACAGGTGTAAATTACATGTATAATACATTGTATCTCATCTCTCTCTCCTACACACACACATAGATATAGATATAGATATATACATACTTACATACATGATATATATAAACAGCATATGCATGCTTGTTCCGAGAATTTATTGTAGTGGCATACATAAATACCTATATGTGATTACATACATACATACGTACGTAACATATATATATATATATATATATATATATATATATATATATATATATATATATATATATATATATATATATATATATATATATATATATATATGTGAATTGTACAGTATCACGACTTATTTTAATTATTCTTGTAAATGAAAAATCACTTGATTAATAAAGAATTAAATGCGTTTTACCTACATACATACATGGGTAGGTACATGTAATATCTACATGTATATGCATAGATACATACATATGTAAAACAGTCACAAGTTCTGACTCCAACTTGATAACTTTTCAACTTGATAACTTTTGCAGATTCCATATTATCCTCCACAACAAAAAGCGGAAGACTTTACAGAGAAGGTGGGGTTGAAGTTTAGTATTAACTTATGAAACGATCTATACAGATTAATTGATCTTTTTAAAAGAACACACATATATATGCATTCATCTTTTATATGCAGGTATGCCGAGATACGATCTGTCAGCTTGTGAATATAGACATAGACGTGGAAATAAAGACTGTGAAGCCGTGGATAATGCATGCTGAGGTTGCTGACAAATATATATGTGGTGAAGAACGCGTTATTTTGGCAGGCGATGCTGCTCATCGGTTCCCTCCTGCTGGAGGCTTTGGTAATATAAATAAAGCATATGTATGAATGCATGCATACACACATACATAACATAAAGGTAATTTTCAACATGCTTTTTCTAGGCATGAACACGGGAATACAGGATGCACATAATCTAGCATGGAAGCTGGCTGCTGTTCTCAAAGGCGTGGCACACACTTCGTTAATTGAACGTATGAGATTGAGAGAAGACCGGTACAGACAGACACACACAACACACACAACACACACGCACGCACGCGTTCTATGTTGAGTATGTGCATCTGTGTTGACTATACGTATATACGGGCATTCTCTAACCGATAAATCCTTGATATCAAGCTCCTTAGTTAACTCTTTAATGATAGCATGTCACCAATCTTATACGTAATATGATATGGTATTCTGCCATTATAGCAGGATTAAGTATTGGTAATTATGCATAATGTATAATGCAGATTGCTAAAGCCAATACTGCATTAAGTATGGAGAACTTTAAAGCTGCCATGTCGATTCCAGCAGCATTAGGACTCGATCCGTCATATGCCAGGTATAACTCTCGTGTGTGTGTGTGTGTGTGTGTGTGTGTGTGTGTGTGTGTGAGAGAGAGAGAGAGAGAGAGAGAGAAGAGAGAGAGAGAGAGAGAGACAGACAGACAGACAGACAGACAGAGTGATTTATTATTGTAGTAAGTCTAGTACGTTATTAATCGCAGAATGGCGCACGAGACTATTAACAGCGGTGTTGTGGGTTCGATCCTGCCAAAGGAAATACAAAGTTCTCTTCTAAACAGCGTGTTTTCTTTAGGCCGAGCTCAAGTATCACCGCTGTTCCTTAACAAATTTAATCCACTTGCACAATCAAGGATATCCCAAGTCCAGAAGATATTAAATCAAGGCAGAAGCTTACAGTTGCAATTCCCTGCTGAGGATCTTCTCTTCAGGTAATGTAAGTCCTTATACATACACGTATATGCACATTGTGTGTGCATCTCTCTCTTATCTAGAGAGAGTAAAATTCATGTATACACGAAAATGTTAAGCTTACACTATATCTCACAATATGCATACATAAAATGGTCTCTTTAGTTTTAGTAGCAACATAAGTCATTCATGCTTACTTCAACACACACACCGTAGTCTAAATGCTTTACTCCAGATATACAGATGGAGCAGTTGTAATAGAGGAGAGAGAAGATGGTTTTACTGGGAGACGCCGGGAATACATTCCTTTAAGCGTACCAGGAGTTCGCTTGCCTCACATGAAGATCAAACTAGTGCATGGGAGTCCGAACAGAGTAGGTTGATGTGTATGTGTGGTTCATACATTATATACACCTACCTACGTGCGTGTTTAGACTTTTGCTGCATTTCAGGATTCATGCTCGTCGACGTTGGACCTGATAGATGGGAAACGTGTTGAGTTCCTCTTATTTGTGGAAAACTCTGAGAACGGGATTCGCTGGGCAGCAGATGCAGTTCGATTATCGAAGTCAAGGGGATTCCTTTAAGAGTAGTGATTGTAGCGGATGAGTCGCAGTTGATATCGGACAAAATGGCGGTGTCCGAGGTTATATCAGACAAGACGGAGTCCGAGTTAAGGACGTCGAAGTCCGAGTTCATCTCGGATTGGAAGTCGGACAATGCGGATCATTATATTGAGGTGATGGGTATAGACGGACGGAAGTGGTGGGAGACATGTGCTGTTTCCGGTCCTGGTTTTGTTCTACTTGTTAGGCCGGATGATCACATTGCCTGGAGGTCGGAGAAGGAACATGATTCCGGCGTTGTGACGAGCTAAGCAAGGTTTTTGCTACAGTTTTGAAGGTGGGCTCGGATTCAACTCTAGATGAATGTGTTCCTAAACAAGTTGGTATCGAAATAAAACCATAAATAAAGGAATTTTACACCGCTCGTATATTAACCCTAAACGAATATTCATTTTAAATAACATTATTATAAAACAATAATATAGTTTTTATAAATCAATGAGGAACCCTAATAATCCCCTGCGCAGAGATGAAGAAGCGGCTAGGCGGCAAAGGATTGAGCTTGGAGGCATTTGTAGCCGCCAAGGCCCGCTCTGTCCACAATCCCGCTGAAGTCAGTAAGTTAATTGAGAGAGAGAGAGAAAGCGAGGGCACTTATTCATTCATTTGTATGCATGTATGTTGTTTTTAACTCCCTTAATTAGGGAGGAAAAGGGAATTCTATAAGAATGCGAAGCATTAAGAAGTATAAAAAGCTGCAGAAAAACCTCCCTTCGCAGGTAAATATAAATAAATAATCATATATATATATATATAACAATACAAACATTACAATTTGTCTTTACCTAGTATGCATCCATACAATATAACAGACAGACATATGGGCAGAGAGAGAGACTTATACTCGTACTTCAAATGCAGTCCCACATCTCTCTCTCTCTCTCTCTCTCTCTCTCTCTATATATATATATATATATATATATATTGAAGGTTTCTGTGTGAGTGTGTGTAACCATGTACAATGTCACACCTCTGATGAATGTAGGAGCACAATGAACACTTCAACGAGCAGGAGCAGAAGGAGCCACACAAAGGGGACGAAGAAAATGCCCTTAAGGAGAAAGAGGCAGAAAAAGGGCAAGCAGACGATGCCTGTAAGGGTAAGAAGGGTAGTAATAAGAAGAAGAGTTATAACACGCTCGGGAAGCTGAGAAACGAGTATGAAAAGAAGCAGAGGCAAGTGGTGGCGGAAAGAACAGAAAGGGCGAAGCAAAAGGAGGAAAGGTTAAGGGCTCGTGAGCAAGCTGAGCAGCTTAGGAAGCAGAACAAGGCCAAAATGCTTAAGAAGACCCCTCGTGGGCAGCCTGTTATGAAGCACCGCCTTGAGCAGCTCCTCTCCACTTTTGAATCCAAACAATAAACTTAACTGGTACTCTCTCTCCACACATAAATATGATTTAGTTTAAATGTTAATGTGTATATATGTTTTTCATTATAGTAGTTTTAAATATTTAGTAATAAACTTATCCACTGAAAAATTGAAATAGCATATATATATTTACATTAAAGAGGGTTAGGATCCTGTGTGACAACCATCTCTACATCTGAAGACTTACTCGCAGCAACTTGCACAGCAAGAGCTTGAAAACTGGACTTGATGGCAGGTTCACCTGGAGCTGTCTCCACTATAGTTTGTACATGTAAAGAAGAAGCTGTCGACTTCTTCTTGGCCCTTGCATGGAGGCTGCTTAAGGCACTGTTTATCTCTTCACCAAATTTGAAGTGCTTCCCCATCTACAAGGCACGTGTGCGTGCGTGCGTGTCTGTGTGCGTGAGAGAGAGAGAGATAACATACCTGAGTCACAAGAGCATAGAGAGGGAGAGTACTGTAGCTGCATAAAACTTGTACAATGACACTGTATTGAGGGAAACCACATATTATAACCATAAAATACACACACAACCACTTACCCGATGACGAGGCGTGTGATTAAAAACCCAAGATTTTCCATGAAACACGAATTAAAACCAAATGCAGCCTGAAAATAAATAAGTAAAAAAAATAAAACATTACAAAATATATTTGTTACCCATATCCACACGAAGAAAGCAAGCTCAAAGCATTCTGCAAATAAAAATATAAATAAATAAGATATTATAAGATTGTATATGCATCTCTCTCTCTCTTCTCTCTCTCTCTCTCTCTCTCTCTCTCTCTCTCTACACACACACACGTGTGTACATATATGTATATATATACCTGGAAGAGTATAAAGTGTAACAGGTAAAGAACCAGCTTCGGTTTGTTAAACCAGAAAAGCTCGTCCCGCAGATTGAACACCAAGTTGGCTTGAGAGTTTTGTACCTCACCAATCTCCATTGCAAGAACCATTATGATATGTTGTAGCTTGGCCCCACAATGAGCAACAGCTGTTCATATATACAGGTACGTATACGTGAGAGATGTGTGTATTACGTATAATACACATGTTGATGTATGTAGAAGGCGTACCCCCAATGGGAAAGAATCCAGAAGTAAGTATGCCAACCATTTACGTTGAGGAGGAGAAATATGACGACAAATGCCCAAAGGTAGCCACTGTTTAAGAAATACTGCATTATAAACGCACTAATGGAAAGAGATTCTTGCATTTATACCTTATACCCACACCTTTTTAAAGTCATCCTCAAGAACACGTAGCACGTATTTGTGAAGTCGAAATTGTGTTTCATATTGTGGTTCTGTACATACATCATCTGTCTCTCTCTCTCTCTCACACACACGCACATGCACACACACACGGGTTACCCGAATGAAACCCATGCGCAGTGTTTTATATTCTGCAGCGGTGACAGATCTTCCAAACTGCCTGAAGAAACAAACCTGTGTGACAACATAGATTAAAGGAAGCTGCGTTTACTGCTTGTGACTTACGTACTATCCAACTAAGAAACGTGATGATATCCACCGTGGATCCGCCTGTCTACGTAAGAACGTGGTTTGTCTACAAAAACTATCTGCAAAAGCTTGGTTTTTACACTGTGCGTGTGCGTGTGCGTGTGCGTGTGCGTGTGCGTGTGCGTGTGCGTGTTGCGTGTGCGTGTGCGTGTGCTGTGCGTGTGCGTGTGCGTGTGCGTGTGCGTGTGCGTGTGCGTGCGTGCGTGTGTGTGTGTGTGAGTGAGAGAGAGAGAGAGAGAGTTACTGCTTTGAACTTGTTCCAGCTTTTCCCATGCATTCCAGCCATTCACCTAAGGAGCATGTATGTGTGTACGCGTGCGTGCGTGCGTGTGTGTGATATTACAGAATATTGTATTGATTTACCTTGTATCTTCCAAGTACCAGAGTTAAGCAGCTGTATACCACGTGGACCACGGCCAGCACAAAGATGAATATGTGGAGTTTATGTAAGCCTTCTTTGGAAACAAATGGGACCTTTCCCTGTGAAACAATCTACATCTCTGTCTGTCTCTCTGTCTGTCTCCCTCTCTCTCACACGCGCGCACGCACGCACGTACCTCACGGATGCACCGTGATGTTTAGAAGCTTCTTCAGAGAGCAACCTTCTTAAGTGTTCTTCGTAGAACAAGAGCCGTCTCGAATGGCCTTGACTTGTCTCACTGTTACGAGGCTTTCGATCGGCGTCTCGGCAAGGCAGCATATGATTGTGGAAGTTGTGAGGCATGCAAATACTGGCTATCAATGGCTGGAAAACCGTCAGTAAGAGTGAAATGAATCCCAGCAGCATAAGCTCTGTAATAAGAAAACATGATGAATACGTACACACACTTGTGCGTGCGTGCGTGCGTGCGTGTTGTGAGAGAGAGAGAGAGTTTCCAGTCATATAAGGCCAATCATGTGTATATAAAAACGGACAGACGGCAGTTTGGAAATGTAGCTGAGAATGGTAACTACTATGAACTACTTGGAAATGCATGTTTATATGTACCTGCGTGCCTTTGTGTGTGTGTGTGTGTGTTGTGTGTGTGAGAGAGAGAGGAGAGAGAGAGTTTTCTGTCATTATATAAAAACGGACAGAAACGACAGTTTGAAAATGTAGTTGTGTACCTGCGTGCCTTGTGTGTGTGTGTGTGTGTGAGAGAGAGAGAGAGAGAGAGAGTTTTCTGTCATATAAAGCTGTATATGGCAGCAGTTTGGAAATGTAACAGATGTAGCTGAGAATGGTAAACTACTATGAACTACTTGGAAATACATGTTATATATGTACCTGCGTGCCTGTGTGTGTGTGTGTGTGTGTGAGAGAGAGAGAGAGAGAGTTTTCTGTCATATAAAGCTGTATATAAAAACGGACAGAAACGGCAGCAGTAACAGATGTAGCTGAGAATGGTAAAACTGTTATGAACTACTTGAAAATACATGTTTATATGTATCTGCGTGCTTTTGTGTGTGTGTGTGTGTGTGAGAGAGAGAGAGAGAGAGTTTTCAGTCATATAAAGCCAATCATGTGTATATGAAAACGGACAGAAACGGCTAACATATGTGGTAAACTACTAAGAACTACTTGGAAATGCATGTTTATATGTAGCTGCGTGCCTTTGTGTGTGTGCGTGCGTGCGTGTGTGTACCTTCTTTGATCTTGTCCAGTGCCTGTTGAGAGATTTCTCACGATGGCTATTCAACCACTGCAAAACATTTCGATTCTCTCTCTTCTCTCTCTCTCTCTCTCTCTCTCTCTATATATATATATTATATACATATATGAGCTTACTCTCCCCGTGTAGTGAATTGCTCGCACAAGAGCGAAGGAAGCGAGAACAAATATAGAGCAAACTAGTGCAATTGCCCATGTTGGTGTGAGCTCTAAAGCTCCATACTCAGTATTCTGCATCATTTTCTATTTTCCTGGGAAAATAAATGACTGAAATATTATGTGTGTGTGTGTGTGTGGTGTGTGTGTGTGTGTGTGTGTGAATTGGACGGTGTAAAGAAGAGCTTAAACAAAACTAATATATTATTTTAGTGCAAAAATAATTTAAAGGATGAGAATGGAAAATAGAATAGTTATTCTTTCAGTTATTATAATAATTTGATGGGAGAATCAATGCTCTTAAAATGTATTCCATATACCTTTTGTACCACACATGCTTTTCACGGACTGGATTATGACGTTAATGCATTGCTTACAGAGATAATATTTCATATTAGAAAGTAATATATCAAAGTTTAATTACAAGTTGAAACTCTCTAATCACAATTAATTAAGTTAATTATTTTAATGATTTTATATGCATTAGAAGATTAAATTAAAAAGACTTTAGTTTTTAATTGATTAAGTTTTAATTAATTACCATTAACACAAAAAGGGCCTGTATAATCATAGGAAATATAATTTATAAGTTACAAGAATTGAACCGTTATCCTCAAATAAAAAGTGTATTTTTACTGAAATGGCACAAATATTATAATTTACAATTAACAAAAAATAGACTTATTATAATTTATAATTTATAAATTGAATTCACAAGTTAATCTTAAATATCTATAACACTTACTTTTAACATGAACCGAACATATAAAAAATTTTAATCTAATAATGTAATTTTTTGATTTGTTTATACTTCATTAATATCTAATGAAATTAAATTTTTTTTCTTAGAACTGAAAATATAAAGAGTTAAATTTAAAAGTATATTTTTATCATTTTTTTATAAGCAAATATGAATTTACAATTCATAAATGTTAATTATCTCATTGAATCTATGATTGGTAATAAACAAGTACATAATAAATTAATAAATTAACTATTAAGTTCTCTAACCTTCAGTAATAAAAATTAATTAATAAAGTTGTAAATTAGCATATTTATTTTAAATAAATTATAAAAATACATATCTACTTATATGTATTAGAATAATATACATTGACTACTGAACGATCAGAGATCTGACCTGAAGGACTCCATGTGCACATTGAGAGCTTTGAGCTTCTTGTTTATTTGCTTGGCCTCCATCCTCCTCGTCTTCCTCACCACACTCCTTATCAGTCCACACTTGAGCTGCCCCCACTTCCTTCTGTCACTCTTGCTCTCTCTTTCCTTCATCAACTTCCTTACCCGGTCGAGATCATCCAGCAACCCCTCCCGAGCATAGAAGTAGCACAGAAGAGTGTACGCACTGCACTCGTCCGGGTCCATCTCCATCACCTTCCTTGCTACTCTTACTCCGCGGTCTACATCCCCATGTAATTTACATGCACCGAGCAGACTCCTCCACACGCACGCATCAACCGGGAAGTTCATCTGTAAAACAAGCTGTTCTGCATCCTCAAGTCTCCCAGCTCTCCCCAGTACATCAACAACGCAGTAGTAATGCTCCTTACAAGGACTAACTCCATACTCCCTCATCAACAGTAGATACCTGCACGACTGCTCCACCAACCCACCACGGTTGCAGGCTTGCAACACAGCCGAGAAGCTCACCCTGTTCGGTAAAACACTGCTTCTGCACATCTCACTAAACATCTCAAGAGCCTCCTGTACATGCCCATGTTCTGCATACACCGTAACCATGGTGTTCCACGAAACCACGTTTTTGTCTTCGATTGCATCGAAGATCTCTCTGCTTGCTCCAAGCAGGTGAATCGCGAGTAGAAATCAATCAGAGGGTTGCACACTACAGCTGAACTTCCATATCCACAGCAAGTAATCCGCTCATGAAGAGCCACACCATCCTGAAAACGAGTCACTGCCGGCAACACAGCACTGTAACTCATCCCGTCCGGTTGCATCCCTTCGATGTCAAGCTTACGGAACGTCTTCAAAGCCTTGTTGGTATGCCCGACTTGGGCATATGCTGAAATCATAGTGTTCCACGAAACCAGGCTCTTCTCACTGAGACATTCGAACATATCTTGCACGTCCGATGCATCCGCATTTCGCATACATGTTAAACACTGCAGTGGCCGCAACAGTGTCCCCGGCGAATCCAGAAGCGACCACCCACTCGTCTATCTTCTTTCCCTCTGAAAGATTTTTCAGATTTGTGCATACGCCCAGGATCTCTATGAATGTGATCCTGTCCGGAGAAGCCTCACCGAGCTGGTTCATGAGCCAGAAGAGATGCAATGCCTCTGGGTTATGCCCATTCTGGGCATACGCTCTGATCATCAGAGTCCAAGAGAAGACATTCCTTACTGCGATCTGATCAAACACCAATCTTGCGTCTTGTGGGCTGCCGCATTTGCCATACATTTGCACCAGAAGATTTGAGAGGTACCTGTCGTCGCCCTGCCCATGTTGTACAATGTGTTCGTGTATGCGTTTCCCTTGTGCTAGGCTTCGTGTTCTTCCGCATGAACTCAGGAGCAGCTCGTATGTACTGAAGCTAGCGCCACCGAGAAGCTCCTCAAGTCGATCTGGTAAGTCTGTTCCTGCACTCTGCGAAGAATGCGTTTTCCATATCAAACAGGGCTCTCGGATTCCTGCCGCCATAGCCAGAGCAAAAACAAACGGTTTAGATTATGGCGAGCATTTTGAAGGCGGGTTAGGGTTTTGTTTTTGAAAATTGGGGGAAGATGAGCAGCAGGAGGAGCCGCAGGAGGGCCGCTGCAGCTGCGCCATCGCCGGTCTGTGATCCAGACGCAGAGTCGCCGCTGATCGGAAGCTGTTCTCCGAAGAAGAATGCAGGCGATCTGTCGGATTTGAGGTCGTGGATGAATGATTCCCTCGAGAACCTGCGCGCTGATTCGGAGCAGATGGAGTCGGAAATCCTCAAGGAGCTGGAAGGCGGAAGCGCGAGGTTCAAGAAGCGCATGAAGGTAAAAATCGAAGTTTTCATGCATTTCGTGCAAATGAATCTCGTCTTTCTGAGAACAGCATAGTAAAAGTCGAAAAGTCGATGTCTGATGCAAGCATTTTGATTGAATCTCCCTGTTTCTTTGAGAATCACTTTGTAAAAGTCGAAAATTTGATGTACTCTTATCTTTACGCACGGATGTCCCTTGTGAAAGGCATCGTTTTCAAGTAAGTACTCAGGCCGTGCAGAGTAATTGCATCATGCACTTCTAGTTAAATGCTGTATTTCTTATTTTAAAGTGCGCATTGTTATAAAAACTCGTTATGGAATGCAATATCTTATAAAAAGACTAACTTTTATAGACGGAACTGGAGTCATCTACTCGGCAAATGGAGGAGGCTAACCGTGCATGGAAGTCCTTTGCAGCAGACGTGGAAGAAGACATTCAGGACGTGCAGGTATCTGCTCTTGTCTACGTGCTTGTGCGTGTGGTTATCTTAATTATAGTTGCTCGAGAAAATGATGTTTTACAACACGATCTTCATTTCTGCAGAGTACTTGCAAGGAATTCATTGCCAAGGCACAGGCGGGTGGTAAGAGGCGTACATAACTTATATAATCGATATTTCTGTTACTGTAACAACATGTGTGTGTGTATATATATTATATATAGAGAGAGAGAGAGAGAGAGAGAGAGAGAGAGAGAGTAATCATTATACAATAATAATCATTACACTGACTTCGTGCTTCTCTCCTCAGCCGCGAAGTCATGCTGTGGCGAGCTCCTGAAGTCGTTTGAAAATCAGCTTGAAGGCCTTGTAACAAATACGTTCACTGATCAACAAGTCAGTCTGTTCTTCTTTGCATGATAAGAGTTTCAGTTGTAACAATGCAAGGTAAGCTGTAACATGTTTTTACTAATACAAACACGTCTTCTTTCAGATGTGTGTGTGTAATAGATTCAAATTTGGGTAATGAGTTATTCTATTTTGTTAATCTCGTCATACAATTACAGACATCAGACGAACTCCTTATTTATTGTACTTCTGATGTATTTGTCACGTCGTTATTGGAATTATATAAGAAGACTTGTGTGTGTGTGTGTGTGTGTTGGTAGAATGTCATACATCAACACAGAGATTCAGTCTTTTATTGTATTTTTTATATCCTCGGTTATATTACTTTACACATATGCACTCGTATTATCAATTATGTCATACTATTGAACACATAGTTTATCTACGTGTGATGTATATGTGTATGTACATCCGTGGAACATGCATTTTAACAACACAGGGACAAGAAAAAAGGAAATGGTGGTTAATTAAAGAGAGTTGGTAGTTAAGCAGTTATGGTGGAAGTTAAACTACGACTCACGCGTCCGGTGTAGTACACCGCACCGACCGGTAAAGCATACCGCATGCGGAAGTCGGAGAATGCATGCTCCCCATCATGGCCATGATGACACATCATGTGGTGCACATGTTTATGATGCCTACAACCTCCTGATGTCCATGATGCATCATGATATGCATCCATGGTGGATTGATGTAAATGCAGGTGTTTCCTTTACAGGGGGTAACGTGGAGGGAAAGGGTTGCAACATTCTTCATTCTGCTTCGCATTTCCTCGAGCTATGGCGGCCATGGTTAGGCGCTCGCTTGTCTGGAGATGATCTGCCGGCAAATTCAGCGAATTCCTGCATTTAGATCTCTAGGACGCAATCTTCTCGAGCTATGGCGCCGTGGCGGCTTCAGGAACTCAGGCGCTCGCTTGTCTGGAGATGATCTGCCGGCGATTCTTTCTGCAACTTCATCCTCATGGTAAATCCTATGAATTCCTGCTCTAGGACGCACTCTGCATCTTTCTAGGGTCTTCCGATAGAGAATGCATATGTTTTCTCACAAAATCACATGAATCCGAAGCATAATCACATGAATCTGGCAAAGCTGAAGATTTTACTGTCTTCTGAATCTTCCGATGCATATATTGCTTGCAGACATACTTAGTTCCTGGATAAATGTTTTAAAAAGCACGAAATTCTCACATTATTTCTTACAGATGGCATTCGTGGTGCTGGAGATCGCCTCATTACTATGGAGCCACCCGATTCTGACAGGGCTCGTAATACTACTCTTCACCACGCCATTATTCCACATAGTACTCTTCTTCACGCCGCTACTCATGTCGACAGCACTCTGCGTGATCGCACTCATCAGCATCGGACCGCAAATCGAGAAGATACGTGAAGAGAGGCAATTCAAGATGTCACTGAATGCAAGAAACGTGGCTCTGCCTGTCGAGAGGCCCGTAAACAGGTGCATTGTTATTAGGCAAGGTAGACCTCAGAGACCTCCCATGCGTCTCGTTGGTGGTCCTGGAGGTCGGAGATGGTCTGACTGGGTTAAAGGGATCGAGATACACGGTCACACAGTATGGTTGTCCGAGAGCCATATCATGCGAGACATAGCCGAGGAGGGACTCAACTCGGACTTCTCACATGAACAGGATGGTGGTATTCCATTCACTGCTGAAGAGCCCCTTCCCAAAGTGGTGCATTCATCTCAGACAACACACCCGAGGTGAAAACCGAGTCTGTGGAGGATGCTACAACTGAAGAACAGCAGTTGCAGATTGTTCCTAGTACAGAAACACAAGAAGAGAGTCAGGAGCTTGTGAAGATGGATCAAACACCTTGTTTGAGTCCTGAAGCTAACTACATGGAGTTCATCCCTGAGACGGCTTCACCCACTGAGAAGAAGAGGAAGAAGGCGCCATGGTTTAGACGGAGGAGGATACCGTGCTTATCGAAAGCACTCGGACAACTCCGGGAGAAGATATGCAACCAGCTTCGGAGGATCTTCTGTTGACAAACGGGGTGCAAGACAAGACCGTCGTGGGAACACAGGGGGCGCGAAAATGGGAGTCTTCGATCATTGGTACGTGTTATTGTCTTGTGTTATATATCTTAATGCGTACTCGTAGCTGGGGTATATTACATAGATCATAGAGTAGGATTCTTTTGGGATTATGTGCTTCAGGGCACTCCTGAGAGCATGGGTTTATAGAAATGATGTGGAGGGGGGAGGATATATATATACATATAAAACTATGAGAGGTACAGCACATAAGTAGACTTTGTTGGCCCACATTACATGGCTGAGGCACATGACAAGGATTTGTTTGAATATATTTTTATATTGGGATTTGAACTCTGTTGTGTTGTGAGTCTACTTGTTGCATTTAAGGCATGAGGGGGGATGATGTTGAGGATTTGATTATATAATATAAATCTGAAGGAGACATTTGACAAAAAAAATAAATAATCAGGTGATATTCTTTTTAGTCATTATTAAATGTTTAATGAGGAATCGTCCTCATTTGAAATTCTGTGCCTGGCTTTGTTGTCGTAGGCTTTATTTATTTGAAATCTGTAAGTAGGTAATCAATACTGGTATATTCTAGAATAGTTTAGTATATACTAGGAATACCAAGTCTGTTTTTTGACCTTATCCTCCCGTTGAAAAAAAGAAAAAACAAGTATATAATTATAATAAAGTTTTGTTTTGCAATAAAATAATATAGATCTTCTTACGTTTCAAAATTTAACAGTAAGTTTAATAGTTCACATCCTACAATCTGGATTGAAAATCGTGTTTTTTATGAAGAAAATAAATTAAAAGAGTAAAATTATAAAAAGGTTTCTTTTTTGTTTAAAAACAGTGATATAAAGAGAAAACAACTTATCAAAAGAAAATATAGAATTATATGAAATGTTTACACTGGTTGCATGTAATACAAATATAATTTTCATGTGAATGTCTGTAGCAATATATTAATCAAATATTAGTGTGTATTCTTCATGCGAGTTCGATCTCCTGTGAAGTAGCTGCAGCCACGGTTGTCTTACGTTTATCACCCATCTGTATTAAATCTATGAGTCTCTCTTCTCTCTCTCTCTCTCTCTCTCTCTCTCTCTATATATATATATATATATGTAGTATGTATGTATGTATGTATAGTATTTATTTGTACCACCCACACACAGATAGCATATTACTATAGCACTTTAGTGTAGTTAAAAACATTGAAGTAAATAACATCAAAACATGCACAGTTTGTGAACAAACAACATATTTGTAAATACTCTCTCTCTCACACACACACTCTCTCTCTCTCTCTCTCTCTCTCTCTCACACACACACACACACACACATACCTGGCTCATAAGTGCATACAATGGCAACGTTCTGTAGCTGCTAAGGACGAGCATAATTACCCTGTGAAGATAATACACACATTATGCTAACTTAAACATATTAATGTAGATGTTAAACATACCCGATTACCAAGCGTGCAATTCCAAAACTAACCCTGTCCCTGAAGCAGGAACGGAAACCAAATTGTGTCTATACAAAAGTATTTAATTAGTTTTTTCTTTACACTCCTCGTGTGTGTGTGTGTGTGTGTGTGGTGAGAGAGAGAGAGAGGAGAGAGAGAGAGAGAGAGTAACTTACCCAAACCCAGACGAAGAAGGCAAGTTCAAATGCATTCTGCAAAAGTGAAAAATATTGTATGATTAGTTAATGAATGATAGTTAATATATAGTTAATAATTAATCAATGATATAGTTAATATTGTAAGATGTATATATATTACCTGAAATAATATGAAATGAAGAAAATAGATAATTAATCTTGGTTTTTTGAACCAAAAAAGATCGTCACGTAATAAACTACCACATTCTTTGCACTTTTCTGTTCTTCAGCAATCTCAAGGGCAACTCCACTATTATATGGTGTAGTTTGCAACCAATTATAAGCAATAACTGCAAACAAGACATTGTGTGTGTGCGTGTGTGTGTGTGTGTGTATGTGCACGTGTGTCGACTATATGAAACAAGAAGTTATACATACCGTCAATGGTATAAATCCGATCCAAAAGTAAGTGTACCACCCTGTAAATGTATATAAATATAAATAAAGAAAATAAAACTATGATTACCATGTACATTGAGAAGAACAAATATCACAACAAACACCCAGAGAAAAGCCCTGCATGATTAACGCACATTAGAAATAAAATATCAATTAATTAAGTGATTAAAAATTTTGTAATTAATATTACCTTATTCCCACAACTTTCTAAAGTCGTCTTCGACAGCACGAAGGATGTATCGTTTAAATCAAAATTGTTTCTCAGCTTGTGGATCTGTTAAGTATGAGTGATTATGTTAAAATAATTTTAACCTGATATGTAGAAGTTGCCTAATAATAAATTTATTAATGTTAATTAAGTTTTCCCATAAAATCATAACTTATATTAATGCTTAAGAGTACCTGAATAAAGCTACGGCGAAGAGTCCTATATTCTGTGTATGTAATGCCACGGAAATGCCCAATAAATGAAAACTGGAATTAACAAAATTACCTTAATTAATTATATATATGGGAGGGAGAGAGATATATAAATATATATAGATACATACCAACATACATACACACACACACATGTATCTCTCTCTCTCTCTCTCTCTCTCTCTATATATATATATATATATATATATATGCTTTTAAAACATTATATTAAGTACTATCCAGCTAACGAATGTAGACGTGTGCCGTGTGTTTTGAGTGGGTTCTCTACAGCTGCACATCAAAGCTTATATGAGGTGCATGCGTGCGTGCGTGTGTGTGTGTGTGTGTGAGAGAGAGAGAGAGAGACATATATACATATATGGCATGTTGTTTTGTTGATTACCAGGGGTGTCCTGTGCAAATTCAGACTGTGCTCTTTTCTCCCAGGTATTCCACCCATGTACCTGTAATGGTGTGTGTGTGTGCGCGTGTTGATATATTTAAATCTTTATACCTGTAGTCTGGCTAATAACCAGACAAAGTAACTGTATGCAATGTGTCCAATAGCCAAAATAAAGATGAAGATGTGTAGCTAATGAACACCATGGGCAGAATCAAAGGTACTTTACCCTGAAAACATTGTCATTAAAGTAATTATCAAAGTTCTTAATAAATTTTTATACTCTTAAACATTAATTAATTGATATTAACATATATAACCTTGCTATAGCATTTTGAAAGTGCACTTTCTCCACCAGCTAGAATCCTTCTTGTGTGTTCTTCCATAAACATTAGCCTTCTTGAATGTGAGTTGATGTGAAGCTCTTCTGTTTTGTTAGCCTTACAAGGAAGCATATGTGAAGTAAAGCTCACTGGCATACATATCTTGCTTAGAGATGACTGTAGCACAGTCATTAACAAAGAAATGAATCCCAGTAGGATAAGTTCTACAAATATACATGTTAAAAAGCTTCTTATACATCAACAAAAGTATATAATGTACCTTCTTTCATCTTATCTAATGCCTGACTGAGCGATTTCTCTGGTCTCTTTCTCACCCACTGGATTGTAGTTTTAATTATTATGATAAAAATCAGATTAAGATCGTATTATTATGTAAAATCTTAAATACCTTCCCAAGAAAGTGAATTCCTCGCTCCAGTGCGAGTGAAATCACGATGAAAAGCAGGCACACAAGCGCAAAGGCCCATGTTGGTGTGACCTCCAGAGAGCCACTCTTCAAGTCTTTGTTACTTTGTCCTGCCATGAACAACACAAGACACCTTCAAAGCCAGACCTATTTCATACGTCTGGATATTATATCAGACGTATTTCATACGTCTGGGATAAGATATATATGAAACACAAGTACACAAGCACGTCCTTTATCACTGTGATAAACATGCGTAACAAGTTTGAAAACTTTGATTAATAAGTATAAATTTTGCAGGTGATATTCTTCTTGACAGTAACTGTCAAGAAGCATATCACCACAAGTCTTAGGTAATCTATTAGACTTGACTTGATTTACTTAAAGGGACTGTATGTCCTTATTACAGATTGATCCAACGATTTATAAAAAAATAACATCAATATATTTTGATTTTATAATTATTTGTATATAGGTAATTCTTGTTTTATTTTTATTTTTAAATTATATATTGTATTATTTACTAAATACATTACATTATAATAAAATCACATTGCTTATTCTGACATTAAATCTATTAATTAAGATTTTAATTATAGAACAGTGGGATTTTGAACTTTGAACAAATCTTAATTTAACATTAAATTAAATAAATTCATCATAAATTTATAATAATACTGTTTATAACGTCTCAAATAATGTCGTAATAAATCCACTGGTTAATTTCCTGGTCGACTTTTCCCTCTCGGTCACGTAACTGGTCCTGACACTTGTCCCTTTTTAACACGTGTTAGATATAAGCCACGTGTATATAATTAATTATTTATTATAATTAATTAGTTACATTCCATCATATTTAAGTTTTAAATCCTTAACTTAGCTTACTTTTCACTAACGGTGATTATTTAAATAAAAAACATGCCACATCATTAATAATAATTATCACTGTCTTTTTCACTAGAGTAGTTAATTAAATTAAAAAATAATTATTAATGCATAATTTCTAATTACCCAATTACTTAAGAAGTTTTAAGTATATATGTTACACATTACATATGCAATATAATATCCTTAATTAAAAAAACATGTTAAATAGTCAAAATCTGGTGAAAAAATAAATAATTATTAGGTCAACCAAACCCTTAACCTAAATTAAATTAAATTTTGAAAATAAAATATAAATTAGGATTTTCGAAATGTTGCGTCGTTTTGAATACAGAAGTTAATTTTGTAAGTTCCTCTGAAGAGAAACTCAGGTTGGATTTGAAAAATAATAATATAAATAACATGTTAATAAGTAAAAATGTACACGAAAATTTCTAAATTAAAATTAAAAATTAAAAAATTAAATTTTAGTGTTTCCACAAGATATATATGTAGCATTACCATACAGGTTTATTAAAAAGTAATGCATTGAAATATGAAGTTAATGAAGCTGAACCGTCGAATACAGGTTAAACACAAGTAATTAAAAACATTTATGTTTGGTTCTATAATTTTCTAAAACTCAAGTTAAATTAATCCGTAGTTTTTTTTTCTGAGTTTTACCGGTTAAATGATAAGTTATTAATTTTTAAAGTTTGAAGAAGCCAAATATATACTATATTTATTAAAAAAACATGTTAAAACTTGAACTCTTTAGTACTTATATTATTATTTTCTTACATTGAAACATTGAATATAATTTACTTAGTCTGTTTCTCTTTATATTATATATATATTATATGTATATTCTAGACAATTGAATACATATACATATATATTATACACAAACATGCAGGTGTGTAGACAGAAAGAGAGATATTTTTTTAGCTGTTAATATAATATTTATATGTATATATAATACATACATATATAATTACACACACCACACACACACACACATATATATAGTTAAATTTAAATATAGCATTGTGCATGTTTTTATTAATTTCTTATAAAACTTATGTCATTTTTTAATTAATAAAACAAACTTACACATACACATCTATACCTCTATGTTATAGATAATAAACTTACTCCATTGCATATTATTCACATTAATGCCTTTGTTGATGTTCTTTCTACAAAATAAATAATTTAAGTATATCAAATGTTATAATATTATAATATATAATATTATTTTTTATTAATTTATTTTTAAAATTATAATTTAAGACACATCTTGTTAATTTATATTCAGTGGCCATATAATCAGATAAAATTGCCCAATTATTTAATTACAAGCTTACACAGGTGCTATATAAATTATTAATAATAAATAATTCACAGGTGAAAAAACAAATCCATAGTAAAATAAAATAATTGTTTTTTCTAGTTATATTGGTTGAGGCAATTAACCACCTGATATTGGAGAGTGGACCTTATTATTTATTAATTTAAATTTGAATTATATACCTATTAAATGACATGTCATATTTTATATGTGACATGTAAAAAAACGATAATGTTACCGGTTAAAAAAATTAGTTCGGATAGTGAAAACTGGTTAATTTTCTTTTATATTATACTTGTTTTTGCCAAATTCTATTGTTGTTTTTTTTATTTATAAATCACCATTGTATTTTAGCTGTAGAATCAAAATATAAATATTTATTTTTAATTTTTATAAAAAAGATAATCACACGAAACATGTCGAATCTCGTAAAATATAAAAAGTGATAACCAGATAATATTTATGTTTCCTAAATCGAGACAATAAAAGTATATACACCTAAACAACTTACCAAATGCGTCTAAATTAATAAAGACTAAAATTATAAACAAATTTGTCATTTTCAAATCTTTTACCCATCACAAATGAAAAGGTTTCTTTTTTGTTTAAAAATAAATAAATTTATCATAAAAAGAGAAAACAAAAAATATAACTTATCGAAAGAAAATATAGAATTATATGAAATGTTTACACTGGTTGCATGTAAATAAATATATATTTTCATGTGAATGTCTGTAACAATATATTAATCAAATATTAGTGTGTGTATTCTTCATGCAAATTCGATCTCCTGTAAAGTAGCTAACAGCCATGGTTGTCTTGCGTTTATCACCCATCTATATTAAATCTATGACAATCTCTCTCTCCTCTCTCTCTCTCTCTCTCTCTCTATATATATATATATATATATGTGTGTGTGTGTGTGTGTGTGTGTACACACAGATAGCACATTTAGCACTTTAGTGTAGTTAAAAAACAATTGAAGTAAAATAACATCAAAACATGCACAGTTTGTGAACAAACAACATATTTGTAAATACTTTCTCTCACTCACTCTCTCTCTCTCACTTTCTCTCTCTCTCTCTCTCTCTCTCTCTCTCTCACACACACACACACACACACACACACACACCTGGCTCATAAGTGCATACAATGGCAATGTTCTGTAGCTGCTAAGGACGAGATAATTACCCTGTGGAGATAATACACATTATGCTAACTTAAACATATTAATGTAGATGTTAAACATACCCGATTACCAAGCGTGCAATTCCAAAACTAACCCTGTCCCTGAAGCAGGAACGGAAACCAAATTGCGTCTATACAAAAGTATTCAATTAGTTTTTTCTTTACACTCCTCGTGGAGTGTGTGCGTGCGTTCGTGTGTGTGTGAAAGAGAGAGAGAGAGAGAGAGTAACTTACCCAAACCCAGACGAAGAAGGCAAGTTCAAATGCATTCTGCAAAAGTGAAAAATATTGTATGATATAGTTAATGAATGATAGTTAATATAGTTAATTATTATATTGATGTATATATTTACCTGAAATAATATGAAATGAAGAAAATGGATAACTAGTTCTGGTTTTTTGAACCAGAAAAGATCGTCACGTAGATAAATTACCACAATCTTTACACTTTTCTGTTCTTCAGCAATCTCAAGGGCAAGCTCCACTATTACATGATGTGTTTCCAACCAATTATAAGCAATAACTGCAAACAAGACATTGTGTGTGCGTGCGTGTGTGTGTGCGCGCGCGCTGTGTCGACTATATGAAAACAAGAAGTTATACATACCACCAATGGTATAAATCCGATCCAAAAGTACCAACCTGTAAATGTTCATATTAACTATATAAATATAAATAACAAAATAAACTATGATTACCATGTACATTGAGAAGAACAAATATCACAACAAAACCCAGAGAAAAGCCCTGCATTATAGCATGATTAACGCAAATGTTTAAACATTAAAAATAGAAATCAATTAATTAAGTGATTAATAATTTTGTAATTAATTATTACCTTATTCCCACAACTTTCTTAAAAGTCGTCTTCGACAGCACGAAGGATGTATTTGTGAAAATCAAAATTGTTTCTCAGCTTGTGGTTCTGTTTAAGTATGAGTGATTATGTTTAAATAATTTTAACCTGATAGTATTTTAAACATAGGTTTCAAACATTATAGAAGTTGCCTAATAATTAATTTATTAAGTTAACTACGTTTTCCCATAAAATCATAACTTATATTAATTCTTAAGAGTACCTGAATAAAGCTACGGCGAAGAGTCCTATATTCTGTGTATGTACGCCGCGGAAATGCCCAATAAATGAAAACTGGAATTAAAAAAATTACCTTAATATTATAAGAGAGAGAAAGGGAGGGAGGAGAGAGAGATGAGATATACATATATAAATATATATAGATATACATACTAACATACATATGTACACACATCTTTGTCTCTATCTATCTATCTATCTATCTCTATATGCTTTTAAAACATTATATTAAGTACGATCACTTCACTTACTATCCAGCTAACGAATGTAGACGTGTGCCGGCTTCTGTTCGCGTGTTTCTCAAAAACGAGCACCACGCACGCACGCACACACCTCATATAAGCTGTAATGTGCAGCTGTAGAGAATCCACTCGAAAAACAAGAAGAGAGAGAGAGAGAGACATATATACATATATGGCATATTTGTTTTGTTGATTACCTGGGGTGTCCTGTGCAAATTCAGACTATTCCACCCATGTACCTGTAATGGTGTGTGCTGTGCGTGTGTGTTGATATATTTAAATCTTTATACCTGTAGTCTGGCCTAATCAACAAGACAATGGCAACTGTATACAATGTGTCCAATAGCCAAAATAAAGATGAAGATTGTAGCTGATGAACACCATGGGCAGAAATGAAAGGTACTTTACCCTGAAAACATTATATACTAAAGTAATTATCAAGTTTTTAATAAATTTATACTCTTAATAAAGCATATTTAGAAAAAGCTTAAACATTAATTAATTGATATTAACATATTTAACCTTGCTATAGCATTTTGAAGGTGCACTTTCTCCACCAGCTAGAATCCTTCTGGTGTGTTCTTCCATAAACATTAGCCTTCTTGAATGTGAGTTGAGGTGAAGCTCTTCTGCTTTGTTAGCCTTACAAGGCATTTGTGCAGTAAAGGTCGCTGGCATGCATATCTTGCTTAGAGATGACTGTAGCACAGTCATTAACAAAGAAATGAATCCCAGTAGGATAAGTTCTACAAATATATATGTTAAAAAGCAATAGAACTAGGAATATAAATTTCTTATACATCAATAACATAATGTACCGTCTTTCATCTTCTCTAATGCTTGACTGAGCGATTTCTCTGGTCTCTTTCTCACCCACTGGAATGTTGTACGCTGTGCTCTTAGTTATTACTCGAATTAAGATCGCATTATTATGTAAATATTAATTACCTTCCCAAGAAAGTGAATTCCTCGCTCCAGTACGAGTGAAATCACGATGAGAAGCAGGTACACAAGCGCCCATGTCATTGTGACCTCCAGAGAGCCACTGTTCAAGTCTTTGTTACTCTGTCCTGCCATGAACAACACCACCTTCAAAGCCAGACGTATTTCATACGTCTGGATATTATATCAGACGTATTTAATACGTTAATATATACGTCAGAACGTCAGATGCTGACATATATATTATGATATATAAACATATATATATATATACACAAGCACGATAAACATGCGTAACAAGTTTGAACCACAAGTCTTAGATAATCTCCTTATTACAGATTGATCCTATTGTGTTAACGATTTATAAAACAAATAACATCAATATATTTTGATTTTATAATTATTTTTATAAGGTAATTCTTATTTTATTTTTATTTTTAACTATTATATATTATTATACTAAATACATTACATTATAATAAAATCACATTGCTTATTCTAACATTAAATCTATAAATTAAGATTTTAATTATAGAACAGTGGGATTTTGAACTCTGAACAAATCTTAATTTAACATTAAATTAAATAAATTCATCATGAATTTACAATAATACTATTTATAACGTCTCAAATGATGTCGTAATGAATCCACTAGTTATTTCCTGGTCGACTTTCCTTCTAGTTAATTTCTGGGTCACGTAACTGGTCCTACTTGCGGGGACACTTGCCCCATTTTTAACGTGTTAGATATTAGCCACGTGTAAATAATTAATTAATTATTAATCATAAATTAGTTACATTCCAGCTACGGTGATTATTTAACCTTGATAAAATAAAAACATGCCACATCATTAATAGTAATTATCATTATATTTTTCCACTAGAATAGTTAATTGAATTAAAAATAAATTATTAATGCATAATTTCTATTTACCCAGTTACTAAAGAAGTTTTTACGTATGTATGTTACACAATACATATGCAATAAATGTGTTTTTTAATTAAAAAATATATGAAAACTTCAATTCTTTAGTGCTTATATTGTTATTTTCTTAAGTTGAAACATTAAATATAATTTACTAGTGTGTTTCTCTTTATATATATATATATATATATATATATATATATATATATATTCTAGACAATGTATACATATACATATATATTATACACAAACAGACAGAAAGAGAAATATTTTTTAGCTGTTACATACTTTAATATAATATATTATATGTATATATAATACATACATATATAATTATATGCTCATGTATATACATAAATATATATATGTTTATTTATACATAAGTATTGTTTATTGTCACTCTATTTATACATATAGATATGTAAATTTTGATGTGTACACACACACACACATATATATGTTTAAATTTAAATATAGCATTGTGCATATTCTTATTAATTTCTTACAAAACTTATGTCATTTTTAATTTAAATAAATCAACATTACGCATACACATCTATATGTGTGTGTTATAGATAATAAACTTAAACTATGCATATAATTATTCACATTAATGCCTTTGTTGATATTCTTTCTACAAAAAAATAATTAAATATATCAAATGTATATATATTATATATATATATATATATATATATATATATATATATATATATATATATATATATATATATATATATATATATATAATATCATTTTCATCAATTTATTTTTGAAGTTATAAACAAGATAACTTAATTAATTAATTTTAAGACACATCTTGTTCAGTGGCCATATAATCAGACAAAATTGCCCAGTTATTTAACTATTGTGGAAAAAGCTACACAGGTGCTATGTAAATTATTAATAATAAATAATTCACATGTGAAACCATAGTAAAATAAATAGATTATTATTTTTTTTTTGACGCAATTAACCACCTGGTTTAAATGAACCTTATTATTTATTAATTTAAATTTGAATTATATGCCTAGTTAAATGACATGTCTGACATGTAAAAAAATGATAATGTTACCGGTTAATAGGTTAATTTTGTTTTATATTGTCCTCATACTATTGTTGTTTTTTATTTATAAATCACCATCGTATTTAAGCGGTAGAATCAAAATATATAAATATTTATTTTTTAATTTTTATAAAAAGATAATCACACGAAACAGGTCGAATCTCATTAAAATATAGAAAGTGATAACCAAATAATATTTATGTTTCCTAAATCGAGACAATAAAAGTATATAACAGCTAAATAACTTACCACATGCGTCTAAACTAAATAAAATTTAAAGACTAAACTTATAAACAAATTTATCATTCCAAACTTTTATTCTTCATGCGAGTAGTTCGATCCCTTGTGAAGTAGCTGCAGCCACGGTTGATGTCTTCTTGCGTTTGACATTGTTATGTAAGCTTGTTAATGCACTTTTAATCTCTTCACCAAACTTGAAGTTATCACCCATCTGTAATTAAATCTATGACAATCTCTCTCTCTCTCTCTCTCTCTCTCTCTCTCTCTCTCTATATATATATATATATATATATATTATTTGTAACACCCACACACAGATAGCATATTACTATAGAACTTTAGTATATAGTTAAAAACATAGAAGTAAATAACATATACAGCACCCACTACTGGTACATACATATCAAACATGCACAGTTTGTGAACAAACAACATTATTGTATACTCTCTCTCTCTCTCTCTCTCTCTCTCTCTCTCTCTTACACACACACACACACACACACATACCTGGCTCATAAGTGCATACAATGGCAATGTTCTGTAGCTGCTAAGGACGAGCATAATTACCCTGTAGAGATAATACACACATTAGCTAACTTAAACATATTAATGTAGATGTTAAACATACCCGATTACCAAGCGTGCAATTCCAAAACTAACCGTGTCCCTGAAGCAGGAACGGAAACCAAATTGTGTCTATACAAAAGTATTTAATTAGTTTTTTCTTTACACTCCCGTGTGTGTGTGTGTGTGTGTGTGTGTGTGTGTGTGAGAGAGAGAGAGAGAGAGAGAGAGAGAGAGAACTTACCCAAACCCAGACAAAGAAGGCAAGTTCAAATGCATTCTGCAAAAGTGAAAATATTGTATGATTAATTAATGAATAATATAGTTAGTATATAATTAATATAATATTGTATGATGTATATATATTACCTGAAATAATATGAAATGAAGAAAATGGATAACTATTTTTGGTTTTTTGAACCAAAAAAGATCGTCACGTAGATAAACTACCACATTCTTTGTAATTTTCTGTTCTTCAGCAATCTCAAGGGCAAGCTCCACTATTACATGGTGTAGTTTCCAACCAATTATAAGCAATAACTGCAAACAAGACATTGTTGTGTGTGTGTGTGTGTGCGCGTGTGCGTGTGTGTGTATGTGCGCGTTTGTCGACTATATGAAACAAGAAGTTATACATACCACCAATGGTATAAATCCGATCCAAAAGTAAGTGTACCAACCTGTAAATGTTCATATTAACTATATAAATATAAAGAAAATAAAACTATGATTACCATGTACATTGAGAAGAACAAATATCACAACAAACACCCAGAGAAAAGCCCTGCATGATTAACGCAAATTAGAAATAGAGTATCAATTAATTAATGATTAAATAATTTTGTAATTAACATTACCTTATTCCCACAACTTTCTTAAAGTCGTCTTCGATAGCACGAAGGATGTATTTGTGAAAATCAAAATTGTTTCTCAGCTTGTGGTTCTGTTAAGTATGAGTGATTATAAAATAATTTTAACCTGATAGTATTTTAAACATAGTTTCAAACATTATAGTTATTAATGTTAACTAAGTTTTCCCATAAATCGTAACTTATATTAAAATTATTAATGCTTAAGAGTACCTGAATAAAGCTACGGCGAAGAGTGCTATATTCTGTGTATGTAACGCCACGGAAATGCCCAATAAATGAAAACTGGAATTAAAAATTACCTTAATTATATATATCTACAGTGTATATATATATATATATATATATATACATACACATACATACATACACACACATATATATGTCTCTCTCTCTCTCTCTCTCTATATAATATATGTGTGTGTGTGTGTGTTGTTTGCTTTTAAAACATTATATTAAGTACGATCACTTCACTTACTATCCAGCTAACGAATGTAGACGTGTGCCGGCTTCTGTTCGCGTGTTTTTCCAAAAACGGTTCTGTTGATTGAGTGGGTTCTCTACAGCTGCACATCAAAGCTTGTATGAGGTGTGTGTGTGTGTGTGTGTGCGTGCGTGTGTGTGTGAGAGAGAGAGAGACACATATATACATATATGGCATGTTGTTTTGTTGATTACCAGGGGTGTCCTGTGCAAATTCAGACTGTGCTCTTTTCTCCCAGTATTCCACCCATGTACCTGTAATGGTGTGTGTGTTGTGTGTGTGTTGTATATTTAAATCTTTATACCTGTAGTCTGGCTAATAACAAGACAATGCAACTGTATGCAATGTGTCCAATAGCCAAAATAAAGATGAAGATGTGTAGCTGATGAACACCATGGGCAGAAATCAAAGGTACTTTACCCTGAAAACATTGTCATTAAAGTAATTATCAAATTTTAATAAATTTATATTCTTAAACATTAATTAATTAATATTAACATATATAACCTTGCTATAGCATTTTGAAAGTGCACTTTCTCCACCAGCTAGAATCCTTCTTGTGTGTTCTTCCATAAACATTAGCCTTCTTGAATGTGAGTTGATGTGAAGCTCTTCTGTTTTGTTAGCCTTACAAGGAAGCATATGTGCAGTAAAGCTCACTGGCATACATATCTTGCTTAGAGATGACTGTAGCACAGTCATTAACAAAGAAATGAATCCCAGTAGGATAAGTTCTACAAATATACATGTTAAAAAGCTTCTTATACATCAACAAAAGTATATAATGTACCTTCTTTCATCTTATCTAATGCCTGACTGAGCGATTTCTCTGGTCTCTTTCTCACCCACTGGATTGTAGTTTTAATTATTATGATAAAAATCAGATTAAGATCGTATTATTATGTAAAATCTTAAATACCTTCCCAAGAAAGTGAATTCCTCGCTCCAGTACGAGTGAAATCACGATGAAAAGCAGGCACACAAGCGCAAAGGCCCATGTTGGTGTGACCTCCAGAGAGCCACTCTTCAAGTCTTTGTTACTTTGTCCTGCCATGAACAACACAAGACACCTTCAAAGGGTAATCAGACAGACGTATATATATGATATATAAACTATATATATATGGAACACAAGTACATAAGCACGAGGCGACCGGGTCCTTTATCACTGTGATAAACATGTAACAAGTTAAAGTATTAGGTGATATGCTTCTTGACTCGATTTAAATAAGGGCAACTAGGTAGATTGTAGCTATTACGTCCATTGATCCTATTATGTCAACGATTTATAAAAAAATAATATCAATATATTTTGATTATATAATTATTTTTTATGTATGTAATTTTAAAAGAAAATGTTTTATTTTTATTTTTAAATTATATATAATATAATATAATTTTAAATATTATACTAACTATATATATTATATTATATTAATTCACATTGCCTAGTCTAAAATTAAACTATGAATTAAAATTCTAATATTTTAATTATAGTGTTAAAATGAACAGTGGGATTCTGATCTTTGAATAAATCTTTAAATTAAGAGAATATTCAAATTTATAAATTCATCATAAATTTAATATTAATAATAATACTATTTACGACTTTTCCCTTCGTCAATTTCTCGCTAGACTTTCCCTCACGTGACTTCAGTAACCGGTCCTCCTTGCGGGGACATTTGCCACGTGTCAGGTGTAAATAATAAATTATTTGTTAAATATGATAAAATGTGTCTAATTTATTATTAAGTTTTAAATCCTTAATTTAAGGCCACTTTCTACTATATTATTTAACACGTCATTAGTAATAACTACTACTATATTTTTTTCATTAAAATGGTTAATTAAATTAAAAATAAATTATTAATGCACAATTTTTATTTACTCAATCATTAAAGGGATTTTTAAATATATATGTTACACAGTACAGGTGCACCTATTCAATATCTTTAATAAAAAAAATATATTAAAACTTTAACTCTTTATTATTTTCTTATGTCGAATCGTATAGTTTATTAGTGTGACATATGTGTGTGTGTCTCTCTATATGACAATGTATACATATACATATATATTATATACACAAACATGTGGCTGTGTAGAGAAAAAGAGAGCATATCTATTACGTACCCTACGTATAAATATTATATATATTATATAATATATACATAGATAATTATATACTCACATACATATATGTATGTCTATTTATATAAGAATTATTTATTTTAATTATTTATTGTTTCTCTCTCTTATATATATAGATATGAAGATTTTTATACATGTATAAATTAATGTTATACATGTATATATATATTTACATTTAAATATAGCATTGTGCATGTTTTTATCAATCTCTTATAAAACATATATCATTTTTAATTTAAATAAAACAACATTATATATATATATATATATAATACACACACGCATACACATCTATATGTATGTGTTATATACAAGAGACCTTCAAAAGCCTTCATGCTCTTTTTACAAAATAAATAATTAAGTCTCTTTATACATATATATTTATATAATATCTTGTAAATGGTTAACATTTTAATAAATTCCATATATGTTTTATTGTGTATCATCAATATCTTTTTAAAAGTTAAAAATAAGAAAAATTTAATTTGGGGCACGTATTGTTAATTTAGCCATATAATCAAGTAACATTGTCGGGTTATTTGGCTACCCACCCAAAAAGTCACAAGGTGTAATGTAATTGTCATATCAATTTTAAATAATAAATAATTAGCAAGTAGAAAAATAAATTTTTTAGTAAAATAAATAATTTTTTAAACCTTATTATTTATTAATTTAAATTTAATTTTGAATTATATGCCTAATTAAATGACATATCATATTTTTAATGTGACATGTAAAAAAATAGTGTTACCGGTTAATCAATTAAGAACGAATAGTGAAAACTAACCAATTTTCTTTGATATTGTGCTTATTTTTGCCCTTTTTCTTTTTCTTTTATTGTTGTGTTTTATTTATAAATCACCATCGTATTTTAGCTGTAGAATCAAAATATATAAATTATTATTTTTAATTTTTATAAAAAAGATAATCACACGAAACAGGTCGAATCTCATTGAAATATACTTCAACTGAAAAGTGATAATTAAATAATATTTATGTTTCTTAAATCAAGATAATAAAAGTATATAACAGGTAAACAACTTACTCAAAAATGTCTAAACTAAATAAAATTTAAAGACTAAAATTTTTGTTATTCCAAACTTTTACTCATCAAATGATAGGTTTCTTTTTTTTTTTTTAAATAAATAAATTGTCATATAAACAGAAAACAGAAAATACAACTTATCAAAAGAAAATATAGAATTATATGAAATGTTTACAGTGGTTGCATGTAATAAAAATATATATTTTCATGTGAATGTATGTAACAATAATCTCATGCCTATTTAGGCATGTAAGTTAGGGTTGTTTTAAAATATAAAATGTTAACGTAAAATAACTATTTAAAAGTCACGTGTTAACCTTTCGAATTAAAACTTAAATATTTAACTTAATTATTATATTAATAAATATTAATGTATATTCTTCATGCGAGTTCAATCTCATGTAAAGTAATTGTCTCTCTATTCATATATATTTATATACATTACAGATTCACAAGTTATCATCGTTAGTGTGAAAATCGCTGAAGTTATTTTAATAAGGTTGAACGGGATAATAAGATATGTGTGAAAAATTGCTTAACAAATACGTAATTATTAAATGGCAAAGGAAAAAACCAAGTAAAGTTGTTAGATGTGATGATGGTGATTACGTCCGTATTAATAACATATGCACAACCAAGATTAAGTCAGTCGGGAACGTTTATATAAGTTACTTTAGACACAAATGCAAATTTGATCATGTTATTGATAAAAATAAATTAATCTAACTTATATATATAAAAGTCACACATATATAAAGAGATACTTTATGTAATTATTATTAATATATATGTTTTTATTTTTGAATATTAGATACTTTAAGAAAGAATGTGAATTCTGTTTCAAAGTGGATTCAAAATTATTTTGAAGATGGTTACATCTCCGGAGACAGTAAGTATATATGTAAAAGTATATAAATTTAAAACACATAATAATTATCAATATTATAAATAATATTGATTTCATGATTATGGGAAGAGGATGGTATAATCGACTCACACTTGTTATAATAAAAGAGACGTCTGAAGGCATTATTGTAAAGAAAATAAAAAGAAGATGCATGGTTCCGATTTGTACACAGCAAACCGTATTATTATTAATATGCATATTAAAATATATATTAATTTAAATATAAATATTTAAAAAATTAAAGTAATAAATTTATTATTTAAATTTGTAACTTATTTTACACAATGTTCAACTCCATTTATCTTGCCGACATGGATTTTGGATCTGACGTTGCAAAATTAGCCGTGGACGCTTGCTATGCAGTGAACCTTGCAGTGAAAAGGAGAGCAAAAAATATATAATTAACACAACTGAATTTGTAAATTTTAATATACTTACTTAGCAACTAGTTTATGTTTATGTTTGAAATCCAAACTATTATATTCTCCTATCTGCATGACGGCAGAATATCCTGGAATCATCAACTCTCTCCAATCTCGTAGTACAAGATGCAGAATGGCTCGAGGTATGGTGTGATATATCTATATGTATGTCCATGTATATATCTATATCTACATACATACATACATACACACACACACATATATATAATATATGTGTGTGTGTGTGTGTGTGTGTGTGTGTGGATAGATAGAGGCATTTAGGATGGGTAAATCGCTCTTAATAAGCTTTCTTGTGGTTGTATCGAATGTCATCTGCATGTCGTTAGTATATTGATACACACACACATATATATACAGGAGTGTGTGTGCAAGAGATAGATAAATAAATTAAATTACACACACACACACACACACACACACACACACACACACACACACACATATATATATATATATATATATATATATATAGGAGTGTACGAGAGATACATAAATAAATTAAATTTTACAGATACACACACATATACATGTATATGTATATACAGGATGCAAACATGCTGCAACAATACTTGCCTCTAGTCGCATTACGAATAAATCTCCTCGATTCAGTTATTATCTAGGATATTTGTTTTAATATTTTGATTTAAATTAAGTTTAAAATTTACACTCAAAATTTTAAAGAGAATAATTATATATATGTTTTGTAATCTAACCCATAAGCTGCTCAATAGCTTCCTTTCAAAGCCCTGCCTTTCAAATTATATTTCTGCACAAGAAACTATATATACACACTCGTGCATGCAAAACTTGTAGTCATTCTTACAACTCCCTATCGGATCTCTGTAAAATATGTATCCATACACACACACACATATAGATAGATAGATAGATAGACACACACACAGACGTCTGTGTAGAGAAGAACATGGATGTGTAATATATACATAAATACATGTACATAAATGTGTGTGTGTGTGTGTGTGTCTGTGTGTGTATAATGAAGTTTAAAATCAGATCGTATTCTTGATATTTTTCTAAAGAGTAAACCGAGTTTTAGAAAGTGAATAATTCAAGCGAACAAGAATATCTGATGAAAATGTTTACACACACACACATATCTCTCTCTCTCTCTCTCTCTATATATATATATATATATATGTGTGTGTGTGTGGTGTGTGTGTGTGTGTTTGTATGCTTTTAAAACATCCAGCTAACGAATGTAGACGTGTGCCGGCTTCTGTTCGCGTGTTTTTCCAATGCCCTCCTCACTGCTATCGAGCCATGACCTTGACTTCCAAGGAGCGTCGTAATCTGATGAAGGTGGCTTGAGGTTTAACCAGCTGTTCTGAAAAGCACCTGCGTTCTGAAGATAATGCAACGGTGATTGAACAAAACTTCCAGTTAAACCGAAGCCATCCTTGTTGTGGAATCCCTGCTGGGGGCGGCTTGTTCAATATCCTAAACATTAACACAAATAGTCAGTACTATAGTATGAATAATGGTTATATATATAAATAATAAGGATATATATGAATATACAAGTGTAATAAAAATAGATCTACAAGGAGAAACAGGGGGGCGGGGTGGCTTATTGAAACACATCCAAACTTCTCATTCTTCCCATGAGTCGCTTGAGTAGATTAGTAGCGAATGTATAATGTGTGTGTGTGTGTGCCTGTCTGTCAAGAGAGAGAGATTACCACTCCAATCAAGATAGTGTTTAACAAACTAGGAACCATAAAAGAACGTGGAATAAAAAATATCACACGTGGGCATCATATAACACAGTATCACATGATATTAATCATATACAACGCGCACTTGTGCGAGCGCGCTTGTGTGCATGTTAGATAGTACTAAAATAGTTAATCAAGTAACTTCCCTTTCCTTCTCTAATCAGGCCATTAAAGGTGTTAAAGCTGGTTAAAACTTGCGGGTAAGATTTACCAAGATTGCTAAGACTGGACAAGAGAAAGAAAAGTCCATCTATATAACATAGTTTACACACACACACACACAAATGTACATGCATATGCGTATATTACCTCGGGGAGCTGGCCTACAGACGAATTTGGGGGAGGAAATGCAAGATACAGCGCCACAGTCCACATCGGGCTTCGTCACGAAGGCGCTCAGCCATTGATTCGCTGCTTGCTGCCGATGGACGTCCGTTGGATCCAGCACCGCCACAACCTGGAGCATAATCTTAAGTACAATAAACTATATCTACAAGACTACCTGTCCAGCCAATGCGGAGTGCTTTGAGCCATGAGGAACATATATTCGATCTGTTATCAGGTATATTCGATGGCAAATGTTCTTTAGATGAGTCCTTAAGGCGATCGAGACTGGGAAACGCTCCAGGAGTGGATACGCCGTTCATAATCATGTCCTTCCAGTTGTCAAAACTCACGTTTGCAGAAGGTAGCTCGAGGTTCTTAGAGTTTAAGAACGAGTTTGTTCCCTTGTAATTAACGTCCGGGTATCTGCCACATTAACAACTAATTTCGTTAATCATTTAAAAAACACTAACAAGTTAGCCAGCTAAGTAAACAAGGAGAATAAGCACACTGTAATGAACTATACGTGAACATTCATATATATATATATATATAGAGAGAGAGAGAAGAGAGTGGAGAGAGAGAGAGAGAATCCAAAGAACTACATAATTACCGTTAAATTCGATGATAATGCATATAACTCACAATGAAGTTTACAGAAGTATAACACGTTAACGAGGATAACAAAATATTATTTGTTTAGTATGTTACTCTTTATACCAAGTAGTTCTTTCAGTTAAATATGGAATAGAATACTTACTAAGCATATTGATAGTGTATAATATAACGTATGCTATAGGTTTAGCTTAAAATAACCTCGAGCTCTGGTTGAAATTTGGTTCAGAATTGATATCAATGCTTTCCCTTTCTGCTTCCAGAACTCGAACTTAGAATCACTGGACTTCACCTTATCCGATAGTTATACGTGCCTTTCGAGCTTGGTTCAATCTCAGATGAAGACGATTCTGCAGCAGCCGAATTAATGTCGATAATCTCTGTTGATGCACGTTTTCTTCTTCTTCGCCTTGCGCAAAACACCCGATTCTAGATACCTCAATACTCTAGTTTAGAGCGAAACCGACGTCCCGTGTTTGACTCAATATAGTACTGTAAACTATATAAACAACATATGTTTAGAAATATATATATGAACAGAGTCAATAATCGATTATGCAATACCACACAAGAAATATGAAACACACTCATTAAGACTCTTAGGTAATACAACTCATATTAATAATTAATAAAGCTCTGAAATGATTAAAGTAGTTACATATATATACAAACACTAAAACCATATTAATTGCTGTTGCCGTAAAAACAAAATGCACATTTTTTATCTCGTAACTAAACAATTGAGAGAGAGAGAGAGAGACATATACAAAACCGAGAAGCGCTTGTGAAACTACGCAGTTTACTTACTTTCTGAATATAATTTACAATCTTTAATGGAAGCTCCCGTAACAAAACATTATCTAACTTAATATTATGCACAATATATAAACAGTACCCGAAGCTCAAGAAACATGAAACGCACTCAGTATTAATAATTGACTTTGCAATGATTAGAATAACGACATATATATGTAGTATTACTGTATAGATTTGATGTAAGCACTACACAGCTACTAAACATAAGAGTACAAACCTACTAATTATTAATGTAGTTTGTAATTACCTAAGTGGCATTCCAATTGTTTGAAGTAACCGACATAATATTATAAAACAGACGAATGTGTGAAAAACTAGACCAGTTTACGGACACCATATTCTAATTAGTGTTAAAATATAAAACTCTATCGTTTCTATGACTACGTAAACGTACCTTATCCCTGGTTCGGGTTCGTAAGTCAGCAATCCAACCCTCTGGTAACCAATCAGGCTGCTCAACACCACTGCTGCTTGAGATCCTGTTTTGTGTCTGCTTCTGCTCACACACCATCATCCTCTTCAGGAACCTGAGCAATGTTTAAGTCGGGGAGCACGGCATCAAACTGGGTATTCACGGAACACACAGCCGCCTCATTCTTCTCTTCTGTAGTCGCTTCCACAGTACTAGTGTGAGCTGAAGATATCATTTCATTGCCGACTCAATCTAGAGACTAATGTGCCACATACGAAAGCCGCTGTATTGTCTGCATTTTAGGAAATTGCACGAAAGCCGAGACAATCATGTCATCTCATTGCGGATTCAATGTAGGGACACGATGTTCGCGGATTTCACAAGATGTGATGAAAACAGGCTAAAAATGGAGATTCCGCGAAGATTATATAGCAACGACAGAAAGGGAAATGAGTATTTCTGCATAAAACAGGCCATAAAAAGAAGATTTTTGTGAAGATTATAGTGAGGACAGACAGGAAAATGCAGATTTCTGCATAAAACAGGCCAAAATCGACTCGGATATGTGGATTTTCCGAGGAAAACAAGGCAAAAATCGGGATTTTCCAGGGTTATAGCGGATTAGTAAAGAAAACACGAAGAACAGAGCGCTAATCTACGGCAATGAGAATTTCTAGCTAGCGGAGTGAGAATCATTTACCTTGCATGGGGAAGGCGCCTCGTGATCATCTTATAGCCTTACCTAGTTTAATAATTATATGAAGCGTAATAAGAATTCCATCCCTCAATGTTAACATAAAATAATATTTGGTATTTTCATGATTAAATCATTTGGGACGTTCAACACTACATTTATATATATAAGCTCGTCCAGAATATAATAAGAATGTTCGAAAGGGGGAATCTACGAGTAATCTTTCCCGGTGGGCTATTTAATGTTGATAGATTAAATTTAAATTCAAATTCAAATAACTAGTGTACGAATTAAGTTTAAATGTTGTTAACTTAAATTTAAATTCAGATTCAAATAATTATTTTAAGTTTCTAGAATGTCCCGAGGATATGCAAACGTTCCCCGCTAGTACGCTGTTAGGGTTTATACAGGGTTCTTCTATAGGGTTTTAATAGAACCAGAGATCTCTGATCACGAAGACGCAAGGCGGACGGGGCATCCGCCGGGAGTATTCTTGCGCGGTAGTGGAGGCGAGTGCGGAGTTTGCATATCATCTTTCGCGGCGATTCTCACCGATCCCTCTGCATTGATCGCTCATAAGGCATTTGCAGTGGTTACGTTCTCGCAATGCCTCAAAGATGAAGTTTTTTGCTCCGATTTCTTGCGCTTCTCTTGTTGAATCACTGTCGGAGTCGGTTTCCCTGTGCAAAGATCAGGATTTGTCCAAGGCGACCGTGCAGCTCATTCTGGACATTTGCAGGTTAACTCTTGAAGAAAATTCGGCGGTCCTGGACGATTTCATCTTTCGATTCTCCGATCTGCTTTCTGCCCATGTCAGCAGAGCCCATTGCCACATGGTATGGATCACAAAATGATCTATGTAGATGGATGCATTTTGTGTATGTGGACAAGCACACACACGCACACACAGATGTACACATAGGACAACTATGTAAAGCTTTCTGCTTTCTGCCCAGGTCATGGTATCAGGCACAGCGTTAAATAGGAGCATACACTTGTTTTATACAATGTATATATGCATGCACTTCTGTGTATATGGACACAAATTTACTACAGTTATACATATATAACGACTATATGAAGCATGTTTTCAAGCACGACTCGTTATTATATGGGACCATACACGT
Organism: Selaginella tamariscina; assembly: GCA_003024785.1. Taxonomy (NCBI): domain Eukaryota; kingdom Viridiplantae; phylum Streptophyta; class Lycopodiopsida; order Selaginellales; family Selaginellaceae; genus Selaginella; species Selaginella tamariscina. Next base: position 56,260 of record PUQB01000756.1, on the reverse strand, counting down.
GATGGCATATGTGTATGCGTATATGTATGTTTATGTGGACAAATTACCCTCACTTTTATGCAATTGTATACACTGTAGAAACATGCACATTAAATACATGCTTTTTGTTTTTATTAAGCAATATAATATATAATGTGTATAATAAGCTGCAATGGGGATTTTTAATATGTTTAAAAATTATGTCCCTTCGTTTACAGTTGCATGCAATGGGGATCCTGTTGGAGCTTCATAGTAAAGTTAATAATGGCATTCCTCGAGCGGTTGAGTTTCAGCATGCGTTGATGGAAAATGTTGTTGCTACTTTAGAGCTTCCCGTGTGTGTGCGCGCGCGCGCGTGCCTGCAGTTACTTTATTATATTTAGCTGATTTAGGGACGAGATAAAAGGGGAGGTCGTATTTCTAATGTACAAGATCTCATCTCTGGAGAGAATATGATCAGTTTCTGTCCTAGGATCACCACCCTCGTAGTTACAACCCTCTTAAAGACGGAAAGCGATGAGCTTCGAACCAATTGTCTTGGTAAGTCGTGCTCATTAAGTCTTTTGAGAACATGTCTGTATAGACGAGTGCGCGTAACCACTTACTACCTTGTGTCTGTGTGTGTGTGTATCTGCTCTGATCTCACTGTGGTTCTGCAGCTCTTTTGACAGAATTCGCTAGAAACTCTATCATCGATCTTAATATTAAAGAAAATGAAGGTAATATTATTTTCATTAAATGTGTGTGTGTGTGGGCGCTCGCGTGCGTGCGGATGTAATGAGTTGTGTAATAGATTCACAAGAGTATGTCGAATTTATAGCAGTTTTCTGCGAAGCAATTAAAGGATCGTTATTGTCATCTGATATCCAAGTGCAGCTGTCTTCTCTACAACTCATCTGCCATTTATGTTCCTGTAAGTTTATACTTATGCATGCACATGCGTACTGCTTCACTACGTAGATTTTAGCAGTGTGTGTGTGTACACACAGACACACACACATAATTTAATGCTTAATTTCAGCGCAAGTTTTCAACATGTCCAAGGGAGGCATCCTCGTAGAAGGCGTTACGGACTATGCTTTTGAGATTTTGCGAGTTTCTGGTTAGTTCGTTTGCATTTAAGTTAATGTATGTGTGTGTGTGTGCATGCATGTAGCTTGTATTTACGTAAGTTTATTTATATCTTCTAGAAACAATCTAAATACCTAGAGTATATATATTGTATGCATTATCAATGTATTGTTATGAATGTAATAACGCATCTTTCCGTGTTATTGGGCAGATGATGTTACCGCGCTTGCGACTTTGGCAATTCGCACGCTTACTATTCTGTCGGCAGCAAAGAGTGTATTCTCACAACGCCTTATATTCGGAATCGAAGCTATCGTACGGGTTTTGGAACATTTAATGGATTCTCCTGCCTGGTCCGTCCAAACGGACTGCATGACACTGCTAGCTGACGGCCTGACGGAATATCCTGGAATCTTCAGCTCTGCTAATGCGGACCGGATATACGAGATTTTGTCGAAGATTCTCCAAAAGCATACCATATATATATACAATCTCGTACAAGATGCGGAATGTTTCAAGGTATGGTGTGATGAGTGAATGTGTGGAATGAATATATATATATAATACATATATATATATATATTCATTCCACACATTCACTCATCACACCATACCTCGAAACATTCCACATCTTGTACGAGATTGTGTGTGTGTGTATAATATATATATATATAGAGAGAGAGAGAAGAGAGAGAGAGAGAGAGAGGAGAGAGAGAGAGAGAGAGAGCCACCAGACAATAATGTATATGTATATATATCTCAGATACTTAGTAGAAATAATATGTATTGCAGTAGAGTCTATATGCAGACCGTATTTGTATAATTATTGTTGTATCAACGTCGTCATATATATGTGTTGTATTGGTGTAATTTATAGACCTCCAGTACTTCGTCGTATACGACGACTTGCTTGGCGATGATATCGCTAGTGAAAGTTCCAGCATTTCGTAATATTTCATCAGTTCTCGTCACGAACGTTTTGACGGTAATTTTGCATGAGCGGAACGTCCAGCCAGTACCCTTCAGATACTCACTGCGCCTTCTTCAAGAACTCCTTACATTCGAGGCAAAATGCGGTGATATTACCTTGTGTAAGGCATTCAAGGTACGCGTATACATGTCTGCAAACACAAATGCCCTACACATGTACCAATTTGTTAGCACCAATTTGTTTCCATAATGTGACATATTCTATAGGAAATCCTCCCTTACATGGCTAAAGTTTTCAAGAGTTCAGAGGAAGAAGACACGGTTGAAGCTATCTTGTCTTCACTAACTACGATAATGAGAACTGCAGCCCCAAAAGCTGAAACAGTGAACTTTACAACGAACCTTGCAAGAGAAAGGTGGTTGACCCTTGCATTCGCTTGTGCAGGTACAGTAATCTACGTACATATTGGATCATAACAATGACTAAATCCATTTATAACGTGCATGCAGACAAGCTCTCTCTCTCTCTCTCTCTTTTAATAACTGCTAAGAGTCTTCTAAGAAACCCAGTAATCACCAACCAAAAATCAACGCCAGCTATGTTTCTTATCTTTATATATATACAATCCAAATGCAGTTACACGCCTATTGAAAGCACATATATACTTATCTGAGAGGTACGAGCGCACGCGTAGAGAGGGTGGTGTCTATGAATGTTTGTACTAGTATAATTGTGAATCATAACATCATCGTAATCATGAAATGTTTACGTTGTGTGCATTTTGTGCGTGTGTGTCTGCTAAGTCAATTGATATACAGGCTGCTTTCTGAAGAAAATACTGAAGACAGTATTGATTGACTGCGTTTTCCAACTGTTCCACGAAAGCCAAGTGGAAGCAATATGTGGGATCATTGAAAACGAGAACGGGGCTGCTTTAGTCGTATCATTGCTACAAAAATCCGGGTTAGACAACGTGGAGAAAGAATTACGTTGGTATTAACAGACATATTGCAACTGCGTGGTCATCAGCAAGGTATCATTTCAGCTGTGCGCCATTGGTATGTTACCATATGTATATACATATAGTAACTCATAACATATCCTTGGAGGATCTGAGTCGAATAGGATCTTTCCTTTCGGGTTTGCCGCGGGTATTTTCATCATGGTGCATGTTGGAAAGATTTTGAGAGACGACCAACGTTGACTTGACCATTGACCTTTGCAAAGTCAATGGTATTGCATTTTCAAGCCTCTGTACTGGTAAGTACTGGTAAAAATGTATATGATAATTATCCATATTCTTTTATATCTATATGATGAGTAACCTTTGTATTTTATCATTCCTTTTTACTAAAAGAGAATGTTTACAGGACGATAATGAGATGGGTCAGATGAATGCATCAGGCGCTTTGGTTTCACTCTTGAAAGGCAATTTTCTAACATTGATCAAAGGAAGATTGTGGAGCAAAGTCCATGGAACTGTTTCTTAGCTAAGGAGCTTCTCACGTCATGCACCCAAAGGTCTGTATGTACACATTACATGCACTATAGCTAACTTTAAATATTTGTACATGTAAATATCCGTAAATGTACATGTAAAAGTTAGCTATAGTCCGCATGTAATGTGTATATACATTTAAAGGGTTATAATATGTACAAAGATTTGCTAATGATATGTATTATACTATGCTAGTGTTATTGTACTGTATAGGATTAAATAAAGTTAACATGGCAGTCTTGCATTCGAGTCGAAGATGGAACTGCTCGTTGCACTGCTCAAAGTGCATGGACGTCACAATTGGCTGCGTAAGCTGTTTTCATCTTCGAACGTTACAGTGTGGATTTCTTCACTCCGTTGAGCAGCTTTCATGTGCCCATGTTTGTCTCTCGGTAGAGCTGTTACGCCTCGAATGCTTGGATTCTGAACATATTGGAGATCTCTCCCACGTAGGTTAATGTTAAGGTTTCAATATTTTAATTAACATTAATTATTAGACTAAAATAATTTTGTTTGTACTTTGTTGTTGCCTTTGATGTGACATTCATTAAGTCAAGATAGGGTTTAACATATTCAATAATTACAATATGATTTTCGGATTCAATAAAATTCTTATTATAAATATTATGTTCATCATCAACATTCTTGACTTCTTTGATAACATAACAGGCTTTTTACTAAGTTGGGTTTTCAGAGGCTTGAACCTTATAAAATTTGGAAAATTTCTTATTATGTACATGCATGTTGTACCATATATTTCTATATATATTTATTACTATTTAAATAAAAGACAAGTACATGATGGCTATGTATGAGAAAAAATATGTATATGGGCTCATGTTGGTGTGTGTTATGTAGTAGTACACGTATACATGAGAGTTAATGCGTTTTCTTTTAGTTTGTCGAGGGTCTTTTTATAAGAGGAGTGTGATTAAAAAGATTAAAGAGTTTGTATGCCAAAGCTAACAAGATAAACAACAACATTATTATGATTGGTTCAGAATATGCATTATTTAATGTTTCTCTATTCACTATATATTTATACATATTGCAGATTCATAAATTATCATCGTTGGTGTGAAAACCGCTGAAGTTGTTTTGATGAGGTCGGAAGGGATGATGGGATATGTGTGTGAAAGACTGCCTAACAAATACACAGTTATTAAATGGCGAAGGAAAAGATCAGGTAGGGTTGTTAGATGTGATAATGGTGATTACTTCCATGTTAATAACATCAGCATAACCAAGATTAAACCACGTTTATATAGGTTACTCTGGACACAAACGCGAATTTGATCATGTTATTGGTAAGAATAAATTAATCTAACTTATGTATATAAAAGTCACACATATATAAAGAGATATTTTATGTAATTATTATTAATATATATGTTTTTATTTGTTAAATATTAGATACTTTAAGAAGCAATGGTGCAGCCAAGGATGTGAATTCTGTTTTGAAGTGGATTCAGAATTATTTTAAAGATGGTTACATCATTGAAGACAATAAGAGAAGAGTACGTCGTAATCGACTTGCATTTGTTATATCATAAAGAGACAATAAGTATATATGTAAAAGTATATAAGTTTGAAACACATAATAATTATCAATGATACTGATTTCATGATTATGAAAAGAGTACGTCGTAATCGACTTGCACTTGTTACATCATAGAAGACAATAAGTATATATGTAAAAGTATACAAGTTTGAAACACATAATAACTATCAATGATACTGATTTTATAATTATGAGAAGAAGAAGAAGACATTGTAATTAACTTGCACTTGTTATAATAAAAGAGACATATGAAGATATTATTATAAAGAAAATAAAAAGAAGATACATCGGTTCTTAAGATATATTATTATTAATATGCAAATGTAAATATTTAAATGAACTAAAGTAATAAATTTATTATTTAAATTTGCAATTTGTTTTGCAGAATGTCCGACTCCATTGATCTTGCCGACATGGAATTTAGGTCTGACATTACAAAATTAACCTTGCGGTGGAAAAGAAAAGATATAATTAACACAACTTAATTTGCAAGTTCACTTAGCAACGAGTTTATGTTTATGTTTGGAATGCACTATAGCTAAGTTTAAATATTTGTACATGTAAATATCCGTAAATGTACATGTAAAAGTTAGCTATAGTCCGCATGTAATGTGTATATACATTTAAAGGGTTATAATATGTACAAAGATTTGCTAATGATACGTATTATACTATGCTAGTGTTATTGTACTATATAGGACTAGATAAAGTTAACATGGCAGTCTTGCATTCGAGTCGAAGATGGAACTACTCGTTGCACTGCAGACGTCACAATTGGTTGCGTAAGCTATTTTCATCTTTGAACATTATAGTGTGGATTCATTCACTCTCTCTTGAGTTTCATGTGCCTAGGTTTGTCTCTCATTAGAGTTGTTACGCCTCGAATGTTTGGATTCTGAACATATTTGAGCTCTTTTTCAGGTATGTTAATGTTAGGGTTTCAATATTTTAATTTAACATTAATTATTGGGTAATCTCTTTCTTTCTTTCTTTCTTTTTGCACTAAAACAATTTTGTTTATATTTTATTATTGCCTTTGGTGTGACATTCATCAATTTAAGATAGGCTTTAACATATTCAACAACTACAAGATGATTTTTTGATTCAATAAAATTGTTATAAGTATTATGTTCATCATCAACATTCTTCATTTTATTAAGTAGATTTGGCTTTTTTGGTAACATAACAAGTCTTTTACCAAGTTGGGCTTAAACCTTATCAAATTTGGCAAACTTCCTATTATGTACATGCTGCTATTTAAATAAAGACAAGTACATGATGGCTGTGTATGAGAAAAATATGTATATGGGCTTGTTTGGTGTGCATTATGTAGTAGTATACATGAAAGTTAATGCGTTTTTTTTAGTCTTTTCTAAGGTCTTACTATAAAGGAGTGTATTAGAAAGATTAAAGAGTTTGTACGCCAAAGCCAATAAGATAAACAGCAACATTATTATGATTGATTCAGAATATGCATTATTTGATGTCTCTTTATTCATTATATATTTATACACATTACAAATTCATCGTTGTGTGAAAATTACTGAAGTTGTTTTGATGAGGTATGATGGATATGTGTGTGAAAGACCGCCTAACAATACATAGTTACTAAATGGTGAAGGAAAAGACCAGGTAGGGTTGTTAAATGTGATGATGGTAACTACTTCCATGTTAATAACATGAGCACAACTAAGATTAAGCAGTCGGGTTATATAGGTTACTCTGGACACAAACGCAATTTGATCATGTTATTGGTAAGAATAAATTAATCTAACTTATGTATATAAAAGTCACACATATATAAAGAGATACTTTATGTAATTATTATTAATATATATGTTTTTATTTATTGAATATTAAATACTTTAAGAAGCAATAGTGCAGCCAAGGATGTGAATTTTGTTTCAAGTAGATTCAAATTATTTTGAAGATGATTACGTCACTGGAGACAGTAAGTATATATGTCAAAGTATATAAGTTTGAAATACATAATAATTATTAATAATACTGATTTCATGATTATGAGAAGAGTACATCGTAATTGACTTGCACTTGTTACATCATCGGACATAATAAGTATATATGTAAAAGTATATAAATTTAAAACACATAATAATATTAATGATACTGATTCCATGATTATGGAAAGAGGACGTTGTAATCGATTGCAGTTGTTATATTATTAATATGCATATATAAATATATATATTAATTTAAATGTAAATATTTAAATGAACTAAAGTAATAAATTTATTATTTAAATTTGCAACTTGTTTTACAGAATGTCCAACTCCATTAATCTACGGATATGGAATTTGGTCTGACTTTGCAGTGAACCTTGCGGTGGACAAGAAAGAGAGTAAAAAATATATAATTAACACAACTTAATTTGCAAGTTTAATATGCTTACTTAGCAACGAGTTTATGTTTATGTTTGGAATCCAAACTATTATATTCTCCTATCTGCCTGACGGCTGGTCGTCAGGTATGGTGTGATATATCTATATCTATGTCCATGTATATATCTGTATCTACATACATACATACATGCATATGTGTGTGTGTGTGTGTGTGTGTGTGTGTGTGTGGATAGATAGAGACATTTATGACGGTAAATCGCTCTTAATAAGCTATTTAATCCCTGTTCTTAAACCATTTTTTTTTTGTTAAAATCGATATCTACGTCCAGGTCCTTCAAGCAGATGGAGGTAAGTACAACAGTAGAAACACAACATATGCATATGTATATAAAACTATTATTGAATTGTAAGTGAGTTTTGTTTTTAACCAGGAATGCTATCTGCTTGTATCAATGCAGCTACATTAGCGTTAGCAGATGCTGACATACCAATGGAGGATCTTGCTGCAGGTTACCTTAATGGCACTCCATTACTAGGTGTGTGTGTGTGTGTGTGTAAATTGTATATCATGTTCATAACGCATATTAACTTATATATAATGATACATGTGTTATTTGATTATAGTGTGTATATATTATATTGACAAGGATTATTCACTAAATTATACTGAAGACAGTGACTGGATAAAATCTCTTTATTGCATCTGATTCTAGTGTAAACTATTCATATTATAATAAAGTAATACACACACACCCTTTGTGTTTTAACGAAATACAGATGGTACCCCATGGAGGTGTTTGAGCAAGTTTTTCAACTCGCTGCTGAAGGAGCTAAAGCTGCTCGTGAGGCATGTATACGCACGCGCCTCTGTAGTGTGTTTTGCACGTGTATAGGTTATGTATAAATCTCATTAACAATCGTGCTTTTCTCACTCCTTCTATTAAGTATTGCTCTTCGACAGATAGATTGCAGTGGGAAACTTGCAATATAACACATATTTTTTAATATAAACATGCCATATATATTATTAATCATATGTATATGTTATAGGAAGCTAGTACACATGAATCTGTAGCAGTAATTGAGGATGAGGCTCGTAAGGGCTAACTTGGCATGTTGCCGGTTTTACTGTTCTTGAGAATAATGAACAGGCAAAAGCATTCTAATCAGCCTAGGAGGGATTCGTACGTATTTTGACCAAGCAGGTGAAAGAAGACGAAGATGATTCTCTCTTTGTTAATTTAAGCGTAATTTTAGTTATATTTAAATAAGTTTTACTTAGATTCAATTCCGGATGTGGCCATGTCCATGCATTACTTACTTAATTCCCTAGCAGCAAGAGACATTGGTAAGAGACGATAGTATGTTGCTCTAATCTATTTTTGTTGTGCATGTACCTGCGCGCGCGTGTGTGTGTGTGTGTGAATACAGGGAACTACTTACGAGACAAATGGTAGGCTGCACTTAATAAAAGAGGGACACTGCATGAGAATGGATAATACTTATTTCTTCTTTCTAAGCTACACGGTCGCAAGGGAGAACCTTTGAAATTCAAGATACCTGGTGCCAGCTTAGCTGAAACACATCCGAGTTTACTTGACTGCATGCTTCGTTGAGGGAATACTTATCAAACACTTAGCATCCTTGTTCAGGATCTGTGTACGGTAGATTTGCCATGTGTGGTGTGCGTGTGTAGAGAGAGAGAGAGAGAGAGAGAGAGAGAGAGAGAGTGTTCAGTAGTGAAAGGACTTGGCATTATAAACATATGACTAGACATTACCTCCGTAAACGGGTCATTTTCATCCTATTTCTCCCTCGAAAGACTTGTGGTTCATGTCCCTCCACACTAACTCACGTATGGCCCTCCTCGATGGCAACTTCTCGCCTTTGCCAGCCTCTCGCATTGAGACAAAACTGAACTTGATGTCCCTAAGAGCACCAAGAATCTTCTCTTCGGTCCAGTTTACATCTGAAAATAAACAAGCTATCACATGTGGGTGCGTGTGCTATTTCATGCATTTGGGTAGGCGGGTGCGTGCGTGCGTGCGTGCGTGAGTGCGTCTGAAATATACCTGGACCCCATTCGTTCATTGCTAAGATCTCAAGGACGGTATACTCCTCCCTCTTCCCGAGCTTCTGTACCTTTTTGCCACAGAGGGACAAAACACCCCTCTTGTCAGGCCCGCGAAGCACAACAGGTGTCTTGAAGCCGTCCACCATTTTCACCATTTTCCTGCGCAAGTACATGATTTGTATGTATATACATAAAAGAATTGTGTACACATACGGGGAGACTACATGCTTGGCGGATCCCTTGGCCGGTTGTATCAGATCGTCGTAATCACGCTCCATCTGCGTGAATCGACCCTCTTGATGGGACCTGGAACAGCCAATCTAATGAGATTCCCCTGCCTTCAATCAGATAAACTAATGAACGTACCATGGTATTTGCTCCTCCTCCTTCACCCCCGCCTTCGCCCGTTCCATCTTCCGGAGTCTCGCCGCCTCGTTCGCCTTCTCCGCATGCCTACATGGACCCAATCCAGCCGATTAAGAGAGAGACACGGACAAAAACAGAGAGACAGACAGACCGTCGCCGAGACGCCTCGAAGTCTTCCCCCGACTTTACGACACCAGACCATCGCCTCATTGCCACCCCGACCTAATTCGTATACTTGGGGTCTTTCTGGTACAAGCCACGTGTCATATTAAGGACCATTAAGTTAAATTAACAAGCTTTTAACGGTTTAATTATTTATGGTTAGATCAACGGTCAGAATTTGCCCACGTGAAGTTTAGTAAAATATCCTGAGTATAAACTCAAAAACGGTTCGCTGCTTGTTCACTACACATATAACATGTGCGCGTGTGTAGCACTGGTGGAGGAAATAAAACACCGGTCCACAACACATTTTAAAATATCACCGAGAATTATTATTTATTCAAAATAAATAATTTTATAAATTATTAGTTTCCACTGAATAAGTATATATAATAAATCCTAATTAAGTTGACGTTATTGATTTCGTTATCTTCTCATTCCCATTTAACTCCGAATTTAAAATACATTTGGGTGTGCACAAAAGTATCAGAACTAACTAAGGTCACCATATTACTTTATTTTAAGAGGTAATACCATTGTGACGTGCGGCAAAACTTGCTTTAGGTCGCACACAATATGGTGTTTGTTTTGGACTGTGCTCTTTTCTCCCAGGTATTCCACCCATACCTGTAATGGTGTGTGTGTGTGCGTGCGTGTTTATATATTTAAATCTTTTTATACCTGTAGTCTGGCTAATAACAAGACAATGCAACTGTATGCAATGTGTCTAATAGCCAAAATAAAGATGAAGATGTGTAGCTGATGAACACCATGGGCAGAAATGAAAGGTACTTTACCCTGACATTAAAGTAATTATCAAGTTTAATAAATTTTACTTTAATTAATTGGTATTAACATATATAACCTTGCTATAGCATTTTGAATGATGTGAAGCTCTTCTGTTTTGTTAGCCTTACAAGGAAGCATATGTGCAGTGAAGCTCACTGGCATACATATCTTGCTTAGAGATGACTGTAGCACAGTCATGAACAAAGAAATGAATCCCAGTAGGATAAGTTCTACAAATATAATGTAAAAAGCAAATACAAATTTTTATACATCAACAAAAGTATATAATGTACCTTCTTTCATCTTATCTAATGCTGACTGAGCGATTTCTCTGGTCTCTTTCTCACCACTGGAATGTTTTTAATTATTATGATAAAAATCAGATTAAGATCATATATTATGTAATCTTAAATACCTTCCCAAGAAAGTGAATTCCTCGCTCCAGTGCGAGTGAAATCACGATGAAAAGCAGGCACACAAGCGCAAAGGCCCATGTTGGTGTGACCTCCAGAGAGCCACTCTTCAAGTCTTTGTTACTTTGTTCTGCCATGCGCCTTCAAAGCCACATACGCCTGGATATTATATCAGACGTATTTAATACGTTAATATATACGTCAGAACGTTCTGACGTATATATTATGATATATAAATTATATATTATATATATATATATATAGACACACACACACAAGCACGTCCTTTATCACTGTGATAAACATGCGTAACAAGTTTGAAAACTGTGATTAATAAGTATAAATTTTGCAGGTGATATGCTTCTTGACATTAACGGTCAATAAGCATATCACCACAAGTTTTAGATAATCTATTAGACTTGACTTGATTTAATCAAGGGGACTGATGAGATTCTTTAAATTTAAAATTAATAACTTGTCATCGAACTGGTGAAACTAAAAAAAAAATTTATGGATTATTTTGACTTGAATTTTAAAAAATTATAAAACTAAACATAAATGTTCTTATTTACTTTGTGTTTAACATGTATTTGACAGTTCAACTTCATCAACTTCATATTTAAATGCATTGTTTTGTAATAAACCTTTATAACAACGTTGCATTTATATCCCCATCGACAATGTTAATGGTAACACTAAAATTTAATTTTTTAAGTTTTAATTTTTGATTTAGAGAATTTTTATTGATATTTTCGTTTATTAACATGTTATTTATATATTATTTTTTCTTGATCAACCTGATTTTTTTGATAAAAACTACATCTTTTAAAAAACTCACTTCCACCTAACATTTCGAAACCCTAATTTTATTATTTATTTTTAAAATTTAATTTAATTAGGTTAGGGCTTAGCTAACCTAATAATTATTTATTTTTTCATTAGATTTGGTGACTATTTATGTCAATTATTTATAAAAAAATAACATCAATATATATTGATTTTATAATTATTTTTATATACGTAATTCTTGTTTATTTTTATTTTTAAATTATATATTATAATTTAATTTTAAATATTATATTAAATACATTACATTATAATAAAATCACATTGCTTATTCTAACATTAAATCTATAAATTAAGATTTTAATTATAGAACAGTGGGATTTTGAACTTTGAACAAATCTTAATTCAACATTAAATTAAATAAATTCATCATAAATCTATAATCATACTATTTATAACGTCTCAAATAATGTCGTATAAATCCACTAGTTAATTTCCTGGTCCTCTAGTTAATTTCTCGGTCACGTAACTGGTCCGGCAAGTGTTTCCGCATGGCAACGTGAGTGAAAGTCTACCAAGGAAATGAACTAGAAAACAAAACAATAGATTAATAATGGATTTATTACGACATTATTTGAGACGTTATAAATAGCATTATTATTATTAAATTTAAATTTATAATGAATTTCTAAATTTAAATACTCTTTTAAATTTAATGTTAAATCAAGATTTGTTCAAAGTTCAAAGTCTCACTGTTCATTTTAACACTATAGTTAAAATATTAAAGTCTTAATTTATAAATTTAATTTTAGAATAAGCAATGTGATTTTAATATAATATAATTTATATTAATAAATTATATGATCTATAGTTTAAAAATAAAAACAAAACATTCTCTTTCTGAATTACATATATAAAAAATAATTATAAAAATACCTAGTTGCCCTTATTTAAATCGAGTCAAGAAGCATATCACCTGCAAACTTAATACTTATTAATCACAGTTTCAAACTTGTTACGCATGTTTATCACAGTGATAAAGGACCCGGTCGCCTCGTGCTTATGTAGTTGTGTTCCATATATATATATATATATATATATATATATATATATATATATAGTCTGTCTGATTACCCTTTGAAGGTGTCTTGTGTTGTTCATGGCAGGACAAAGTAACAAAGACTTGAAGAGTGGCTCTCTGGAGGTCACACCAACATGGGCCTTTGCGCTTGTGTGCCTGCTTTTCATCGTGATTTCACTCGTACTGGAGCGAGGAATTCACTTTCTTGGGAAGGTATTTAAGATTTTACATAATAATACGATCTTAATCTGATTTTTATTATAATAATTAAAACTACAATCCAGTGGGTGAGAAAGAGACCAGAGAAATCGCTCAGTCAGGCATTAGATAAGATGAAAGAAGGTACATTATATACTTTTGTTGATGTATAAGAAGCTTTTTAACATGTATATTTGTAGAACTTATCCTACTGGGATTCATTTCTTTGTTAATGACTGTGCTACAGTCATCTCTAAGCAAGATATGTATGCCAGTGAGCTTTGCTGCACATATGCTTCCTTGTAAGGCTAACAAAACAGAAGAGCTTCACATCAACTCACATTCAAGAAGGCTAATGTTTATGGAAGAACACACAAGAAGGATTCTAGCTGGTGGAGAAAGTGCACTTTCAAAATGCTATAGCAAGGTTATATATGTTAATAAATTACTTAATGTAATTAAATATGTTTAAGATATAAATTTATTAAAATTTGATAATTACTTTAGTGACAATGTTTTCAGGGTAAAGTACCTTTGATTTCTGCCCATGGTGTTCATCAGCTACACATCTTCATCTTTATTTTGGCTATTGGACACATTGCATACAGTTGCATTGTCTTGTTATTAGCCAGACTACAGGTATAAAGATTTAAATATACCAACACACACACACACACACACACACACACACTTACAGGTACATGGGTGGAATACTTGGGAGAAAAGAGCACAGTCTGAATTTGCACAGGACACCCCTGGTAATCAACAAAACAACATGCCATATATGTATATATGTGTCTCTCTCTCTCTCTCTCTCTCACCACCACGCACGCACGCACGCACACACACACACACACCTCATACAAGCTTTGATGTGCAGCTGTAGAGAACCCACTCAAAACAGAACCCGTTTTTGGAAAAACACGCGAACAGAAGCCGGCACACGTCTACATTCGTTAGCTGGATAGTAAGTGAAGTGATCGTACTTAATATAATGTTTTAAAAGCACACACACACACACACACACACACACACATATATATATATATATAGAGAGAGAGAGAGACATATATATGTGTTGTATGTATGTGTATATTATATACACTGTAGATATATATAATTAAGGTAATTTTTTAATTCCAGTTTTCATTTATTGGGCATTTCCGTGGCGTTACATACACAGAATATAGCACTCTTCGCCGTAGCTTTATTCAGGTACTCTTAAGCATTAATAATTTTAATATAAGATGGGAAAACTTAGTTAACATTCTATAATGTTTGAAACTATGTTTAAAATACTATCAGGTTAAAATTATTTTAACATAATCACTCATACTTAACAGAACCACAAGCTGAGAAACAATTTTGATTTTCACAAATACATCCTTCGTGCTATCGAAGACGACTTTAAGAAAGTTGTGGGAATAAGGTAATGTTAATTACAAAATTATTTAATCACTTAATTAATTGATACTCTATTTCTAATTTGCGTTAATCATGCAGCAGGCTTTTCTCTGGGTGTTTGTTGTGATATTTGTTCTTCTCAATGTACATGGTAATCATAGTTTTATTTTCTTTATTTATATTTATATAGTTAATATGAACATTTACAGGTTGGTACACTTACTTTTGGATCGGATTTATACCATTGGTGGTATGTATAACTTCTTGTTTCATATAGTCGACAAACGCGCGCACACACACACACGCACGCACGCACACACACACACAACAATGTCTTGTTTGCAGTTATTGCTTATAATTGGTTGGAAACTACACCATGTAATAGTGGAGCTTGCCCTTGAGATTGCTGAAGAACAGAAAATTACAAAGAATGTGGTAGTTATCTACGTGACGATCTTTTTTGGTTTAAAAAACCAAAAATAGTTATCCATTTTCTTCATTTCATATTATTTCAGGTAATATATATACATCATACTATCATTGATTAATTATATTAACTATATATTAACTATCATTCATTAACTAATCATACAATATTTTCACTTTTGCAGAATGCATTTGAACTTGCCTTCTTCGTCTGGGTTTGGGTAAGTTACTCTCTCTCTCTCTCTCTCTCTCTCTCTCTCTCTCTCACACACACAACACACACACACACACACACACACGAGGAGTGTACAGAAAAAACTAATTAAATACTTTTTGTATAGACACAATTTGGTTTCCGTTCCTGCTTCAGGAACACGGTTAGTTTTGGAATTGCACGCTTGGTAATCGGGTATGTTTAACATCTACATTAATATGTTTAAGTTAGCATAATGTGTGTATTATCTCCACAGGGTAATTATGCTCGTCCTTAGCAGCTACAGAACATTGCCATTGTATGCACTTATGAGCCAGGTATGTGTGTGTGAGTGTGTGTGTGTGTGTGAGAGAGAGAGAGAAAGAGAAAGAGAAAGAAAGAGTATATACAAATATGTTGTTTGTTCACAAACTGTGCATGTTTTGATATGTATGTACGAGTAGTGGGTACTGTATATGTTATTTACTTCTATGTTTTTAACTATATACTAAAGTACTATATAATATGCTATCTGTGTGTGGGTGGTACAAATAAATACCATATATATATATATATAATAGAGAGAGAGAGAGAGAGAGAGAGAGAGAGAGAGAGAGAGAGAGATTGTCATAGATTTAATTAGATGGGTGATAATTCAAGTTTGGTGAAGAAATTAAAAGTGCATTATTAAGCTTACATAACAAAGTCAAGCGCAAGAAGACATCAACCGTGGCTGCAACTACTTCACAGGAGATCGAATTCGCATGAAGAATATACACTAATATTTGATTAATATATTGCTACATACATTTACATGAAAATATATATTTTTATTACATGTAACCAGTGTAAACATTTCATATAATTTATATTTTTTTGATAAGTTGTATTTTCCGTTTTCTCTTTATATGACAAATTTATTTATTTTTAAACAAAAAAACAAAAACTTTTCATTTTATGGGTAAAAGTTTGGAATGATAAATTTGTTTATAATTTTAGTCTTTAAATTTTATTTAGTTTAGACGCGTTATTCGATCTGTTTCGTGTGATTATCTTTTTTATAAAAATTAAAAATAAATTATATTTTGATTCTACCGCTTAAATACGATGGTGATTTATAAATAAAAAACAACAATAGAATGAGAGTACAATATAAAAGAAAATTAACCAGTTTTCACTATCCAAACCAATTTTATTAACCGGTAACATTATCGTTTTTTTTCATGTCACATTTAAAATATGACATGTTATTTAATTAAGCATATAATTCAAATTTAAATTAATAAATAATAAGGTCCACTTTTCAATACCAGGTGATTAATTGCCTCGACCGATATAATTTTAAAAAATAATTTATTTTACTACGGATTTGTTTTTCCACTTGTGAATTATTTATTATTAATAATTTACATAGCACCTGTGTAGCTTTTTCACGGTAGTTAAATGGTTATATGGTCACTGTATAAATTAACAAGATGTGTCCTAAAATTAATTGATTAGGTTATCTTGTTTATAACTTTAAAAGTAAATTAAAAAAATGATATTATATATATATATATATATATATATATATATACAAACACATTTGATATACTTAATTGTTTATTTTGTAGAAAGAATATCAACAAAGGCATTAATGTGAATAATATGCATGGGTTAAGTTCATTATTTATAACACACACATATAGATGTGTATGTGTAATGTTGTTTTATTTAAATTAACAATGACATAAGTTTTTAAGAAATTAATAAAAACATGCACAATGCTATATTTAAATTTAACTATACATGTGTGCGTGTGTGTATGCATAGAAATTTACATATTTATATATATATAAAGAGTGACAATAAACAATCGAAATAAACAATTCTTATGTATAAATAAAACATATATATATATATATATATATAATATGTGTATACATGAGCATATAATTATATATGTATGTATTATATATACATATAATATATTATATTAGAGTATGTAAATTTCTAAATATCTAAATTTCTGTCTACAATATATGCATATGCATATATATATATATAATATACAATATACATATACATATATATTATACACAAACATGTGGGTGTGTAAGATATTTTTGAGCTGTTACATACTC
This sequence comes from Selaginella tamariscina, assembly GCA_003024785.1. NCBI lineage: Eukaryota > Viridiplantae > Streptophyta > Lycopodiopsida > Selaginellales > Selaginellaceae > Selaginella > Selaginella tamariscina. The sequence continues at coordinate 38,845 of PUQB01000756.1, read as the reverse complement.
TATGTATAATATACTATATGTATATATAATACGTACATATATATATATATATAATATATATAGCTTTATGTACATATATATGTATATTTATTTATACATAAGAATTATTTATTTTAATTGTTTATTCTCAATTTCTTTATATATATATATATAAATATGTAGATTTCTACACATATGTAAATTAATATTGTACATGTATATATATAAATTTAAATATAATATTATGCATGTTTTTATCAATTTCTTACAAAACTTATGTCATTTTTAATTTAAATAAAATAACATCACACACACACACACACACACACACACACACATAAATATAAGATGTGTATGTATATAACACACACATACATACACATCTATATGTGTGTTATATACACAAGAGACCTTCCAAAGACCATGCATATTATCTACATTAATGCCTTTGTTGATATTCTTTATGCAAAATAAATAATTAAATATATCAAATGTGTGTTTATATATATATATATAATATCTTATATGTAAATGACTAAATCTTTTGCTCGCTCTATATTTCTAAATAATAAATTTTGGATTGTGTATCCGTTTTTCATTAAGGTTTTTTAAAAGTTAAAACAAGAAAAACCTAATAAATTAAGTTTAGGACAAGTGTGTTATTTATACCCGGTGTGTAAAATTACCCAGTTTCATGAAAAAGTTACATAGGTGTTATATAAATTATAAATAATAAATAATTAGTATGCGGAAAAATAAATTCATAATAAAATAAATATTTTTTTTTTAATTATATTGGCGGCCAGAAAAGTGGACCTTACTGTTTATTATAATTTAAATTAAATACCTAATTAAATGACATGTGACATGTAAAAAAACGACAGTGTTACCGATTAATAAAATTGGTCGGATAGTGAAAATTAATTTATTTTTATATTGTACTTGTTTTTGCCCTCATTCTTTTCTTTTATTGTTGTTTTTTATAAATCACCATCGTATTTTATATGTAAAATCAAAATATATAAATATTATTTTAATTTTTATAAAAAAAGATAATCACATGAAACAGGTTGAATTTCATTAAAATATACTTCAACTGGAAGTATTTTCCTTAAAACTGTAAGTTGATAAACTTCTACTCATGCAGTGATAAGGAATAATATTATGTTTCCTAAATCGAGACAATAAAAGTATATAACAGTTAAACAACTTATCAAATGCGTCTAAACAGCTAAGTACACGTTACAAGTCAATTCCCTCCGTTGCAAGTTTACACAAATCACGTAACTTTAATTTGCTTTACATCCAAGAAGCTGGATCATATTTAAAACTAGCCTATTGCGTGTCTTTAAACCCAGGCAGTAAACAGTAAATACCATGATAGTTTCCACTATCGCATTCGTTGCAATTATCTTTTCCTATGTTGTTGCAGATGCAGCACTTGTTGCTCCAATAACACTTTCTCCTCACCCTACAACAGAAGATCCCAGCGATGTAAAGTTTCTCGCAACCTTGATAACCAGATCAAGGCCACTACAATACACAATCGACACAGGCGCGCCAATAAGTTTAAACTCTTGCTCCAAAACATCCACTCTATCAAATACAACATTCACATTCGCCACCACCAACAACACATTCGTTGTTCTTAGCAGAATCAAAGTCTCCTGCGGCAGACTCCGACTGGCAGCCCTCGGCCCCGCTGATACAGCATTGCCTGTCCAGCTGACAAGAGCAGCTCATCTGCCTCCCACCTTTGCGTACTGTCTCCCACACCAACGACAAGGCTACCTCTTCTTCGGTTCTACGGAATACACACTTAAATCGGCCCCACTCGTAACCCTCGTACATTTCCCCTTATATCTCTCTCGGGGTGTTTACAAAGTTTCTCACAGGTAAGAGAGAGTTTTTCATGCGTTAATAATGATTATAATATAAGGTGTCAAGTTCGGTAACCAGCCAAAGATTGGTGTACCGGGGCCAAACGTGCTCTTTGGGACTTCCAGTCGATACACAAGATTGCCAGTTGCAACTTACGACTCACTCAGGAGCTCGTTTATAAACGTCACAAGTAGAGCCCCCGGGATTGTGAGGTCCAGTGCTAGACTCGGGGAGCTCGATCTGTGCTACCGTGGTACAAACTCCTCGAGTTTCGACTCGTTCCCAAACGTGAGTCTCGTCTTCAGTAGAAGGTCCGTGTGGCAGGTCACTCCGAGGAGCTACCTGGTACCGACACGTACTCCAGGGGTGTTCTGTTTCGGGTTTGTAAGTGCTGGGTCTCAATCCGGTTCAATTGGTACTTTCCAGCAGCAGGAATATGTTGTGGAGTTCAACTTGGATAGGAAGAGCGTGGGAATCAGTACCCGCACCGTGGAGTGTGATCAGCTTGTTAAATAAGAATCACGTTATCATTACTAAGTAATGATTTATGAATTAAGTTTGATGTTTTTACCATCTTTTACTTTACAAGTTGGATCTTTAGAAACAGAATAAATGTGCACCTCAAAAGTAGCTGCATCTTAAATTACACACACGCACGCGCACGCATATTCGTTTATTTACTAGACTGTCGGTGAAGAGATCGTGCTATAGTAATACTCAATAAGTTGATAAAGACTAGCACCATATTAACTAAGCCTGTCATGTGTGTATGTGTGTTGTCATAAAGATCTACCAGAACTTGTCATACATCAAGGAAGTCTACCTTTTATTACAAATATTTAAATCAAATCTTCATTCGTATCGAAAATAAGTCCAACATTTGATTTCGTCCACATTATTTCAGAAAAAAAAAAAACAAACAGTTTTTAAACAATTAACTTAATTAAAAATCGAAATATCTCCGTACAGCCCTCTGTATACCGTACGCTTGGTCTTGCCCTTAGATTATCTGGAACCTGCCCTTGCTGACAAATGGTCGATTGCAAAAGAAGCTACGCTGTATACAGATAACGTCTTTTAAACCTTTGAAATCTAATGGCCCCATAAAATATTACACCCTTTATGAACACGGATTCAAACCTTAGCTGGCACGTTAGGGACGTGCCCAACCAACATAAAGTCTTTCAAATATAGAAACATAAAAAATTTCAACAATGCCAAAAATATATTTATTATTGTTATAATATATTAATACTAATACTAAATGTATTAAATGCCTCGGATAATTCTAGATTTCAAAAATTCATACTTAGTGGTCACTGTCTGAAGAATCCAACCCCATATTAAAATATTTCAACTTACTTAAGCAGCTTGCTGCAGACACCCTACGTGGATGACGAAGAAGACGCGTGATCCCAACTTATCCGAAAAGCATGAAGATTCTCCAAAGATTCCGGGAATATATCTGTTCAATCAAAGATTCTAGGAATCTGACCACGCCTCACCATCTGCAAGCATTTCTGCTTCAGAATTTTCTCCGATCTCCGAGACATCGCTACGGGTTCCACAATTAAGATTTGGGGGCAGGAAGCAGGTCGATCGGAGAATTGAAAATCCCACGGATCGAAGACGGCGGATGAATCCAAGTTGAGCTCCTCGAGATTCTTGAGCTGATCTTCGAGATACTCTTGGACGCGATTCTGCTTCTCGCATTCCAGCTCGCTGCTTGAATCGATTAGCAACCCCCCGCTGTTCTTCCAAGACGTACTCCTGTTCTTGCGACGGCGGCGGCTTCTCTGTCGCCCGAGTTTCCGCCTCCATCTTGCAAGACCCGCGATTCCGAGAAAGAAGAGCAGCAGCGTGACGATGCGGCGAGAAGAGCACACAAATCAAGACGAAAGCGGGACTCAAGCATAGGAGCAAGACGCTGGCCACGAACGGATAGCTCCTGAACAGAAACCCGACTTCCGACATCTTTGAGAAGCGACTCTTCAGTTCGTGTCCTTCCGCACTACATTAACCATGGGAATCTGAAAATACCAAAGCTAGCGCTTCTACTGCAAAGTCCGGGATTTACAGCGGCAGAACAAAACCGATTGAGCGCCTCAGTTCTTCAAGAAATGGTAGGTAAACCCGTGCCGGCAATGCGGTAGAAGGAATGAAGAAGATGAATGGAAACCCTATAGAATGCGAAGAAACGAAGCGCTAGAATGAAGAAACGCAAAAATAATGAGCCGTAGGCGATACACTAATGCAATCTCTTTCTTGGGGCCACATTCTCGCTCGGGAATGTCTAGCCGGCCGTAATATACCTGGTAACCGAAAAAACACAACCGACAGCTGGCAGTGAAGTGCTTATTCCACGTTGCGAGTTCCCCTTTGGCAGCATGCATCTCGCCGTCGGATAAGCTCGTGGCAAAACGGACTGACGCCGCGTAACGTACGGATCTCCAATAGTCTTTACCAGGGGATCCGATTGGGTGAGCTCACTAGCCAATCCGAAACGGCCATGGCCCTGGACATATTCTTGTTTGTTTTATTTATTTTGTCTAGTGCACACAAAAAATGTTTATGCTATAGATCCTAAGAGTGTAATCTGACGGATATATGATCTTATCCAATTGAGTATCATAAGTACATTCTTTGTTTTCTATGTTGGTATATACATGAGATCCCATGTGTGTTTTATTGTAGTATATTTAATACTCACAAGGTGCATATATTCATGCACGCCCACCGTGTGATAAAGATGTGGCGTGTGCGCGCGTGCATGTGTACGTTATTTCTCCTTTTACTGAGTGATTGCGTAATTCATATATTTCGTTGTGATTTTGCAGAAAGCAACCTTTCAACAAGAATATCATGTAGTGCTTTATAAACAATTCATTTGTCATTCACATGTTTCTCGCCCTTGTAGAAAATTCCATACAAAGTCTATACATATGCTTAAGTTAAAAAATGAGTCTTATATATACACAGTGGCGTATCTCTATACGAAAATGTACCATCCCTGAATATTCACGTAGATATATATATATATATATATATATAATAAATGTGAGATTAAGACAACATCGAAAATGCGTTTAGAGAAATAATATAATGACATGACTGGAAAAATAATGAATTATGATTTGCTAATTATAAATACTTAATTAAAACAACATCAGGAATGTAACCTTAACAAATGAATAAGTAGCTCCATTAATGTATATAAACATATATATACATTATATATGCACATAAATATTATAATGTTTAAATTAATCAATGGATTAGTTTGAAAATGAAAATCCATGTTGATTAAAATTGAAATTAAAATACTTAAATTTATAAATTATAAATTTAATTTAAAATGAGCTATGTAATTTTAATGCAATGTATTTAATATAAATTTAAAATGAAATTATATAACGTAAGTTCTTTTCAACTTTGAGATTACATAAGTAGTAATCATATATTAGTATTATTTTTTACATGTGGTAAATTTGAATATTTTTGACTAACTTAATCTAAAAGTTACTAAGAGATTGTATTTTATTTTGAGACTGTACATTTTCTCATTTTAAATTAAAAAAATGAGAGTAGAATTAAAACTATTAAAAATATATTAATTTATATTTTTAAAATTAAAATCATAAACAATTAGATATACACACATTAAAATTTATATTTTATTTTACTTTTAAAAATCTCATCCTTTAAAGCAATATATAAATATTTTGAATAACCTAAGGTTAACGCGATCCCAACCGTTTAAGAAGATCCAACGCCTGAAATTGTAGTTCAAGATAATATAACGATAATGCATATATCGATTTATTATTAAGGGACGTGATACAGTTGAAAAACATTATACGAACGCAGTAAAGCCTGGCTGGCTACGAAGCGCAAACACCAAACTCACTGTAGCAATACCATGTGACATATGGGATATTCCGTCACATAAGACAGAAATGGGGTTTAGGGTTTCTCATTTGACGGGGCTTGGCGCGCGGGGCGTGAAGGTCTTTCTTTTCTTTCATGTTATTTGTAGCAAAACAAAGGGAAGAAAAAGGGGAAAAGGGGAAATCGAGAAAAACAGAGGAAAAATCGCAGATTTCCATAGATAATCCGTTCTACAGGGGCAAAACAGGGTAAAAATCTCATCTTACGACAGAAAATCTGTTCTAGGAAGGTAAAACAAGGGAACTTCTTGCGATTATCGATGTCCGACGCAATCCAGCAGGAAATGCAGGCGAACCCGCCAAGCCCGGTCGAAAATGGGGCAGAAATCAGGAAGAGGGCGTCTGAAAAAGGCGCCGCGTACCCGGTTTTGAAGAAGCCGAAGCCGGAGATAACGGAGGATGTATTCGACTTTCTTGATAATCGACCAACGGAACCTAGTCCACAGCGTACAGCTATGGCGGACCTCGGAGATGCCCTAGAACCAGTCACTAGGCAGTTCTGGAAAGCCGGAGATATTGAAGGACAAGCAATAGACCAAAGGGCAGGTTTGTTTTCTTAATCTTGTCAAAATCATAGCTTTACAACTTATTAGAGAAATATAACATAGTATACCCGTTATACATACTTTATGCCTTTCTACTAGGTGTTGGCATTGATCATGTGCGAGTTCACCCGAAGTTTCTACACTCAAACGCAACCAGCCACAAATGGGCTCTTGGAGGTTAGTAATTTAACACAGAATATATATAATATTACATATTTGCCATGTACACCTGCGGAGGTACATATCTAACGGAATTCTGACTTTGGTCATGCAGCCTTTGCGGAGCTACTGGACAATGCGCTAGATGAGGTAGTATTTTTTTCAATACTGATATTTGTTTTTGTTACTAAGTTTGATATGACATAAATAACAGGCTCAGAACGGGGCAACTTTTGTTAATGTTGATGTCATCGCAAATCCTAGAGATAAGAAAAGTCCTATGCTACTGGTTGAAGGTGGGAAAAGCTGTATTGTGTGGGGTTTAAATATGGGCCTTTTTTATGTATTATTAGCGCTTCTAAACGACGGTATATATACTTGGTTTCAGATGACGGCGGTGGAATGACAATGGACCGTATGAGACAATGCATGTCTTTTGGCTACTCGGAAAAGAGCAAATCTGCCAACACAATCGGTCAATGTAAGTATTCTCTATATATTCGATACACATACACCCACAAATACACGTATATACATCTCCCTCTCTACATACAGCATAAGGCATACAAACATACATAATCCTTACATACATACGTACTTCTCTCTCTCTCTCTCTCTCTATATGTGTGTGTGTGTGTGTGTGAATTACCATTATATATACGCATACATTGTTTTTAGTAAACAATATAAGTACGAAATGTTAAGGTGTGCTTTAACTCTTGTCACTCAGACGGGAACGGGTTCAAGACGAGTACAATGCGTCTTGGTGCAGATGCAATCGTATTCTCAAAGTCACCTGGGAAAGGTGGATCCAGGTAACCTGTCTCTTTTAAGGTTAACCAATAAGTGTGTTTCTAATCTGGGATTTAGTTTACCATTTTCTTTATAAATTTTGTATCCTTTTCAGGCCTACACGGAGCATCGGACTCTTGTCCTATACTTTCCTTAGAAGAACACGTCAGCAAGATATCGTGGTTCCTCTGGTAAGCACATTTTTCACACACAGACAAACATGTGTTTTGGATTTAAATCAGATCGATTACGAGCTACATGAAGAGGAAGGCATGCTGAAACCGGTATTTAGAGGTACCGAGGAAGACTGGAATAAGAACATGCAGACCATTGTTGACTGGGGTCCTTATGCGACTGCGGATACGCTACGAAACCAGGTAATAAGTTATTTGTATACACTAAAGCATTTTCAATAAGTTAGTTACATACATACATAATACACATACATACATACATACATACATATATATATATTATATATATATATATATATATAATGTGTGTGTGGTGTTGTTGTGTGTTGTGTGTAGTGAGAGAGAGAGAGATGTATGTATGTATACGTCGTTCTTAGACCTCTTGTGGCAGTTGAAGAAAATTAAGAAACACGGAACCCGGATAATCATCTACAATCTCTGGCATAATGATCAAGCAGAGTTGGAACTCGATTTTGAGACCGATTTTGAGGTAAGTGATGAATACGATTTATATTCATTGTATTTGTATATAAAGGAATATGTATATATCAATGATAATATAATATTCCTTTATTTTTATTCCTTAATGCTGCACTATTTGCAGGATATCCAAGTCAGAGACATACGTGACGAACGGAATGTCAAAGACGCAAACACTTACAGGAGTGCAAGGCCCTATCTTCTTTACCAGCACTCGTTGAGAGTAAGTTTCTTCAAAATATATAGTTTATATTAACAAACTATAACTTGTATTATAGGAATATATATATACAACACTGTTTTCTGTAGGTTTATGCGTCCTTGTTGTATTTGCGTCTACCAGATGATTTTACAATCAAGCTTCGTAAGCAGGACGTAAAGCACCATCATATTGTCGACGATTTGATGCATGTTACTGAAAAAACGTACACACCAAAAGCTGATAAGGATTCCGGGACAGCAGCGAATGTAAGTACTCAAGCAACTTAATCAATATCAATCATGACTAATAAACGAAACAAATACAATCTTAGCATACGGTTAAATTTTCTCATGATAGATCCCCCCTCCTCTCTCTCTCACACACACACACACAAAAACGCACGCATACTTAACAGAGTACCTCTGTTGTTATAAGTTTAAGTGAAGTTCATTCGAAATGCTGTGTGTGTGTGTGGTGCGTGCGTGTCTGTCTGTTTGTGTTCTGTTCTAATTGTTTGAAGATGAACTTTTTGCTTGCAGATGACCGCCGTGATAACTCTGGGTTTTGTGAAGGATGCTAAAGAACACATAGACGTGCATGGATTTTGTGTGTATCACAAAAACAGGCTGATCAAGGTAAGTAAATTATTTAGCTGAAGGAAATAGACAATCAAGTAGTTACTACTCTATACAGCCTTTCTGGAGAATTTGGAACCCAGCAGGTAGTCAAGGCCGAGGTGTTGTCGGTAAGCTGCATATACTTCATCCGTTCCGTTTTTCCTTATTATGTAAACACTAATCTCTCTCTCTCTCTCAGGAGTTCTGGAAGCGAACTTTATAGAACCTGCTCACGACAAGCAAGGATTCGAGAGAACGAATGTACTTCAGCGGCTTGAACAGAAGTTGCAGGTTATGCAGAAGAATTATTGGTAAGATCTACTGTCTTATAATATTATCCACTTTATGTTGGTTTATGGGTTTGTGTATGTTATGTTTAAGGATGAACAACTGCCATTTAATTGGATATGGGGGGAAGAAGAAAAATGATCCTGAAGGAGACGATGGACGCACAAGTGGACGAAAACAGCAAGGTACATGGCGTGTTTGTGCCTGTATATGGCTCATTAGCATTTCCGAATACACAAACAGAGTGGTGACTGAATTGTTTAGCTAATTATTGAGTATCATTGTAGCAACCAAAAACTCAAAGAAATCTTGCCATCATCGTCATCGGAAGAAGACTACGTTGAACTGGAAGGTGAACGACCTCCGAAGGAAAACTTCTCGCAAGTCTACAGGGTATGCACCACACACACGCACACATTTATATACAGAAACCTATCTTATATACATTTATAATACGAGTAAAAAGTATGTAAATTATTAATTAGCAGGATTGAACACACACACACACACACAACAAGAGAGAGGAGGGGGAGAGGGAGATTTATGTAGTGTGGAACAGGTAAACAATAAGGAGGCAAAACATGGGGTCTGAAACAGCTGACAAATGCATGCACTTTGAGAACAGCTCTGCCAGCAAGAGAACGACGCAAGGGAGCAGCAGCTAGCGAAGAGGACAGCGAGAGAAGCAATCGGTTCGCTGCAACATAAGAGTTTGTCCACAATGAAAGAGAGGCAAATTCCGAGCTTCAAGTGAGTGCCAGGACCAACGCTGCCATGCTAGCGCCTAGGAACATTGCGACAGAGACTATTCCGATGGCCGTCAACAATGAGGTTTTGCTTTTGTCTTAAAAGATTTTCTCCTGAGTTTTGTTTTGAGCATTTTAGCTAGTACATTTGCCATATATTTCTAGAGTTGGGCATCTTAGCTAAGTCGAACTCACTCTCATATATTTCATATATGCTTAGCTTCTCGGTTTCATTTATTGCAAATACTTGTGTGCCAGTGGTACCAAAGACTATTAGGCACGTTAGTTATAATTACATTATACTGCTTTTATCGTCCCGCCCAGAGCATTAGACGCTAAAGTTTGGCTTGTAGCAGTTTAATGCGAAGAGGCTTTCAGACGCACTTGCTTTGTAGATACCCTAGTGTAGCTGGGATGTGAATTTGTTATGAATTTAATAGGAGTTTCGTGTGTGTGTGCGTGTTAACTTGGTTATCTATCACAGATGCTTACCATAGCCGAAGATGATATTTTTGATGAAGCAGATCCTAGCAATGTGAAAGACGCGATCGATAAACTCGAAGAGCTTAACAATTACAACAACGCTCTTAGTTCAAGGTAGCTCTTTCTCTCTCTCTCCGGGTGGCTCATGGGACTCACAACAATGTTAAGAAATGTGTACTAAGTGCTGCTGGTCTTGCAAGGTTGGAGAAACTGGAGAAAGGCGAAGGTGCACAGCTCGAGGTGGCACAAGCTCGAAACAGGGAGCTCGAAGAACAGGTATGGTATTATTTATATATATGGATCAATATTAATTAGTATTGTCGTTGGGTAAGGAAGTGAATAAAGTTAGTCTCTTACATTAAACAATACAGTGGTGTTTAATTTGAAACTTGTTTAGATTGTGCGGATGGAGTCGGAGCTACAGGTGGTACAGGAAGTGCTTTTGAAGGAGCGTGATGAGTACAAGGAAGCTCTCGAAGAAGAAAAAAGGCAGCGGGAAAATGATGACAAAGAAATCCGAAGGCAGCTCAAGGTACTTTTGCTTCTCTACGTGTGTACGTGTGCGTGTGTATGGAGTCGCTCTTGCTGACGTGTAGAGAGATAGATGTATGGAGTCGCTCCTGCTTACTTTGTATGCATTAAGAGAGAATGTATATATAGGGATTGATGGGAATGTGCAGGAGGCATCTCAAAGGATCGGAAAGCTGGTGGCGGAGAAGAGGAGCCTTGAGGAGGAAAATGCCAAACTCCGAGCGGAACTGAATCAATCTTAACTCTTTCATACATTTGTACAAGCTGATCAACAAACTGTAAGTATATACCCGATAGCGGTGCGTTTTGAACTGCATGAAGCCACTTTTTTTTGTCAAAACTAAAGAACTTACACGTGTGCGTGCGTGCGTGCGTGTTCCCGCTTGTAGTTTAGTATGTTTTATATGCTTTCATGTAGAATGTAGGCTTAATTATAGTTAATTAAGTTAATTATTTAAATGATTTTATATGCATTTAGAGGGTATAAATTAAAAAGAACTATAGGTTAATGCATTTTCATCTAGTATATATAAATTTTCTCCATACTCTGGTTTTTAATATTTACCAATTAATCAAGTTTTAATTAATTACCAACATAGAATATTTAAACTCTAAATATAATTTTGACAAATTTATGATTGAAAAAGATTTGAGAAATAAAAAAAGCGGCATGTACAACGTATACAACATTGAAGCTTCTAAATATTTTTCATTATTGTAAATGATAAGCGTGAGCCATTTTTCATCTTATTTTATAATGTTTTAAATTGTTTATAAAGCACCATAAAATATTAGATATTGAAATAAGTTATTGAAATGACACCTCTATTAGAATTAAGTTAAATTAAATAATTTAAAATGTATTATCATAAACAAATAATAAAAACTTAAGTTTTTGATTCATTCATCAATAATTATATGATTAATTATAGTTTATACTATTTATTATTAAAACTAATTTTTATTCATAAAGGTTCATCCTCAAGGGCAATATGGGTCATATATAATCCTATGCTTAATGTTGTCACATTAAAATCTGGAGGGGAGTACCGCTAGAGTTGTGTTAGCACAGGATAAGCTAAAGCCTAATATTAGGCCTAGCCACCAACAATAGTACCACATCAATCCAAGCCTTGCCCAAAAGTGCTTGCCATTCCAGCTGATGGGATCAACTATAAGCGAGGGAATATGACATCCTCTAGATATCCCTAGTGGAAATCCCTAAGATCTTTGGTGCAGCACATGTAGAATCTGATGTTTGACACTTTGGGGGGAGAAGACAACAAGAAAGATTATACATACAGGACTATAGAGGCCACACCTTCTGAGACGCCAACAAGGAGTTGTAGCGATTGTCAGCAAACTAGCTTACCAATGGGCGACCAAGGCATGGAGTACCACCTAGCAACAAAAGTGGTGACATTTGAAAAGTGGGGCCTAGACTTCATAAGCCTGATTAACCCAAAGAGCCACATGACACACTCCATGTACATTATGGTGGCAACAAACTATGCCATGAAGTGGGTTAGAGCGAAGACGCTTAGGGAGGTTACAATAAAATAGACGGCAAAGTTTATCTATGGAAACATCTTGATAAGGTCGGCTATTGCTAGAGCTAATATTGAACTAGTGGAGTCACTTCATTAACAAAACGATTCACGAGCTAGTTAGCACATTTGTTATTAAGCACTGCGTAACAACTTACTACCCACAAGGGAACAACAACCTAGTCCAAAACAAGACACGGATGACCATCTTGAGGAAGCTCTACCACAACAAACCTTGGGTGGGAAGAGATTCTACCATCTTTCTTATGGGCATACTGAACGACCTTCAAAATCGCAATTGGAGCCACGCCCCTCCGTTTGGCCTATGGCCCACTTACTCAAAGCCAACAAAATAATTTAAAGCTTCATTTGTGTTTCGATTCGATTAAGACTTGATCGATTGTTACTAATGGAAGAGCAATGATGTTGGCATATTATTGAAGAAATGGTGCCTCTCATGGTCAACCTTAATAATATCTTATGCTTGGTCTCTTCAATGTGACTTTAATTTGACACTCTTGTTATTCTTGATCTTTCTTGGTTCAAGGCTCTCAATTTGCAAATTGATTGAACAACTTGTATTCTAGTTGTTTCTACTCTTGCTTTGTTCCATCTCTAACTCCTAGCCGTATCTCAACAACACTGGCTCTTGGCAATACTTATGCAACTTTGACTCTTGATCACATTTTGGCACCTCCAGTTCTGGTAGCACTTCTGCATCTCCATCTTTGGCTCTGACTCCAACTCCAACTCTGATTTTGATTTTGTCTCCACTTCTAGCTTAAATCACGACTCTTGCTTGACAACGACTTGCATCTCTAATGATATCAGCTCCGACTTCAACTTCAACTCCAACAACATCCCCATCCATATCTCAACCATTTCATTGGTAAAATTTATCTGTGCTAGCCATACTTAACCGACACAGTTTTTGTTATAATACTGATTTCGTTTTGACATTTGGTCCTAGTTCCTTGTCATCTGCATACCACAAGTTTATGAATGTATTCAACAAGGTCCAAGCCAGTCATCTTCTTGACCATCATCGTATAAATGTCTAATTGATACTATTGAAGGTAAGACATTTCTATTTGGTCTATCTTTCTCCACTCGAACTTGAAACTTTGGGAATACATCAACAACAACTTGCTAATGGATTCATTCATCATTCCAAGTCTCCAACTAGTGCCCTAATCTTCTTTGTGAAGAAAAATGATGGCTCTCTTGATTGTGGTAGACTATCGCGAGTTGAACAAGATTACCATTTGTAATTAGTATCCTTTACTTCTTATCTTTGAATTCTTAAGTGTCTTCATGGGGCTCATTAATTCTTATCTCTGAGGTGCTTACAATTTACTCCTTAATTGCCTTGGTAACGAATGATAAACTGCTTTTCGTATATGCTATAGGCATTTTGAACACAAGGTGATGCCTTTTAGGTTAACCAATGCCCCTATGGTTTTTTAATATATGGCCAATGACATTTTTAGCCACTTTCTTGACTATTTGTGATTATCTACTTAATAACATTCTTATTTTTTCAAAGATGGAGGAAGAACATCAGCAACATGTCCATCAAGTTTTAAAAAGACTTCGACAATATCTCTATACCAAGTTGAAGTGTCAACTTTATCAGAAACATGTCAAATTTCTTGATACGTGGTGTCACGCACTAGAATCTCCATAGACCTGGCCAAGGTGCACATAATTCTTGAGTGGAAAATGCTGAAGTCAACTTAAAATGTATAATGTTTCCTCATTTTTGCCAATTTCTATTAGTGCTTCATCAAGGGCTTCTCCAAAATTGTGCTTTTATTGAATCAGCACACCCAAAAGGAGGTTCTGTTCAAGTGATTTATGGAGGCTAAGAAGGCATTTATCACACTCAAGTTTACTTTTACCTCGGCTCTAATCTTGCTTCACCCCGACCCAACCAAATTCTTTGTGATGGAGACGGATCCATTAACTTTGCTTTGGTTGATATTCTCTATTAGTATGGCTTTGACAACGATCTACAACCCATAGCATTCCATTTGTGCAAGTTCACAACTATAGAGATCAATATGAAATTCATGACAAAGAACTTTTAATTATCATGGATTACTTTTAAGAGTGGCAAAGATTTCTTGAAGGCTCCTTGGACAAGGTAACTGCCCAGCACTCAGCAAGTTCAATATGACGCACTTTCATGACAAGCGCATTTGGTGTGCATGTTAGTGATGTCGAGTTTGACCAACAAGAGTAAGTCTCGAACGCCTCCAAACACTTGCCGTTCATGTTGCACCTTTTGATTGACACTATTCGCTCTAAACTTGTTTTTGATTCATTGGCTCAAGATATCTTGAGTCACCTTGTAGGTAAGTTCATCCGTGTCATGACCAACTACAATCTGTTCCAATTCACCAACAATTTGCTTCTTCATAACGACTTGGTTTATGTTTGATTAGGTGACACTCAACTTCAAGCTGTAGTCCCATCATGACACTTCACATGCTGGTCACTTTGGCATTACAATCATAATTATTTGGGGACCCGACTATGTCAATCGGTGGAAGAGTTTATTCATACTTGTGATATTTTGTTAACTTTAAAATTTCTCGTCACTGCCTATCTCCTCCAACTACTTTCAACTCTAATAATGCCTTGGTCTTGCATCTTGATAGACTTTGTGACTAATTTGTTGTTAATTCAAGGAATTGACATTGTTTTTATCGTTGTAGCCATTTTACTAAATGGCTCACTTCCTATTGTATAAAAAACTATTTCCAATGAAGAGACAACTAACTTAGTTATGAAAGATGTTTTTCAGTTATACAAACTTTAACAACACATTATCAACGATTGTACTCCATAGTTTATTGCTAAGTTCTAACAATGACTTCTTGAGCTACTCAAGATCAAGAGGTCGTATTTTATAATATCATTCAAAATCTGATAGTCAATTGAAATGCACTATCTAAACCATTGAACAATATTTTTGATTTACCAACAGGATAATTAGTTATTGCCTTTGCATAGAGCACTAACTTAAGTTATTAATAATAATATAAAGTAATAAATAATTTTTAAAAAGTGGTTTTTCCATGTGTATGTTTATATGTAGAACCTTATTCTTTAAGCGTCATTTTCTATTAAATAATGCATTAACTAAGAAAGTGTAAATGATATATTTTGGATATACCCAATATTTGATATCATGATCATTCCCGTTTGAATAATAAATTTAAAAACACGTTCATAATTAAGGTAGTGCAGCATTTGTCCATATTGATGTTTGTTAAAAAGAATGAATTATGAGGTTTACTTGGATGTTTGATGCACTTTTATAATTATTGTAATCTAAGTATTTATAGAGTTTATGAAATCCATAAAATAATGAGTTTAATTAATTAAATGAGGTAAATGTAAATTAAGAGTAAATTTTTTCAATAAAGAAAAGGAATCGAGATTCTAGGTGTCATAATTACATAAGCATAATATAATTTATTGGACCATTTGTAAATCAAATAAGAAAATAATATTTACTTTGTTTCACAACACAAACAAAATGTTGGAATAAAAAAACTCACCAGTGTTTTAACTTTTACTAAAATTCTTCTAATAAATAAGGTTATTTATTATAATTACATTAATAAGCACTAAAATGAACAAATAAATACACTTGTTTAATTCTAGAGCAATATAAATAACTTGAACTTATTTATAAATTATGTTTTAGAATTTAAAAGTTTATATAATGTATCTTTATGTGTATAGAAGTACCTTAGCATGTTTGTTTATGTAAGTATATATGCATATATTTAAGAAAATATCATTTAATCACCATGTTATCATGCATGTTATTTATGTAATATATGTAAGGTAAATAATATATATATATATATATATGTAAAGAAGTATATATAATAATAAACTTTCGACTTATATATATTCACAATATGACAATATGTACACATACACCCATTTACATATGTAATAATAAAACATAAATTAACATTATTAAAAACAATAGAATTTGAAACTAGTGTTAATTTTATAATATGTTATGTATTAATTATTTAATTATTTAATTTAGTAAAGATAATTAGAGTATTAAAAGTTGGTATTCCTTCTTAAGAATTGTGATTGATATAAATTATAAATAAATTTTAGTATTCAATCCCTCTCAATTAATTATTTTTAAGGATTTTATATGCATTTAGAATTGAAGTGTGCTCATTTTAAACATCTTATATATGAGAAATCATATTAAATAATTTAACATTGTTTTTTCTTTGATTGCATTAAAATATCAATATAAAATTGAAAAGACTTTTTTAAAACAATATTTTAAGGTGTGAATTTAGATTTATGAGATACAATAAACATCAATAAGAATAATTTGAATTTTAATAACAAACGTATATATGTGCATGGACACTTTACATTTAATTTTATATGTTAAACATTGATATTTCATTAATCAACATCGATATAATTTTGATAACATACCGCACTATAATGTTTTTACTTTGATTAAGATGTTTATTCATGATATGATTAATAATCTTTACACCATACTTCATAGTAAATCCACATGCATTTAATAATGAAATTTAATTCATATCAAAATTAAATAACTTTATGAAATTCATTATCAAGAGGCTACATGTAAGAATATAATTTATTATATTTTTAATATATAATATATAAATAGAGTATAACACATACACACACTCATCTCCCACTATAAAATTTCACACATAAGATGTTTGAATTCTTAAGACCTTAATACTGTTATGATGTTTGGCCTACTTGTAGGAGATGAACAAGAACCCTATAAATGTTGTAGTTCACAAATTTTAGTGTTGAAGGTTAAATAAAAAAGCATTAATAAATGAAATAATAATAAAATCATTTGGCATTATTCATGATAAATGACAATGAAAAAATAAAAGGAATTACACATCTTTCATCGTACGTTAGCAAAACTAAAAAACATGGTAATGTAATTAAAATGTTCATAATGGATTTTTAATTTTTTTTCCTTCTCAAAGTTGTTACCTTTTGTACAAATTAGATTTTATTAAGTCTTTAGCACAAAGCAATAATTTTAAAATATTAGAAATAAATATATTGAATTATTTACACCACTTCAAAAATTAATAAATAAAAGCAATGATAAAATTCAATGTACGTGTCTCAGCTCTGCAACATGACTACCAGCTCTGACCTTCCAGCATGCACTCCAAGTAACAAAAGGGCAATATCACACTGCAAAACACAAGGGAAAGAAAGCACTATCTCGGGATTAGTTGCAGCAATAAATCAGTGTGGGAAAAGAAGGAATCCCTTATCTTGGGATGTACTTCAAACTGGCTGTCAATCTGATAAATACGTAGCTAATGCTTTGATCAACATGTATAGCAAGCGCAAAAACATGCGGGACGCTCAGAATGTCTTTGATAACATGGTTGAACGGGATGTTATTTCATGGACCACTCTCATGCTGGGATACGTGGAGAACGGGGAGAGCATGATCGCATTGGACTTGTTCTTGAGCATGGACTGTGAACCGGACACTTACACATACGTGGCTGTTCTTAAGGCATATACAGGCTTGGCTGCTGAAAAACACTTCAACAGGCAGTTCTGCTTAGAGAAGGGGATGGCTATTCATGAGCAATCCTTAGCACGGGGACTTGATGCAAACATCTATGTGGCAACCAACTTGGTGAACATATACAGCAAGTGTGGGAGCATGCGGCAAGCCAGAGCTGTGTTCGATAGCATGGTCCATCGAGACATTGTGTCCTGGAACATTCTTATCCTTGGGTATGTCGTAATGGTCAGCATTCGTTAGCAATGGGCTTGTTCATAAGCGTCGACTGTGAACCAAACCCTGCTACATTTGTGGCTGGTCTCAAGGCGTGTGCCGGCTTGACAGAATCGGACAGGCAGTACTATTTAGAGTGCATTCATAGACAAGCTAAAGAACGTGGATTTGATAGAAATATCATTGTAGCAACTCACTTGGTAGATATGTATAGCAGTTGCGGGAGAATGCAGGATGCTCAGTATGTTTTCGATAACATGAAGCAAAGGGATGTTGTTTCATGGACAAGTCTAGTTATGGGATACGTGGAAAATGAGGAGAGCTTAATAGCTATGGAAGTGTTCATGAGGATGGACTGTGAACCAAACTCTGTTACGTTTCTGGCTGTGCTCAAGGCATGCGGGAATGTAGCAGCATGTACAGTGGGAATGAGAGTCCATGCTCAAATTTGTAAGCTCGGGTTGGAACAAGACGAAATGCTAGCAAACTGTTTGTTAGATTTCTACGGGAAGTGCGGGAAGATGGCCGCTGCTGAACAGGTCTTTGAAAGGATCACTGTCCAAAACACTGTCTCCTGGAACACATTGATAGCAGGATACACCTCACTTGGGAACACGTCTCAGGTGTTTCGGTTGATAAAGAGAATGTATGAAGCTGGTTTACCAATGAACCATATCACATTCCTCCATCTTCTTACAGCTTGCAGCCATGCAGGCATGGTGGAAGAAGGTAAGAAGTGCTTTGCGTTCATGTCTGAATACGGTATCAGTACTACCGTGGAACACTACAACTGCATGATTGACATGCTCGGCAGATCCAATAGACTACCAGAGGCATTCTCGATTTTTAAAGACATGCCTTTCGAACACAACAATGTTACATGGACAAGTTTACTAGGGAGTTCAGTATCCTGGAAGCAAGCAAAGCTTAGCTAAGCTTTCAAGCTGTTGGAGAGGACCACATACGCCTCGGACTTTCTAGGTTCGACCTCCATTACCTTCTCAGCAATCCTCTCGCTCCGCTCGGAATCACCATACATTTTACATGCGCCAAGCAGACACTTCCATATCCCTTGGTCAGCTTTCAGTGGCATTCTTCGAACAAAGCTCTCTGCATCCCTCCAACCAACCAGCTCTTCCCAGCATATCAACTACACAACCATAATGCTCCATACTAACCTCGATTCTGTGGTCTTCAGCAAGAGTCACGAACAACTTACACCCTTCTTCAACCATTCCTGCATGACCAAGTACCGACAAGACACTGGTGAAGGTGACACTGTTTGGATCAACCCCTTCTTGGTGCATCTCTGTAGAGCAGCTCCAGGGACTCGTCAAAATCCCCGTTCTGGGCATGCACGGCAGCTATTGCATTCCATGCAACAACACACTTGATCCGTAGCCCCTCGAAAGTCTCTCTTGCATCTCTGATACTTCCACACCGCCCATACATTGCAACAACTGTGCTCCCAATCACAGAGTCATCGAAGTTCTCCCTCTTAATTCTGAGATGCAGCTTACGTGCTTCAGGCAAGACAGCCTTCTCAGAGCAGGCATTTACAAGAGCGAGGAACGTCACCCTGTTCGGTTTGATATTGCACGGTACATCCTGCATTCTTTCAAAGAGCTCAAACGCGCACCTTGGTTGCCGGTGCTCTGCATATGCCCCGATCATTGCTGTCCACAGCACAACGTCACGGTCCTCACACCTTGTTCTGTCGAATACGGCTTTTGCTTTTGCGAGCTCGTTGCACCTGCTATACATAGTTACAAGCGCAGTTGCAACGACTGGATCGCTGTCCACACCAACTTCCCTAGCCACTGCATGCAACATTCTCCCACAGCGTATCAGGTGAGAATCTTGTCCACCATCGAACAAGTCACCTTCACCAGCTTGTTCTAGAGCATTGTTTTGTACAAGTCCAAATTTAGAGCCTCGGTGTTTATGCAGCGCATGTAAATCTCCACAAGCATTGATTGCAGAAGCAAGCGTGATGCCTCGAATGTGCATTCCTTCGAGGACCATTTTATGAAAGAGAAGCAGCGCATCCTCCGGCTTTGAACTCTCCGAGTACGCAGTGATCATTGCAGTCCACGAGATTGGGTCGTGTACATGTATCCTGTCAAAGGCCCTCCTTGCTTGTTGGAGCTTTGAACACTTAGTATACATTCCAATGATCGACGTTCCCACAATTGTGTCTGAATCCAGGCCGCACTCAACAAGACACGAATGAACCAAGTTGGCACCAGTGACTGATCCAAGTGCTGCAGCAGTGTTTATGATTGTTCTAAATGCCACCTTATCTGGACATATGCCCAACTGGAGCATCGTCTGGAAGTGGAGAAATGCCTCCTTGATATGCCCGCTCTGGGTATATGCGGATATCAGCGAAGTCACGGAGATTACATCGTGTCTGTGCATTTTCCTGAAGACCTCCATTGCAAGATCGATTTTCCCACATCTAATATACATCTGTATGATATTGTTTTCTAAAATGATCTTATCTGAGTTCTCGAGGCCGTTCTTTGCAAGCAGCTTATGCATGCGTTTACCTTCTGGGAGTGCTCTCATATCGCTGCAGGCAGTGAGAAGGATTGAACAGGTGGGTAAGTTGGGCTTTATCTCTCCTTGCTCCATTTGTTCAATCATAAGTTTCATGTTCTGCATTCATTAGGAGTGGGAATTTTCCTCCGTGGTTCTTGCTGCCGAGCTGTTCTTATGCGCTCTGCTATTGGAACAGAGACACCATCCCTGTTGAGAACAGACTCCATGTATAGTGGTCTAAACCCCAGTAAACCCCATCTAAAACCCTCTTATATATTAAGAAACATAGAGTTTAACAAGCTTCTTCAAGGTGTCCAATATGCTGGTGAAAGGATCGAATTGTACAGGACGTCGTAGCTCAAGTGGGGGAAATGTGTTGGTCATCACCTGTTCCATTCCAGGTGCAGACATCATTGCCATAAGCTGATCCATTGACATGTATTCACAGTCCTGAGGTGTGTCTATTATTGCTTCTTGGTCATACCCAGATCTCCCAAATACGCCTTGTATTTGTCTATAAACTCAGGTCCGGGGTTTGGTATTCGTGAATATATCTGCAAGTTAGCATTAGAGTGTCTGTGTACGTGGTCATGTAACACACGCACACACCTGAACGAAGCTGAAGTTTTTTGGCACCAGAAACAAGTGCATATGTGTCATAGTCAGTAGCAAGGACATCGTAAGGCTCTTTTGGTATGAATGGAAGTGTTGGAAAACGAAGGTAGCACTTTTCCTTAGTCATTTCTGCTCTCTCAAGTTCATTCTTCACGTTCCTGAGATCACTGTCCGTTATACATTGTACTTTGCCTCGTATTCCTGTAATGTAACCATCTGGTGAACCATGCACACAGAATGTATCAACGTCTATTGCTTTGTTCGGCTCGTCAAATCGATACACACCCTGCAAAAACAAAGGTACTTACTCATCCTTAACAAACACACACACACACACTAGTTGAGACCTGTGTACAGTGGCAATCTCCCTGACCTGCTCCGGCGAATCCACGCTTTAAGGAAGCAACTTCAAACCATCTTCCAGCATATCGAGCAGGATCAAAGTTCTTGGCACTCATGCCAGCCATCATAACTGGCGGAACTTCTGCATCGGAAGAACTACCTATGTCGAGGACTTGGCTCGAGCTGGATACATAAACTATTTTACACCTTCGCTTCACAGAAGCCTGGTGAAGCTCATATATTTAGCTGAACAAAGCACGCACACGCACACAAACAACACACATACGTACTTACCTCACTAGTAGAGCAAATCAAGAATGTGGCTGCAGCAACCACGGCATTTTGGGCAAACTTGTTTGGTTCATTGAATTTGCAATGTGATCTGCAGAGCAGTTCAAAGGAATTAAAACTGGTTTAATAAGAATTAATGAGAAGAAAAACCTGGCAGCAGCAGGTGTTGGAATGATCCCTGTCAATGCCACTTCCATGCTGTGGATAGGACTCACCTAGCACGAGCTGACATGGCGGATACTCATGCTTACGTGGAATTCATGCCACCCGAGTTATATTCAAAATATGAATTTAATGGATACAGCGAACTCTTATAATTCATTTACGATTTTGCATAACAATTCAAATTGTTCTATCAACAATAACGACCACCCTCTTTTATATTTAAATACTAGAAATTAAACAAAGCAGTAAAAAAACTATATATACTTTTTTTTAACTTCTAGTAACGGCTTATTATATGGAATTATTTGCACCGGTTTTATCTCTCATCAAAAACCTTCCAAAAATCAGCAACGTGGACATAAGTTTTATAAAAATTATGCCATGTCATAAAAAAGATTCTTTCACCATGTAATAAGCACTAACAGATTTATGCCGGTTTTTAGTAGTCCTAATTATTTACTACCCGCTCTTCATCAATGCATTGACTCAACGTACAACTGACCACAATTCACAACTTGAGGGAAAAAGCTTAGCAACAAGTGCGACACTTGAGGAGCTGACGCTGTGGTAGTGTGCACATGCAACTCAGATTTGCTGGGATAGAATAGTAGATGCAATGGGTACCCCATGGCCATTTGAAGCTACATTCAATGTTGAAGAGGAAGAGAATGATGTACCTCAGTATCAAACACTTCATATGTTGAGCTTTAACTGACAACGAGCTGCAACAGTCTCTGCTAGTATGTTGTGCGGGTTGGCTTTGGAAAACGTACTCCGAATTGCTATCGTAGCAGATGCCACTTCAGGGCATTTGCGAAATCAGTGGGTTCGAGACAAGTTGTTACTAAACACGGGCTCATGGGAGAGAGATATCTACCCTTTCTATAGTGCAGAGGAGTTTTGGATGATCTTCAGGACGACCAAAGACACGTTCGAATGGTTTTGCATGGATGTGTACAAGTCATTTGGCTTTGAGGGCCAGAAGGAGGGTGATGTCTCTTCAAAGGAGAGTTGCCATCTTCTTTGCTCGACTTGCATATAGTGCTTCTGAGTCCACCATTGGCCAGCAATTCTATTGTGATCAAAGCACTGTCAACGTGATAGTGCACGAGGGGTTGCGCATCATCAAAGAACATTGGTCAGACTTGTTCCTTGCATGGCCAGTTGGTATGGTGGTGGAGGCGATGGAGTCCACTCACCAGCTTGTGTCTCGATTAGATCTTCTTCTATCTCCTCTGAACTCTGGCACTCTAGGGTATTGGTCAATGTTTTCTGGTCAACTTCATAAATATCGTGAAAGAACGAGAATCCCTTCTCTCTCGACGCCTCAAGGGCGTCGAGAATGGATGAGAGAAGGTGTCACATAAGCCTTCACTCTCCTAATCAGCATTGCCTATGTGGCACAAGAATTCTTTACAAATCCCTTACACATACGTCGACTTTTGAAAAACCCTGTAAATACTTCCATATAATAAGGCCGTAAGTACATATAAATGAGTAAGCTAACTAAATCAATTAATTATGATTAATATACGTGGATATAGTTTACTATAAGTCAATGGCAAATGGTCTATGCAATTCAAAATATAAATTTAATGGATACACCAATAGCAATAAGTTATATAATTATAATCGACGTCCTTTTAAGGTGGGCCATTTATATACGAGTTATTACATTGGGCATCAGCACCAGTAGTTAAGTGTCTTAAATACTGTTCATTACAGAGTATGTTAAGAAAATTCCATCTGCACTGGGAGCAGTTAAGCGACCTAAATTGCATCCAAGTTAAGTGATTAAACACTTAACTACTAATGCATTTGCACTGTTCTATAATACTCAATTTTGAAATTCAAATTCAAAATTAACTCATCTGAAAGCCTTCATGGATTTGCATAAGTAAATCCAGTGGTATTCAACTTAATGGAGGATGAAGCAATGGATTTGCCAACTCTTTCATTGTAAATATATAAATTATATACACATGCATTTTTAAAATATAAAAGTAATTAATAAACATAAATTGTATAAAAAATTTAAATGAATTTGATCACTATAAAGTTATCACAATTAATAACTATAATATTTGATAAATAACTTATTAATTTATTATTATTATTATTATATATATATATATATATTATATTGTGAACAAGTTTATTAGATTCGTTTATATGAGGATGTGAGATCCAAGCCGTTCGATTTCACTAGCTAAATCAATCCCGACCCTACATGGCATCTGCAAAAGTAATGGCGATGAGCCTGGCATCTCCCAGCAGCAATGCATTGTCTATGTGCAACAAATGCCCCATCCGCAAGTGCGATTTCTTTGCAGGCAAATTCTCAAGGATCTCTGTGACATCCACAGTGTTCAGAATCTAACATAAAACCATACCTCAGTAACATGAAGTGTATACGAACACCTATGCATCCATAGCCCACGAACCCTAAAACTGCTCTTGTTTTCAGTAGAGCATCAGTTTATGTCTCAACACTTCCCCGTAAACTGGTGCTCAAAGGACTCCGAGGCCCCCCAGAACAAAGTGAACTTGGTCGGGCTCAACGGTTTGGTGAGCACGTCCACCACCATCTCATCCGCAGAAGAATGAACCACCTTCACCAAACTGCCTTCTACAAACTCCCGAACATAGTGAAACTGAATGAGCACATGCTTGGTCCGTCCATGATAGACGGGGTTCTTGCTCATAGCAATGCTACTTTGATTGTCACACCAGTTGAGCATGGGGGTTCGTTGCACCGCTCCAAGCTCCTGTAAGAGTCCCCGCATCCATATAAGCTCCTTGCATCCAGAAGTGAGGGCAATGTACTCAACCTCTACAGACGAAAGGGCCACCATACTCTGCCTCTTGCTCCCCCGCAATCGAGGCCTCGCACAATTCCAAAGAGTAGCCAGTGGTGGACCGAGCTCCTTTGTTTGTCCCCCAACTTGCATCAGTGTAAGTGACTAGCTGAGTGTCACAGCATGAGAAGCATAGGCCGTGGTGAGGCGTTCCCTTTAGGTACCTGAGTACATGTTTGGCAACCTTCCAATGGCACAAACTCGGAGCAAATCTAAACTGGTTAAGCAGCATAGTGGCATATGCTATGTCCAGTCTAGAGAAAAATGCCAGAAACATCAAACAACCTATGAGACTGCGGTACGAAATCTTAGAATCACATATCTCTCCTCCCATCTGAGGCAAGTTCGGATTGACAACACCGACGAGCATGGGAGTTTCAACTGGACGGCAGTTCTGCATGCCAAACCAAGAGAGAAGAGATTGCACATAATGCTGCTGGTGAATCTTCAAAGTCCCAGCCTGCATATCCCGCTCAATTTGTAGGCCCAAGAACGTCTTTACCTCTCCCATGTCCTTCATCCGAAACCGTTGTGCCAAGCTTGCTTTCAACCTACCAATCCCGTGTTCATCACCTCCAGTGATGAGGAGATCATCCACATACAGAGCAACAATGATCCGTCCACGACCAACTCCCCGCACATAGACATTGGAATCATCGTGTGTTCTCTGAAAGCCTTGTCGACGCAAAGCTTCATCAAACTTCTGGTACCACACCTGAGAAGCTTGCTTGAGACCATACAAGGCCTTGTTAAGGCGCCAGGCTCGAGCTGTGTCCCCATGCCCGGGAAAGCCTAGGGGAATGCACATGAAGATCTCCTCATGCAAATCCCCATGCAAGAACGCAATCTTCACATCCAACTGGTGAACTTGCCACCTCTGGCATTAGCAAGTGCCAAGAGTGCGCGGCCACTAGGCAACTTCACCACAGGCAAAAAAGTCTCCTCATGCATCTGGGTGAAGCCTTTTGCCACGAGTCTGGCTTTGTGTCTGACATCCCCAGTTAGGGGATCCACTGTCCGCTTGAAGACCCACTTGTAGTCAACAAGTCGACGTCGGTGTGGGGCAGCACACTCCTTGAATGTGCAATTCTGCACTTGTGCATCCACTTTGTCCTGAATGGCCCGCTTCCACTCAAGAGACTCCGCTCTAGTCACCGCATCTTCAAAGGTGGAGGGAACCTTCTCATCCACAAACATGCACATCTTAACTTCTTCATCAAGTAGAGAAGTGGCATCTTCCAACACCTTGCGAGAAGGCACTCTTGTGCGTGGTCTGTCTGGAGTTACCACAGGATCCGGCATGCCCCGTTGGCGAGGGACATGAGAAGATCAATCAACCTACTGCTCCGACTGCTCAGGTGCCAACTACTCATGGACATCAACTAGTTGCTCTGGCTGTGCCTACCGCTCAGGCTGTTCAGGTGCCAGCTGCTCATGGACATCAGCATCACCTTGATCACCTCGAGCATCACTTGGCAGCTGCTCCCCGGGGCATCAAGGCCATGGTCTTCCCCTACGTCCACAAAACCAATTGGGATTAGGGAAGCCAACAAGTCATCGTCAATGAAGGAGTCCACATGTTGTTCCATGGAACGACACCATGTGAGGTCATCCTCAACAAAACCACATCCAAGCTGATGATGGTGCATTTGTCCACCGGGTTCCACAGCCTATATCTTTTCGACGCCGTTCATCATCTTGTGCATAGCCAACAAAGATTAACTTCTGGCTCTTGGGGTCCAACTTCTTCCATAGCTGGTCAGGAGTATGGGCATACACTGTGCAACCAAACACCCTGAGGTGGGATACATCAAGCTTCAGACCCCTCCATGCTTCCTCAGGTGTCTTGCCTTTCAATGCCACAGTTGGCAACCGGTTCTGAACATGCATGGTTACCACAATAGCCTCTTGCCAGAACTCCTTGCCCAAATGTGCATGAGCAAGAAGGCTGCACACTGCATTCACCAGCATCCGGTTCTTCCTCTCAGCCACGCCATTCTGTTGGGAGGTGTACCGGGTGGTGACGTGGTGTTGAATATTGGCATTCCGACACAACTCTTGCATGGTGGAGTTAAGGTATTCCTTGTCACCGTCCGTGCGCAAGGCCTTAAGCTTCTTGCCAACACCGCAGCTCTGTACATGCAGAAGGCCTCCATCATCTTACTTTTACGACGTAGGAAGGAAAGTTTGGTGTTGGTGAGGCGACTGAAGTCATCAATGAACGTAAGAATGTAACGTGCGCCAAAATGACTCGGGATGTCCATGGGCCCACACAGGTTGGAGTGCACCAGCTCCAAGAGCTCTGAAGAGCGGTGCTTTGAAGATCCAAAACTTCGATGATGATGTTTGCCCAACACACATGACTCACAAAATGCACGTGAAAAACCAGGCCTCAGATCCAGCCCTTCCACTATGCAGTTGGACACAAGCTCGTGTCAAGCCACGATCCAGGAACCAAGAAGAGAACAGGATTCCAAGAACATGAAGGCTTGACTCAGGAACAGGACCGAGAGCAAGACAGGAACAGGAACATGACGGATCCTGGAGCAAGACAGGATCCGGGAGCAAGACAGGAGCAGGACAGGATCCAGGAGTAAGACAGGAAACAGGAGCGAGACAGGAGCAGGACAGGAAACAAGACAAGAACAAGACAAGACGAGATTGATCGTAGTAAGACTGGTGTTGATAGTAACTGATTGTACAACAATTAGGTCGGCTAAGAGCTAATCTAGGTTGCATGCATGCAAAGTGAATGCATGCATGCAGAGGCTAAGATGAGTCCACATATCCCTTATCCTCTAGGCATATCCTGTGGCATATCCTGTAGGAATATCCTGCAACTGTCCTGTGTCCGAATCCTGTAGGAATCCTGTAGGAAAGTCCTGCAACCCATATCCTGTATCCGGAATCCTGTATCCTGTATCGGGTCGTGACAGCACCTCCTCCCTAAAGACGAGTTCCACGAGTCTTGGACCTGGTTTAGCAGGATAATGCCGATGGAAGGCAGCAACCTTGGAAGAAGCATGGAGTAAGTTGGATGCAGGTTCCCAAGTGCGATCAGTAGGCAATAACCTTTCCAATCCACCAAGTATTGAAGTTGGCGGCGATGAAGACGAGAATCAAGGATGGCTGCAACTTCGTACTCAGGTTCAGTGTCAATGACCACAGGAGGGGGAGGAGAAGAAACACGACCGGGAAGAGAAGAAGGATGATACGGCTCCAACAAGGAGGTGTGAAACACAATATGAAGTTTCACCGTGGATGGTAACTCGAGTCGGAAAGCTACAGGATTTACCTCCGCCACGATCCTGTAAGGGCCCAATCGTTGAAAATCCAACTTAGAAGAAGGCCTGTTGGTGCGAATGTGTCGACGAAGAAGCCACACGAGATCACCAATCTTGTATGCAGGTGCCGGCTGACGGTGAGCATCAGCATGATGCTTGTATCGTTCCTGTGCCTGCTGAAGATGAACCTGGAGATCATCCTGTACCTGCCGAAGATGCTGAAGACGATCCTGTACTGCAGGAGCGGAAGAAGGAGAAGCGGGAGGAGCAAAGTCAAAACGTGGATGGTGGCCTGTAAGAGCAAAGAAAGGTGTCTGTCCTGTAGATGCGTGAACGGAGTTGTTGTAGGCAAACTCCGCCATTGGAAGGAGGTCCAACCAGTTGTCCTGCTGGTAACTGATGAAGCAACGAAGATACTGTTCCAAGGTCTGAATTGTGCGTTCGGACTGCCCATCGGTTTGTGGGTGATATCCTGAAGAAAGATCCGCTTTAACCTGTAGACTCCGAAGAAGCTCTCGCCAAAACTTGGACATGAATTGTGGACCTCGATCGGAAACAATGCTCTCAGGAAGACCATGATGTCGGAACACCTCACGGATCACCAACTCGGCAGTTGTCTGACCTGTAGCTGTCTTGTTGCAGGGTAGGAAATGAGCCTGCTTGGTGAAACGGTCAACCACCACAAGAACTGCATCGAATCCACGAGAAGGAGGAAGATCTGTGAGGAAATCCATAGAAATGGATCTCCAAGGAGCAGAAGGAACAGGAAGAGGACGAAGAAGACCAGAGGGTGCATGATGAGGCATCTTCGACCTGTTACAAGTGTCACAACTCCGTACAAACCTCTCCACAAAACCTCGCAACCCAGGCCACCAATAGTTGCGAGTCACCAACTCCACTGTCTTGGCCACACCAAAATGTCCTGTAGCCGGGGTATCATGACAATCCTGTACCACACGAGTCCTGGAAATACCAACAGGAACGTACAGGAGACCTTCCCGGTACAGGAGTCCATCCTGTATGGTGAACAGGTTGTAGTCTGGACGGGAACTGGAGGAAGAGGAACTTGCAACGTCAGGATGAATGTGTGAGAACACATTCTTTGCCAAGTCGTCTGTAGCCAACTGCGAACGGACGTCCTGTAGGAGTGTTGAATTTGCTGGAGCCTGATGAACCTGCAGTGCCGCAAGCCGGAATCGATCAGGACCCAACAACACTTGCCTTTGACAGTCAAATGCAGGATCGCCCGGGCTTGGTGCAAGGTAAGAGCGCCTAGACAATGCGTCCGCCTTGCCATTCCGAAAACCGGGCCTGTAGACGATGACGAAGTCAAAACGTGATAGGAACTCCGCCCACCTAGCCTGTCGCCGACTGAGAACTCGAGCCGTTTGAAATACTCCAGGTTCTTGTGATCCGTAAGAACTTGTACAGGATGTGCAGCACCTTCCAGGAAATGCCGCCACTCCTCAAACGAATCCACAATGGCCTTGAGTTCCTTGTCATGAATCTCGTAATTGATCTCCGCCGAAGGAACTTACGAGAGTGAAAAGCTACAGGATGAAGCAACTTGTCTTCCAACTTGTGATAGGACGGATCCTACTGCAAAATCCGAGGCATCTGCTTCAACGAAGAAAGGACGAGAAGGGTCAGGATGTGCTAAAATCGGAGCTGTCGTGAAGGTCCTTGAGTGTTGTGAATGCATGTTCCGCCTTGTCGGACCAAGAGAAAACCCTGTGCGCTTGGTGAGTTCCGTGAGTGGAAGTACACGCTTGGAGAAGTCCTGTATGAACCGCCTGTAGAAGTTTGCAAAGCCAAGGAAACATTGTACATCTCGTACAGACTTGGGCCTCTCCCACTCCACGATGGTCTTCACCTTGTGCATGTCCATGGAAACGCCAGCAGGAGAGACGATGTAGCCCAAGAACTCCACAGAATCCCTATCGAAAAAACACTTCTCCAACTTCGCATACAGGCCATGCTCGCGAAGCCGCTGTAGAACTAATCGTACATGCTTGTCATGTGCCGCCTGGTCCTTGGAGAAAATCAAAATGTCGTCGAGGTAGATCACCACAAACTGGTCCAAGAAGTCACGAAAGATGTCGTTCACCATGTGTTGGAACACGGCTGGGGCATTGGTAAGGCCGAAAGGCATCACCGTGTACTCGAAGTGTCCATACCTTGTACGAAAGGCAGTCTTCCACTCATCGCCGGACGAATCCGTACAAGGTTGTAGGCCCCTCGTAAGTCGATCTTCGTGAACACCTTTGCTCCTCGCAGCCGATCGAGAAGTTCCGGGATCAATGGCAACGGGTACCGATTCCGAATGGTGACTTGATTCAAACCCCTGTAGTCCACAACCAAACGTAAACTCCCATCCTTCTTCTTGACAAAGAAGATAGGCTCCTGCAGGGGACTTTGAGTGACGAATGAAGCCGGATGCCAAGTTGTCCTCGATGTACTGACGAAGAACCTCCAACTCTGTGGGTGACAATGCATAAATCGGTCCGAACGGTGGAGTCTTTCCTTCCGCAAGATCAATAGGACAGTCGTAGGACCTGTGAACAGGAAGAACTGCAGCCTTGTGCTTGTCAAAAACGTCCTTAAAGTCGTGGTACTTGGATGGTAGAAGAAGGAGGAGAAGGAGAAGGAGTAGGAAGGAGATTGAAAAACAGGAGAGTCGGATACAGGAAAGGTAGAAGAGGACGTAGGAGTTACTTGAAAGGCAAAAAGGTGGAAAGGGAGGATCAGTGGCGAGTTCATGCATGGTAGTGGTAAGAACTCGGAGAGGAGAAGGAGGGAGCTGTGACTGAAAAAGAGGAAGGATCTTGGGGGTGGAACAGAAGAGGTAACAGAAAGAGGCAGGATTGGAAAAAACCTGTGTGGATGTTGACGAGTGTACAGGATTGGAAGAATCCTGTACAGAGTCCGTGGTTGCAAGGAGTGAGGAAAGCCTGCGAATGTGCTGACGAATCAACAGGAGGTGGATCCTGTTGAGGAGGAACCTTCGACACTGATACAGGATTGGAAGAACCCTGTACAGGAACCGCAAACTTACAGGAGTGGAGAAGCCTGCGGATGTGCTGAGGAACTGACATGAGGTGAATCCTGTCGAGGAGGAGTCTTCAACACTGGTACAGGAACAGGCACGGTCAATCCTGTAGCTTGTACTGCCTCAGATACTAAGGATGTATCCTGCACACAGGAAGGTACAGGATTGATCCTAGCTGTCGGAGAGGAAAACGTGAGCGTCCTAGACCTCCAGTCGATCTGCGGATTTGCAACAACGAACCATGGCATGCCCAAAATGATGGGAGTCGACCGAGTCTTGATCAAGTTGAAGGAAATTGAACAGTTGAATGTGCCATGACTGCAGGAAGAGGTTCGGTAGCATGGGTAACTGCGCCAGAAGCAATCAGACGCCCATCGGCCACCTCTACAGGAACTGCACGCTTCAACTTCACCACCGAAATGCCATGTTGAGTTGCAAAATGTCATCCATGAAGCATGCATTTGCACCAGTGTCTAACAGGCAAACTCCTTGAGCTCTCGATTATTAAATGAATGTGTACAGGAAACTTAAGTGATGGAATGGTATGAGCAGCACCAATGGAGCCTGCACCTACGTCCAACTTCGCGGCTCCTAGACGAAGTGGACATTGGAGTTTTCCGACTGAACTTCAGCTTCAACTTCACGCGTCTTGAAGTTCCTGGCTTTAATAGGACAATCTGCCACCTTGTGTCCTGCTCCACCACAATACAAGCACAGGTTCTCACTGCGACGACGTTGCTTCTCAAGCGGAAAGAGAGCCACGCTTGGATTTCTCAACCTCCATAGGAACTACTCCAGAAGGTGGTGCAGGAACATGTACCACAGCTGCAGGATTGGTTTGCAGGAACTGCTGACGGGATCTTTCCTGACGACGCTCGAACAAACGGTTGTCGCAACGAACAGCTTGTTGCATGATCTCCGCTAATGTTTGGGCATCCGGTAACGTAAGGAGAAGGTCCTTCACGTCATCCCTCAACCCAAAACGGAAGTGTTCGATCAATGCAGTCTCGTCCCATGGAATGTTCGTGCAAAGTTGCTGAAATTCGGATGCATAGACGGAAGCTGGTCGGGATCCTTGAGTGAGCTTCCGTAACTTCGTGCATGCAGAACGGTACTTATCAGGATCTCCAAAACAGGCTTCAAAGGCAGCCACGAAACCTTCAAAGTCTTCCATCAATGGGTCGTCACGCTCCAGCAAGGGCAACCCAAGCCCGTGGAGATCCACTTAGTAAGGATGCCAAAAGACCCACCTTTTGAGCATCAGTCGAGTAGCGCGTGGTTGCATACGGATCAAGAGCCGGATCTGATTCAGGAAACCTTGGAAATCGGCACGATTGCCACTGAACTTCTCTGGCATGCTAACCTTCGGCTCCGAAGAAAAGTTCGATGAAGAGGGAACCACCGATGCCTGGGAGAGAGCCTGCGCAGCAGCCTTGGAGGATGCATCAGCAGCTGCATGTGCCGCATTGGTGGAACCTTGCAGATCGGTGACCACTTGGCGCAAAGTGGCCAGCTCATGAAGCAACATTTGGTGCTCGTGTTGAAAGCTCAAAATCAGCCATGATCTAGAAAGAAAAAAGGAGGAAAACGAAGGAAAAGAATCAAGGAAAAAAGTAGCTGGAAAACGAGAGCTATGAAGCAGTTACTATCAAACTGTCAAGCCACGATCCAGGAACCAGGAGAGAACAGGATTCCAAGAACAGAAGGCTTGACTCAGGAACAGGACCGAGAGCAGGACAGGAACAGGAACAGGACGGATCTAGAGCAGACAGGATCGGAGCAAGAACAGGATCCGGGAGCAAGACAGGAGGACAGGATCCAGGAGCAGGACAGGAACAGGAGCGAGACAGGAACAGGACAGGAAAACAGACAAGAACAAGACAAGACGAGATTGATCGTAGTAAGACTGGTGTTGATAGTAACTGATTGTACAACAATTAGGTCGGAGCTTTTATGCTCACAACTCCAAGAGCTAATCTAGGCATGAGTGCTAAAAGTGGTTGCATGCATGCAGAGGCTAAGATGAGTCCACATGTCCCTTATCCTCTAGGCATATCCTGTGGCATATCCTGTAGGAATATCCTGCAACCGTATCCTGTGTCCGGAATCCTGGTAGGAATATCCTGTAGGAAAGTCCAACCCATATCATGTATCCCGGAATCCTGTATCATGTATCGGGTCATGGCAGCTCGTGCAATGCCTTGTGATTTGCATGACCCAACTGGCAATGCCACAAATAGGCATCTACACCATCGTCGTTCTCAACGGTTGCAGCAAGATGAGGGTGTGAGAGAATCTCATAGCTAGAACACTGTTGCTAGCTCGTTGAAGTCCTACGTAGAAGGACGTGCTACCTCCCTAATTCAAATTGAATCCCTGATTGCCCAGTCTTATTGATCTCTAGCTATGCAGACTAGATGAACTATCTAGCTATCTCAACAAACCCGTGTTTCTCACTTCTCCCCCAAGCATGCACATCTGCCTTCTAACCTCCCGAACATTGAGTTGCTCAATCAAGTCCTTAAACTTGGAGTACCTGGGTGCAATGAGCTCTGTTGTCCTCTTTTGGCCTTTGTAGAACACCAAATTTCCTGGATGAATGCTAGCTTGTTGTGTTCAATCCATTCCGTTGTCATGGTGACGGAGGAGTGTCGAATTGCTCTACTTGGAGGTGAGTGGACATGCTTATGCCTTGATTACATATTGATGGCATTGCCCAACCATCATTACCTTCGTAGTATGTGCCTGACGTGTGCGATCCACCCTCATGGACCATGTGACCCTGTGAGCTAGCCACACATGCGGCTAGGGAAGGCTAGCCCTCCTGTTGGGTGCCCCTTCCTTCGGCTCGTGTTGCCCCAACCTTGTCGCTCTTCCTTGTGGGTGTCCTATTGCGGTTGCTCCTTCACATTGGGGTGTTGTGGTCAGAGATTGGACTGGGTGGATGAATGAATCAAGGTGGTTCCCATTGACTTTCTATCGCAGTGGCCCCAATAGTATTGTCCCGTTGTCGGAGCCCTCGAGGATCTCATATGGTACTTTCATCATGGCATGAATTTGCCCTTCCGAAGTACCTTCGGCTTCTTGTACCGCCAAACCCACTACCTTAGTTTGTACCTCTAGAGTTTCCTTCTCATGTCTTTCTCTCATTTAACTTATTGTTAGCAGTGCTCCATGGTCAACTGCACTACAAACCACTCTTCATCGAGTTGTTTTAACTGCTCTAGCCTCCTTTGGGTAACCATTGATTCTTTCATGAACTTGTTTCCTAGGCTTGTTCATAAGCTTGGGATGGTAAACTCCCATGGCATGATGGCTTCTAGGCCATAGGCCAAATGGAGGGGCGTGGCTCTAATTGCAATTTTGAAGGTTGTTCAGTATGCCCATAAGAAAGATGGTAGAATCTCTTCCCATTGCTAAGGTTTGTTGTGGTAGAGCTTCCTCAAGATGGTCATCCGTGTCTTGTTTGTGGACTCAGACTGTTCGTTCTCTTGTGGGTAGTAAGTTGTTCGCATGTGGTGCTTGATAACAAACGTGTTGACTAGCTTGCAAATCTTTTCGTTAATGAAGTGACTCCATTGGTCCAATATTAGCTCTGGCAGACAGTTGACCCTTGTCAAGATTTTCCATAGATAAACTTTGCCGTCTATTTTACTGTAGCCTCTCTGAGCGTCTTTGCTATGACCCACTTCATGGTGTAGTTTGTTGTACATGGAGTGTGTCATGTGGCTCTTCGAGTTAATAGGGCTTACGAAGCCTAGGCCCCACTTTTAAAATGTCACCAATTCTGTTGCTAGGTGGTACTCTATGCCCTGGTCGCCCATTGGTAAGCCAGTTTGCTAACAGTCGCTACAACTCCTTGTTGGTGTCTCAAAAGGTCGTGGGCCATGTATGTATAATCTTTCTTGTTGTCTTCTCCCCCCCAAAGTGTCCAACATCAGATTTTATGTGTGCTACACCAAAGATCTCAAGGATTTCTCAAGCTAGGGGACATCTTCATCTTTAGAGGATGTCATCTCTCCCTCTCTTATATAGCTGATCCCGATCAACTGGAATGGCAAGCACTTTTGGGTGAGGCTTGGATTGATGTGGTATTGTTGTTGGTGGCTAGGCCTCATATCAGGCTTTAGCTTGATCCTGTGCTAACATAACTCTAGCAGTACTCCCATGTGATACTTCCAGATAGACACCTCTTTATGGCTATGGAGGCACAGCACGCGTAAGGGAGGTCATTAAGATTGTAGGACAAGACCCAGTCACAAGGCGGTAGACTAGTGGGGGAGTGCCACCAAGGCGTATGAACTAGCACCAGCCGACCCACTATTTAAGAAGGAAGGTAAGCAGTGGGTCGAGGTCCTTTTAATCCGTCTTCTTAATTGTATCTTGCTCCGACCTTCCCTGAGGAAGGGGCCATTTTGTTTTTCGACATGCATTATATATAAATCTCTTTTGTCTATCATTGGCCCTCACCAAATCTCCCTTCTCCCTCTCCTTGTATGGATTTCCCATTAGAGGAGGCAACAACACTGTTAGAAGGGAGCTCCAACCCAATAGTACACGGACCCTTGAGGCATTCGGGTAGAGGCCACCATTGCACCTTCCTAGATATCCCGAGATAAAGGCTAGATTTCCAGGACTGGGCATTGGCAACAGCATCTTGGCAACCACCGAGGCTACAAAAGTCACCCTACAACTGGCATGTGGACTCCTCAACAATCATATTTATGACATATAATGTCTGTCTTACGAAAAGAAAATAAATTACATGTTCTATCATGAGACACTTCTTGTCAGGACATATATTCTAATACCAATTGACACACAAATGAAATACCAACTTCTATCTATAATTTTTTATTTTCCATATATGTACATGCCACAATCTTTTCAATGCAAATAAATTTACTTTGTGTACTTTAGCAAAACTAGTCTCATTGAATAACTATACATTTCATTATATGTATAGTGTTTCACTCATGTGTTAAATAAACAAATTATTTTATTTTCTTAATGTGAAACCATTCTTTGAAATGACATACAAAATAATATCTCATGATGACTTTTAGCTTAAAACCTTAAATACAACTTATAAGTCATGCTAAGTCATGCTAATATTATAACTTGTAATTCATGCTAATATTATAACGAGATATATCTTATTGTACTAGATCATTGAATTAATACAAATTAATATATTCTATTAATTAGATCTTTCAATAATTAATTAATGCATCTTAATACTAATTTAATATTATTTAATTATAATATTACATTTAAAAATAAATGGCAAAACTTATTTTGCCACTTTAATAATATATGGTTTATATATATATGAATTATTATATATCAAAGTGGAAAAACTGTAAGGGGTAAAAACTAATGATGCAATATATAGTAAGGATTTATCTTAATTAAGTAATTTATTTTTTGTTTAATTTTAGTTTATTAAATGTTATATTAATCCAAGTCACTAAGAAATTAAAAATAGTGAAAATTTAAAGCTATCTTACTAATATTATATAATGTTGCTAGATATTGAGGAAACATATAATAAGAGTACGATAGTTTAAATTTTATTTCAATAATAAAAAGTAAGATACCAATATAAAAGTGCAGACGTAATACATACATTCATACTTATTAAGTTTCACACTTTACCTTAATCCCACTAAGTAATAGTAACAATGAGTCTTTGTGTATACATTATACTATTTTAAACATACTTAGCCTACTAAACAATTGTATATGCATGATGAGATAGGTTTTTTAATATATAAATTTGTGCATATTATTACATATAACCCATTATATTCATTTATAATATTACATTATGACATCCAAACATCCATGTTATATGGGTCTATTACCACTAAGGCTTTCAACTATTCACACATTAATAAATATTTTAAATATTTTAATAGGGTGGATCATATTTCACTTATAAATTTAAATTAAAGAGATTGTATCTTTTTATTTAAATTATGATTTTACACATTGTGTACACTTCTAAATATATTTTCATTTGAATATTATATTAGTATATCAAATTATATATTAGAAAACATTACTAACTTTAACAGTAAACCTAAAATCTATAGTGGGAATTTTTATTTTGAAATATAATTCCCAGTATTTAAAATAAAAATATTATAATTCACAAGCTTATATTTTCAACTGAAAATTACATCATAAATTTGTTATTAGTGATTCAATTTAATCCATTATGTAATGAATTTATATTTTGATGTTGCCCTAATATATTGTTGTTAATGTTCCCTAATACATTCTTGTTTGTTTATTACATCTTAAAATATATATAATATTTCATTTGATATATTTATATTAAGTTATAATACTTTAATAGAACCTATTAATAAATTAATTAATATAACTTAAAGCTCCATAATATATAGATTGTATAAGAACATACAATTTATTTTTAAACCTTATAAATTTTATAAATGAACAATGTATTGTACTTGCCTATACAGTGGGTCTCCCCTGCCATGTGACACACATGCGACATACACATGGGAGGCCAAGTCACCACCCATGTTTCAGTATGCATGTATATTATATGTAGTATATATACACATGCATACAATATGATACTATACACTATCTTTCTTTGTGTGTTCTAGATGTTTCCAATTAATCTTTAACCACGAACTACTTCATTTGAACCACGTGAACAAGTTTTTCTTCACGAGAGTCCACCCTTTATATTTGGTACATTTCAAAACCAATCCTTTGAAATATGATAAAGACCAAGTCACTTGTGTAGTAAACGAGTAGATAAACCAAGCTTAATTAATTTTAGAAAACATATAATACTAAATCACTGTATGCATACTCTAGCATTATTGACAGATTTGAGCCCAATCAAGATGTTCTACAGATTTTGCATGCAAAAGAAGTATTAGGTGTTGAGCCCACATCCTAGCATTCTTAACACGTAATCATAATGATAACCCCAACTCACTAGGCAATTTTGAATCATATTTAATAAAAAGAAATCAATTGAGTTCTGAATGCCTATTACATATGCAAATTTTAAACACGAAAGTTCACATATTTGAAGATCATACATTTGAATGTCTGGTTCAATCGTTCTACCAAACCATTCGTTTGTGGGATGATACAGAGGTAAATGAATGTTTAACATGTAATAAAGTGCATAACACCTTTAATACCTTTGTAATGAAAGTTAGACCATTGTCTAAGTATTCATTCCAGACACGACTGTTGCAAGACAACATATTCAAACATAAATAATGTCATTGACATGACAGTTGCATTTGAAAGTGCACCAACCATTTCCATGATCTTTCAAAGGAAACCAGTCTAATTACATGACTCATTAGGTTGAGGTACCATCAAATCAACCGTAACATGTAGCTTCTTACATAAGAAATTAGTTATTAAATGCATAAGTCTGATTCAACAAACATTACCTTTAAATGAAGTATATAAAGTTTGTAAAATGGATAA
>PUQB01000755.1:0-105336 GCA_003024785.1 Selaginella tamariscina | reverse complement strand
TGGTGGAGATCACTGCCATTCAAAAGAAGATGGAGGCCCACATGATTGCACAACAAACTTGCCGGTCTCAGTACTATGCACACCGCATGCTTTCTGTGTCACGCCCATCAGAGTACCTGTGCTTGATCCATGACAAGATGGATCATTCAAAGACCAGCATTCCAAAGCTCTTTGCAACACCAAAGTGCCTTGGAAATGTCATGAAACTTCCGATTTCATTGACAGGTGTGCTAACACATGGACACGGTTGTGAGTCATATGGACACTTTTCACTTCCACATTGGTCTAGCGACTCCAATTTCACTATTGGGTCGTTAGCCATGTGTTTCAGAAACCTTGAAGCCCACTCACAGACAAGTCCTATCAGTGATCTCAAAGTGAAGAAACAACACCTTCAACCTTTACATAATGCTCTCATGAACACGTCTGCACTTGAGGCTACTTGGGAATATGAGAGGCATTGTCAGCAACCTGCACAAAAAACAGATGGCCCTGTTGAGAGTTCAGGTTCAGTGGAGGGATCTAGCTCAAATAGTGTACATGTGTCCTCAACATCAAATAAGCTTCCTCGTCATTTGCTTTTACAGATGGATAATTGTGCAGGCGAGAACAAAAATAGGTAAATCATTTTACTTAAGGGTTTCTCAAGCTCATACTTACTTTTATTTTCTAGATATGTGCTAGCATACTTGTCAATGCTTGTTGCCAAAGGTGTGTTTGAAACAATCACGCTCAGTTTCTTATGGTTGGTCACACTCATGAAGATATTGATGCGTTCTTCAGCAAGGTCTCCAACTCTACAAAAAGGACAAGTGCACTTACCTTACCGCATATGATGAATCTTTTTGAAAATTGCATCTCCAAAAAAAGTTGTGCTTTGCTTGTGACTGAGGTGCCAGACTTCAAAAAATTTCTCAAGGAGTATATAAAAGAGGGAGTGATTCTTTAGTTGGTCACCTTGTGCCGCTACAATTCTTTTTCTCCATACGAGATGGTATACCTATTATGCAGTACAAGTTACGGCCATCAGAGCAGGAGTGGTTACCGAAAGAGGGTTAATGCTCTTCAAAAGTGGAGAGAATGGAAAGCCACTTCTCCCAGAAGGACAACCAGACCCTATTCCATTGAGTGCCCAGCTCAAGGAACAAGAGGTTATTATTGATGGCATCAAAAAATATGTGGCATGGGTTCAAAAATCGATGCCAAAGAATTCTGATAAGGCAACTGGTTACTCAGAACTATATAAGCATGTGGTCGACTATTGGGAGACTGTTGTTCGAGAGTTGGAAGGGCCTACTGTCACAAGTACAGAATTGCAACACCCTTTTGGCCTAAAACAAGGTGGCGAGAGGAGATTGAAATGACATCACTGAGCACAGACGACATAGAAGTGATGTGGAAGTGCAAACCCCACACTTTGTTGGACAAAGGAACCAAAAACCTAAAGCATACTTTGATTGCTGCAAGGATCTTCAAAAACTAATGATGGTTCTCATTACTCCAGATGCGTCATATAATCAGCCTATTTGGATGGGTCAAATTATCGACACACCTGAAGTAATCACAAAAAATAGTATTGTTAAGGTTGCATGGTTCAAACCACAAAAAAGGCGACACGAGAAGGAGAGCG
This sequence comes from Selaginella tamariscina, assembly GCA_003024785.1. Classification (NCBI taxonomy): domain Eukaryota; kingdom Viridiplantae; phylum Streptophyta; class Lycopodiopsida; order Selaginellales; family Selaginellaceae; genus Selaginella; species Selaginella tamariscina. The sequence goes on along the minus strand of PUQB01000755.1, from coordinate 103,706 downwards.
AAAGATATAATGGATGCCTAGAGAAAACATGGTCTCCCAATCAAAAAGACCCAGCATTTTATAAATGTTAAATCCATTCGATATGGGTGGATGTCAAGAAGCGTTGATAAAGTCACGATTAACAAAACTGCAAGGGAATGTATGTTTTCTGAAGCTTAAAGCAATTACAAAATTATAAAATATCATATATTTAATATTCATAATTATTATAAACTCTTTAATAATAGTACCAAATTGTTACTTAACTATATAAATTTAAAAAATGATATGGAAGATTGACTATATTATTATAGGATTTTTATATATATTATTACTACTACAAATTTTTAATTAATAATGTTATATTTAAATATTAATATTTTAATAACAACATCAATATTTATATAATGTACCTCTTATGCTCTTCCTTAATTGTTATATTAGGCAATATATTATATAATTTAATACTTCTACTTTTATAATGTTATTAATTTTTGTTCAATGAATGCTATAATTTATTAAAGGGTAGAATACAAAATAGAATATTCTAAAGAATATTCTTTTTAACATATATTCTAAAGAATATTCCTTTAATATTAGAAAATGCTAATTAAATAGCTAAAATTGCTAATTATTAGGAAATGGGACTATAGCCATGCCCATTTTAGTTACAACATGCATATACAGAAATCTGAGCATGATCCAGAGAATTGAAGGCAATATCAAACAACTAGTTTAGAGGAGACTGTGAGAGGAAGGGAAGGAGTGCTTGTTCATATACTGAGATTACAATGAGAAGGATCTCTTGAGAACTCCTTGAGAGGAAGGGAGGAAGGTGTAAAAGGAAGTACACCAGAGCAAAGGATTATTACAAATATGACACTTTTTCCAGGAATGTTTGGGGGTACAGTGATGTATCTCACATTCTTCGCAGGAAAGAAGGAGAATTCGAAAAGACATTTATAACAATTTGAAGAGGTAATAAAATTGTATAAGGTGACGGATGCATAAAAGCTGCTTATATTTCCACATACATTGAAATGAAATGCTTCTGATTGGTATTATGATCTTGAAAAGGAAATCAAAGAGGATTATTAAAAGGTTACTGACGCTTTTAAGGAATACTTCAGAAAGGAGGAATTGCCGAAGGAACATTTAGAGAAATTGAGAATTATTCTTTAAGGCAAAACAGAAAAGATAAATGAATATACACATCGTTTTAAGAAACATGAGAAAAAGTGTAAGGCATATGTAAATGTCATAGTTTTAACCTAGTGATTTGACTACTTGGGTAAAGATTGTGGGATATGTGGGCAAAAAAACTCAAACGTAATTGAGTCATCATGACCAGGGGCCCTCTCATAAACACCAATTGGCCCTTTGCTTAGTTGGCATAAGGGGAGAGGGAAAGGTTGTGACAGTAAAGATGAATGCCTTATTGTAATGGTATAAGAAAGGGTTGCTAAAACTATATAAAGATTTAACATTCACTATCAATGAAAAGGATACAGAGGATCTTATTAATCAATTAAAAATATATGAGAAGAAAAAAAGGCAGATAAAAAAATTACAGAAGGAAAATTGAAAGTATATGGAAGAAAGGAAGAATCCTTTGATGAAGAAGAAGAGGAAACTAATGTAGTAAAGGTTCGTAAATATCCAATAGATGAGAAAGCATTAACTCAAATGATGAAAACTTTGATAGTGAAGAAAGAGATAAAGGCAAAAGTATGGTGCACTAAATATAATAATCCTGGTCATACAATGGAGGAATGTAGGCTACAACTACCTACATGCCAAATATGTGAAAGGAAAGACATGTGGCTCGGACTTGTAGGCAATTCCTAAACTAGAATGTGGCTTGTATAAAGAGAAAACAGAGAATGGATGAACGTCCACCTCCTATAAGGTTCCCACCTAATAGAAACCGTGAGAATTATAGGAATGATAATATTATTTCTTATGAGAACAGAAATAATATATCATATGGCAAAAGGAATGAAGTTCCTTATCAGAATAAGAACAATGGATATTATGAGAGAAGGATGATGTTCCTTATGAAAACAGAGAAGATAAGTATTACGAAGAAAGGAATGGTCTATATAATGACAAAAGGATATATCCTATAGAGAAAGAAATGATAAACAATATAGTGGAGAAGGAAGACCTTATCAAGGTCAAAAAGATAGAAATGAGTGATAGACAAGGACCACAGGGTAGGAATTTTCCTTCCCAAGTTTGTTATACATGTGGTGAAACAAGACATATCTCTAGGGAATGTCCTAGGTGGAATGTACAACCTCCTACTTCTACTAGGATGACTAATGTGCAGCATACAACACGGCTAATTCAAATAGAGGAGGGAAAAGATGAATATCCACATGTTGCAAGGGCAGTTATAACTCTTAAAGGGAATGAGAAGAACTATTCTTGTTATGGAGAAGAAGAGGTAGGTATTATTCCTAACAAGGAGGGCTTGTTATAGGAAAATGTAAACAAATAGGAGTAGAATCCTAACCGCAAAGGTCGGATTGATAACGAATTAGAAGTTATAAACAAAGGTGACAAAGGTAAACAAGGTTTTTCATTGTTAACATTACAAGATAAAACAATGGACTCCATGTATCACCAAGCTATAAATTAGGAGGTAAATGTTACGCTTGGACAGCTGATAGTACATAAGAAATCAAATATTGAATGCATTAAGTCTAGTTTAACAAACATCACTTTTGAGTGAAGGATATATAATTTGTAAAATGGATAAGGAAGTACTGTATGAAGGTGATTATGATGGACAAGCTCCTTACATCACATTATATGTGGGTAGGAAAAAGTTAAAGAGAGTGTTAATAGACGGAGGTTCAAATGTGAATTTTATTGAAGAAGGCGAATATAAAAGGATGGGTTTAGGACCAATCCAACCTGCCCATTTAACCTTAAAATGGTTGATTAACAAAGTGTAAGGTCACTAGGCATAATGAGAGGAGTCACTATCACAATAAAAGGATTCAAATATAAGATATGCTTGCTTGTCCTTCAAAAGAAAGAAAAGGACATTATTTATACTATGTTCTTAGCTAAACCATGGATTAAGTCTGATAAGGTTATTCAAAAAGGAAGAACAGGAAAGATGATGGTAAAAGAAGGAGAAGGAAAACCAATGATCTATAATCATACTAAAAGGTATGTTAAAAAGGAAATCCAACTTCTTATTTTAAAAGGATATAAATGATTTAATGGGTTAAATAATCAAGAAGAGGTAAAAATCCTAAAAGCATATCTTGATCTGAAGGGCTTAATAAATATTGACCTTAATGTAGTACTGAAAGGAAAGAAAACTATTCAGTAAAAGGAAAACGATAGACCTAGATTACAAAAAAAAATTCTATAAGGTAATCTCGTATAAGATTAATTTACATGAACAACCTTCAGAGTATACATATGTGTATACCATAGATTCTTTAAAGCAAGTGAATATAAACACAGAAAATAAGCCAAAGGAACATGAAGGAAAACTATTCAGGAATAGGAAGAGAAAGCAAATGCACAAGATGCAGGAAATCAGGTGCTGCAACTTAAGGTATCAACTTTCAACCAAGAACTTAGGAAAGTGAAGAACAACTTTTGGAAGTATAAAGAAGAGAATCCACAGTACCATGAAGATCAACATCCAAAGGAAGGAGTAGGATAGTTGCCGTGAGGACACAACAATGAATAAGGAAGGGGCAGTGTTAAGGTAAATATTAGGAGTATAGGACATCCTACTGTGGAGAGAATAATGGTAGGAAGGTCTGTAGTAAGCATGGAAGGAAAGGTTGTGAAGGAGGAAAATCCTTACCGAGAGGAAAAGTGAGTAAGGAAAAGAAAAAGGAAGTCTCGGAAAGGAAAAGGATGATGTGGCGAGAGGAAGGATAGTTAAGAGTCAGTTAGGACAAGGGAGAAGGGGTCTCCACAAGAAGTTCCAACAGGAAAGAGAGTCTCCACGCTTTGTTTTCTTGTATTCATGTTAGAAATGAAGGTGCATATTATAAGATCTTGTGTGTGTGATATGTATACTCTCAATGAATGAATATAACAAGGCAATAGCCAAAATCCGTTCTTGCCCTTGACTTTGGAGACCAATCATTGTGGCACTGAGAGAAGGTGTTTTAATTATATATATATATATATATATATATATATATGTGGAGAGTTGATAAAAAGAAAGTGTGTAACCTTTCTTTACGATATAGAGAAAGGAAACAATTAAATAGGAAAAGGTGAGGTTTCCTGTTTCCTGTTTTCCTGTTTAATAGCGGCAACAACCAAGAGACAAGGAGATATTGTCCTAGGACAAGGAGCTTCCGCCCTGGTAGCTACGATCGTTACGACACCATAAGGGGATTTTGTAAGGTCACACGGTCCTACCAAGACTAGATGAGGGATATCATTCATTTGTGGAATGTTGCATAGCCATCAAACATGTTGATCTCGTGAAGGGGACCCCCAAGGGATAGCCAGGAGGAGCCCATCCTCGTCATCAGCCCTGAATGGAAGGATGAGTCTGCGAGGGAAGAAGAAGGTACCCACATGGTACCAAAATAGAACGTCTAAAGCTAAAGGACTAAATCAAAATACTTCCCAGGAGCAATGGGAAGCCACAGGAGTAAACCCAATAACCGCACACTCAATCAGATGTAGGAGAGCACAGTGATAGTGCTCTTCCCGCGTTTTGGGGAGCGAAGGGCAAAGACACCAACCAACATAGGTGTGTGAGATGAGAAGTGTAATTGACAACCACAAAAAGTTGAGTGCATTCACGTGCACCCTAAACAAGAAAGGCACATGCCTCATGGATGTGATTCCACGAGCCAAACAAAGGAGCTCGATGGGATTCCGTTTGAAGAGCGTTCTTGGACACTTTCTGGGAGGAGAAGAGGGAGGAGGAGATAATCCATAAGCTAATTAACAAGAAGCAAAAAGCAAGGGAGTCGATTGACGAATACACAGTCCGCATGTTGGGGTATATCGCCCGGCTAAGGGATCCACTAGTCGACCTACTAAGAAATTTGTGGTACTAGAAGGAGTTGCGGCCAGAGGTTTGCAAATGGATTAGGTTAGACAATGACTGAACATTTAACAAGTACTCCGGTACACCAAGAAAGCTGAGAAGTAGAAAGTTGAGAGGCACCAAGAGAGGAAGACACAAGACAAGTCCGATGCTAAAGGAGCGAATGACACTACCACATATGAGGAGAACCTCTTGGATGCCCCAAGGTCGGTGAGAAGGGAATGACACTCGGGAACCAAAGAGCAAGGACAATTACCACGAGAAGAGGCCCACAGGACTACAATCCAAAAGGAGGACTTGACCGGAATGCTCGCCCAATTGGGATACACTAAGGTATCTAACGTCTGTGGATCCCACAACACCGATGAATGCTACAGGATAAATGAGCTCATGAGCAACATGCTACTTCAGGCAGCCGCATTAGCAATTGAATGGAAGTCAAAGGTAGACATGGAAACCAAAGGGGCCAAGGACACAAGACCAATAGAAATTATCAGTTCTACAAAAGGTTGTGGTTGGGTGAGCACAACCGAAGGTCACACTCCTGAAAGTGACACCGTATTGACCAAGGTACAACAACATGGATAGATGACTAGAATGCCAAGAGTTGGTCTGCACCCTGTGCAATGGTCACCACTTGTTCTACCATTGATCTTGGATCTTGATGATCAAGCCAATGTGCCAGCAAGAGGTGTCGAGGGAGAGGTGTCCAGTTCGGTGGAATGAGGATAGGCGCCTCCATCAACTTGTGCTTAATGTCTTCAAAAGCTGCATGTCAATGGTTTATTTGTATGGTGCCTCCTTTGCGAGTAGTTTGGTCATTGGCTTGGCCCTATCAGCATATTGCCTAATGAACTTGCGGTAGAAGCACGTCTTCCCAAGAATCATTGGAGTTTGGTAACATTCTAGAGGGTTGGCATCTCGGCTATTGCTCGCATGATTCCAAATCAACAGCAATGCCCTCCTTGGATACGATGTGTCTTAGTAACTTCCCTATGGTCATGCCAAACCCACATTTTAATGGGTTAAGAGATATTCCATACTCTCGGTAATGCTGAAACACTCATTTGAGGTGCTCTATGTGCTCTTCCACTGGTTTATATGCTATGAAGTCGTCTAGGAATGCCCATACAAAGTCCATGATGTTGTCTGAAAATATTTGCTGGACCAACCTCTGTCCCATATCGATAGCTCTGATCTGACACCACAAGAGAATTGAAGGAAGGGGAGCAGGTTGGAACAAGCTAGGCAAGTCAGGGGAAGCAACCAAAAGCAAGCAAGAAACAACACATCCCAAAACATGAATAGCTCAGGTTCAAAAAACCTTGCGGGGAGTGGAGACCCCAACCACGGAATCCACATTGGTAGTTCCTATGGTGGCAGGTCCCTAGTTATTGCCGAACCCAACATATGTACCACATGGAGCAGCCAAAACCCCTATAGGTCAATCACAACCAGCCAACCTAGAGAGTGAGGAGGAAGATGTACTTGGCGATACCTACTAGCAATTTCATGCCAACGGGCAGTTGGCTTTCAACCCACCTTGAACTCGCAAAAGCCTTTGACTAAATTAGGAAAGCAATGGTGGTGTACAACGACCTAGACCTCATGGGGGTGGCCAAGGAGCACGATGCAATAGTAGGTAAGCTTACGGAATGGTGTTAGGCCACTCAAAAGAAAGCCATGGGTTATGGGGAACAAGTCCTCTAGGGAGTTCAACAGTGGGAGGCCACAGAGACAAAGCAGAAGCATGTGAAGGAGGTTTGCACAGCACTAGTTATGGGCCTCAATAGGCTACATAAAAGGTACGATGGCCTCCAATAGCTCCATGACCAACTTGGGCACAACTACGAGCATGCCATAGGGGAGAAAGAGCAGCAGAACTACGAGCCTGGTACAAGGCTCAAGCAGAGGGAAAGGGAGCTTAGGGAAGCCCAAGAGAAGCTAGTAGCAGCCGGGGAAGAACTCCACCAATGCATCAACCAACTTATAGAGTGGGATCGAGAGCTGCCCAAGGCCAGTGCAAAGATTGCCACATCGAAAGGGCAAATGGTGATAGTCCCATCACAATAAACAAGGGGGAAGGAGTGGCATTCGAGTAGTTGAAGCCTAGATGGAATAGTTATAAACCACCATTAAGGAGATAGAGGAGCACACACACCATTAGGAGAACCAGCTTGTAGTCAAGGAGCAGGAGTTACAATGCGCGCTTGAGCGAGTTTGGGAGCTTGTTAGGATTGTAGTTAGACATTTAGAAGATTCCTTGTTATGTTTATTTTATGGGCAAATATAATGGGAAAAACACCAAAAACAGTATATATTGTGAAAAACTGAGAGTGGGATGGATATATTAGAGTACGAGTCATTATCGTAATACAAGAGAGTTACCACCGCAATACGATGTTTAAGGCAAAGTACGGCATTTTTGGATAAGGAGTTACAATAATTGAATGGATAAGTCTAAGAGGTAGTTACTATAACTACTAGTACGGGACCAAAAGTACGAGTATAAATAAACCAGACTAGGACTAGAAAGGGATTTCGAGTATACTGTAATTTTGTACCATGTGCCGTGCGTAGACATAATATAAGTACTGTGATGGGATCCATAGTACTACTGCCTGTTACACACCTTGCCATCCTTACCCATTCCCGACCTTCTGAACTTTGATCTATTTTCTATTTCTTCTTTATCTTATTTTGATTGACCCTTAATACGGGTTTGTCGGTGGTGACCATTGTTATGTTTAGTTCGTAGGATTTTCTATGTTTAACATATGGCAACCATAGAGGGATGGTCGTGTTAGTAGGTAACTGATAATGTGTTTGTAGAATGTACCAGGATGGGTAAACCGATACCCAAAGAAGTGTTGGAGTTTGAAGAGAAATTACGGCGGAAGAAGAAATTTGAGGCTTTTCATAGGCTCAGGAGTGAGTACTTAATACAATTAGGACAACTATCGCAGAGACGGAAGAATGCTCAACAAAGATCGCATGAGAATGGATCTGCAGCATCTAGTACTAAGTGAATGGATGATTACCGACGTATTCTTGTAGAACGTCAACATATGAAGAGATAAGGCAGAGACATCAAAGAGAGTGTGAGGAGCGATACTTACGATACAAACAGTAATAGAGACCTGGAAGAGGATTGAGGAGCGTGAAGAATAGAGAAGGAAGGAGCAAATTGAAGCTCGACGAGAGGAGCAACAAACGATGAAGTACCACAAGGTTACAAAGGAAGAGAACAACAATCAGGAAAGTTACGATCACAACCGACACGCACCAATGCGAGGAAATTGGGATCTGTTATCAGTGGAAATACTGATGAAATGGGAACACTAACAATCACAGGGAAGGTCATACCATCTACCTTTTTAGGTCTAGAGAACGAGGATACGACTCGCCATATACAAAATTTGAGAAGGCATGTGAAGCTAACGAAATCAAGGATGAATACGAGAAACTCTGAATATTTCCATTTAACTGAAGGGAGATGCTAGTGATTGGTATTATGAAAATGCCATCACAATTGACAAGTACAATACACTACTTGCACTATTCAGGAATTACTATGTACGTAAATATCGCAAACGAGACCTGACAGTACAGTTACAAGAAATACAGCAAGGTCCTACAGAGGTGGTGGAAGATTACACGCAAAGGTTCCGGAGAATATATAACTGCTACGAGGTGGGGATGTCAGTGATAAATTGGCAAGGAAATGGTATATTAATGAACTACGGGACAACTTTTAGCTTTAATAAAACCGCATGACTTAAGTGATACAATCAAACAGAACAACTTGAAATGTTGATACCTCTAAGATACGTAGATGATGATGAACGAGAATCAAGAAGGCAATACCGGAAGGAGAACGAGATATGGCCAAGAACCAAAGTAATATTTTGCACAACATGTAAACATGAAGGATATAATGCTTTTGAATGTAAAGTACTCAAGTGTCAGATGTGTGGAGGAATAGGACATGAAGCAAGACAATGTCAAAGTGTGGGATATAAACCCCAACCAATGATTGGACGCACTGAGGGTTTCCCACCACCACCACCCAGATGGGACAACACCAGGAATGCGAATCCATATGACTATTCACAATCACGGAATACCAATCCATACGATTATCCACAAAGATCATATAATGGGGAATGAAGAAACGGCAATGGAAGAAGATTTCCCCGTGAATCCGGAGCATTTTACCGACAAGGCAACAATACAGAGATACCATGAGGAGGACAATCTCTATTACCAGCCCCAACATAAACAGGACCACCTTTATTGCCAACCAATACCACCTTCACCAGCACTACAGGGTCCGAATCCAAATGTGACATGCTTCAGATGTGGAGAGAAAGGGCACTATTCAACTGAATGGAATTGACTCAACAATGTTCAATGCTACACATGTGGAGAGCTGGAACATTATTTACTAGAGTGTCCACAACACGAATTCAACACCGGAACATCATTCACAAACTGACATGGAGAATTGAAGTCCAACAAGAAAATGATCCGGAGGATGACTATAAAGAACAAAATTATGAGTGCAAATGGAAAGAAGATACAGAATTACCTCAACAGAAACGTATGTGGTAACACAGGCTAAATGAGTGTGGGTAGAGCCAAACAAAGAAGAACCAATACGCAAAAACTGAGAAAAAGTGAAGGCTACAGTACAGAGAGTGGCGAATCAAATTTAGAAAATACAACAAGAAGAAAATCAAGACTCTATGCCTAATGAAGCGAGCATGCATTCACAGCAATCCACGTCAACAGTACCACTTGGAGATCGTATTATCACTGTTATTCTGCAACAACCTGTATAGTTATTTATATGAGAGTTACTGACCTTAGCACCATTTATGCGAACACAAATAACAAATGCTTTGGACTTCACCAACATCCAAACTGACATCAGTCAAGTTGGAGTGAATACTGCCAAATTTCTTAGAGATGAAAAGGATTGGGATAAAGAAGTACCAATGATTATGGCTCAAATCGGCAAGAACACCATCCAAAACATACCCATTGATGGAGGTTCAGGAGTCAATATAATCGAAGACCAGACTTGCAAGGAACGGGTTTAGGGCCTATAGAAAATGCACCCTTCTTGGTACGGATGGCTGAATCAGAGGAAAGTCAGACCCATTGGTATAATCAGGGATCAAGTTTAAGGTGTCTTTGGTCGTACTACATATCGAGTAGACGAGCAAACCATACCAAATATTATTAGGAAGACCTTGGTTAAGAGATGCAAAAGTACGACAATTGGGAGAATGACGAAATGATATTATATAAGCATGGACAAGAAGCAGTTATTAGAACACAACAAAAGAAGCCAATTGAATGACCAACTTGACTAATACAAATGGAGGATTTCGACTGGCATTATGGTTTGAACACGGAAGAAGAAAAACTCCTCTTCAAAAGCAATCCAGAACTCGTAGAGATAGCACCCACGCAACAACAACTACAATTCAAAACAGAGCACAAACAAAGAACACAGACTTAACAGAAATTGGAAATTATAACTAATGAGAAGACTGAAGAAGTAAAAATTAAAACAAGTCAATATGGACCACGGAAAGTATGAATAGCAGTCGCTCTCGAACCAGAATATCAAAAACAACTGATAAACGTACTACGTCAAAATGCAGATGTCTTTGCCTGGAGTTATGAAGTTTTCAAGGGAGTTCCACCAACAATCTGTACCTATAAGATATAATTACTACCACATGCAGTTCCTAGGAAACAGCAAGCATACACGAGTCGACGGTTAGCACCTGCAGAAGAAAACTACACGACAATAGAAAAGGAAGCACACAGAATGGTCTATGCAGCCAAGAAATTTTGGCATTATCTGCTGGCAAATAAAGTCAAATTCATTGTCGATCATTAAGCTCTTATACATTTATTGAGAAAGACCAAGCTAGAAGGAAGATTAGTATGCTAGTTCTTACTCTTGCAGGAGTTCGACTTTCAAATCATCCACAAACCAGGCAAACTACATCAACAAGCAGATTTCTTAAGCTGTATTACGTATGAAGAAGAAGGTGTCGGCGTGAATGATGAACTACCAGATGCTAGTTTATTTCAGATACAACAAGAAGAACAACCAAAACACTACAATCACCAAGGATATCTACAAGATATTGAACACTTTTAACCACCGGAATAGCACCATACAAATATGCAACCACACAACAATGCAAACAACTTATCTTACAATCCAAGCCATACTGCATGATATCAGGTATACTATACAAGAGGGGAAGGGATGAAGTTTCAAGGAGATGCGTGCCAATGGAGGAAGTTCAGCTCGTATTATGAGAAGCCACTCAGAGGAACACGGTGGACACTTTGCAGGGACGTTAATAGCACACAAAATACTGTAGTTCGGATTATGGTGGCCTACGTTATTCAAAGATGCCATAGAATATTGTCAGAAATGTTTGAAGTGTAACAAACATCAACCAGCTCCACATCATTAAGTTCAACTACTACATCCAACAAACCATTAGCTCCATTTATGAAATGGGGAATGGATTTTATGGGACCAATCAATCCTAAAAGCAGCAAGAGGAATCAATATATATTGGTATTCACAGATTACGTTACTAAATGGGCAGAAGCTATCGCATTACGAGATTGCCGTGCAACGCGTGTAGCCAAGTTTATCTACAAAATATCATAGTACGATTTGGTGATCCAATGGAACTTATCAGTGACCAGGGAACTCATTTTGTCAACAACGTCATCAAAGTACTTTGCAATGAATACTTAGTAAAGCATTATGTCTCCACGGCGTATTATCCACAAGGCAATGGACAAGCATAAGCTACTAACAAAATATTGAAAACCGTATTGACCAAGATAGTGAACACAAATCGCAAAAACTGGGACGAAAAACTCGCATCCGCATTATGGGCATACCATACTATGTATAAAGTCGCAACAAAGTTTACACCATTTCAACTTACATACGGACTAGAAGCCATTATCATTACGAATGTCACTTGAATACAATATTGGAGAGCCAGAACAAGTTAAACAACGATTACTACCAACTCAAAAAGCTCGACGAGAAACGACAGCAAGCAATCTTCAACATACAAGCAATACAAACACGTATTAAGGCATGGCACGATCGATTATGAAGAGTACAACGACGATCCATATTCCGAGTTGGAGAAATGATATGGCACTATCGAGGAAATCTCCGACCCATCGGCAAGTCCAAATGGTATGGACCATACATTATTACCAATATACGAACTAACAATACTGTCACTCTCATGGATGATTGTTGAACCTAGAAAATCCTACCAACTAAACATAGTTGTGGTCGCCACCGACAAACCCGTATTAAGGGTCAATCGAAATAAGATAAAGAAGAAATCAGTCATCAGAAGGTCGGGAAAGGGTAAGGATGGCAAGGTGTATAGCAGGCAGCAGTACTATAAATCTCGTCACAGTACTAAGAAAATGAATAGTATACATCAAAGCAGGAATACGAGTAAGAGATAGACATATAGAGAGGGAAAGGAAACTTATATTATGTCCGCGCACGACACATGGTACAATAAAAATACAGTATACTTGAGATACCTTTCTAATCCTAATCTGATCTATTTATACCCATACTCTTGGTCCCGTAAGAGCAGTTATAGTAACTACCTCTTAGCCTTATCCATTTAGTTATTTGTAACTTCCTTCTTATCCTTATCCAAGTATGCCGTACTTCGCCTTAAACACCGTATTGAGGTAGTGACTCGCCCGTATTACGTTAATGACTTGTACTCCGATATAACCTTCCTACTCTTGGTTTTCAACAATATATATTATTTTTGGTGTTTTCCCCATTATATTTGCCCATGAAATAACAAGAAATCCCCTAAATGTCTAACTACGATCCTAACAATGATACAACACAAGTCCTACTTACAACGAATACAAATCGCATACGAAAATATACCTCCAACAAGCCAGAGGACGATCTTGACGACGATCCGAAATACAAATTGCACAGCAAGCTGGAAACAAAAACGCACAACAAACCAGAACACAAATTGCACAGCGAAAGCAAACACGAACTGAACAGCGACCCAGAATATGATCTTAACCGTAAGTCGAAACAAGACATGGAAAAGCACGTATCAACATGGCAAGTAGACGTAAGCAGAATCTTTTGGAAACATCGAAAGAATCATTCACACAAGGGAATATCTAAATCCAAGACATGGGGAAATTCGAGAAATACAAAATCCAATGATGAAATATTCTCTGTCAAATCTATCAAAAACCAAGGCATTCACACACCCAACAAATCCGATATCGACACATGGACTACTCAGAAGACACTGATAGATCATAAATTTTCCATGCATGAAATGGCAACATCACCAATCGAATGCACACACTAGGGTTTCTCATTTCTTCTTCAATTCCTTCTTCCTACGATCTTCAAGTCCTTTATCTTTTTCTTCCTTCATTCACCATTCACTAATGGAATTGATGGACGAGTATAGTGACACAACAAGCAATTCCGCTATAGCATTGAATACAGCATCCCAGTCTGAACCAGCAATCTCAATTCCACTTTCACCAGTATTGTATCGTATTGTTCGTTCGGCGCCAACACTCATTTTGGATATACGGGAATGGATATAGCAAATGCAGTTGGAGAAATACTTATGACACATTTGTTCACAAAGGATTGGATCAGCAAAGTGAACACTTAGTCGATCAGGTGATTAAGGCTTATACACCACAATTCAAGGCTTTACAACTACAGTGGGGCATTTGCTTTCACAAGTAAGCTCATTAGGGATGTGTTTGAATTCCAGATCCAGACACTTCTTTTGACCCAATTCTACAAGTCCACACATACATACAAGCCTACACTAACAACTACGACAGGTTTCTCTAGAAACAGAGGACTGCCAACGCAGCACCAACTCCATTTTACGGGAACCTCATAAGAATCGCATCAAGGCTATCACCACCGCATTTGCCTTCCGCAAAACTTTGGCAGGTTTCAATAAGGAAATCGGGTAGTCTATCATGTATTTGAACAGGGACACAAACCAAATTGGGGGGAGCTAGTTGTAGTGGGATTGCAACGTGAGCTGCAAACTCTACACAATCCCAAAAGCAAGGACAAGGAGACAACTGTATTTTTGGTGCTTCATCACATTCTAATAGCCTCATATTACGCCCACAGATTTAGCACCAACAAGTACACCGGTACTCACCACAAGGATGGGGTTTTGGTTAGGTCTCACTTCATAGTACCCAGACAATATTTTCAACACTCGTGATTTGGATGCACCACTACCACCAAGCCAAAGAAACGACCACGCTCACAGGCAAAGAAACCAGAACCGCAACCTCAAGAACCTGTAGTGACACTTCAATTTGTGGAGGACAAGGAAGAAGATGATCAAGTCCTACAGAGGAGACCATTACCACAAGGAGACCTTCGAAGGACGCGTAACAAGACCACGGCGTCTCTATTACACCACACATGGAATGTGAAGACAAACAACCACCAGATCACATCCATATGGCAGATCGCAACCAACCTACAGCACCAACCCACATCACCCATGAAGTGCAGGGACTCAGCCCATCAAACAAAATCAATACAGGCAACACTGCAATGCCATCACCACATCAGCACATCCTCAAACTACCACAGGTACTCTCATATCATAGCACCATAGGTAGGAATTCCAATAGAGCAAGTACAGACTCCAACTATACAACAAACACATCAAGAACCGCATTCGTCCTTACCCACACCTGGACAACAAGCCAAGAACGACATTCACGATAAAGGGAAGGAGCCAAAGCCTTATTACCAATACAACAAATTGGCATCACGCTTCAGATCGTCAGGAGCGGGACACACCTAGGGGTTCTAAGCGCACGCATGATCAAACCGCTTCACCCGAATTACCACCGCAAGACCCAATGAATGATACTACTCTCGAAGGTCAGCTTTCACATCTTTGGAGTGTTGTCAATTCCCTCATACAACAAGTAACGGTTCAACGAGGAGAAGCCACTTTCACTCAACAACTCCACAACCGTTGTAACGCCATCGACAAACAACTCCTAGAGCACTCAAACATCATGCGACATCTGTATGAATAACACAAGGTACTCATGGACACCGTGCACACACAAGCTGAGCAAGTACGCAACATCCATGAAAGATGAGTGAGTTCAACCCAATGACAGCCACAACCACAGACGACACAGAGGAAGTATGCAAATTTTGTGAAGAGAACCACAAATCAAGGCCTTTGTTACATCTTTCTATGGAACAATGGGCACATCGTAAGGTTGCATCGGGGCGATGCAACACTTCCAGTCTGGGGGGATGTTAGGATTGTAGTTAGACATTTAGAAGTTCCTTGTTATGTTTATTTCATGGGCAAATATAATGGGAAAAACACCAAAAACAGTATATGTTATGAAAAACCAAGAGTGGGATGGATATATCGGAGTACAATTCACTATCATAATATGGGAGAGTTACTACGCATACGATGTTTAAGGTGAAGTACCGCATTTTTGGATAAGGAGTTACAAGAACTGAATGGATAAGGCTAAGAGGTAGTTACTATAATGCTAGTATGGGACCAAAAGTACGGGTATAAATAGACTAGACTAGGACTAGAAAGGGATCCCGAGTATACGGTAATTTTGTACCATGTGCCGTGCGCGGACATAATATAAATTTCCTTTCACTCTCTATATGACTACCTCTTATTCGTCTTTTTGCTTTGATGTATACTATTCGTTTTGTCAGTACTGTGACGGGATCTATAGTACTGCTGCTTGCTACACACCTTATCATCCTTATCCATTCCCAACCTTCTAAAGTCTGATTTGTTTTCTATTTCTTCTTTATCTTATTCCGATTGACCCTTAATATGGGTTTGTCAGTGGCGACCACTGGTATGTTTAGTTCATAGGATTTTCTATGTTCAACAGAGCTAGAGGCATAGCTTGCATAGAACTAGGAGCAACATGTAGGGAATACATCCAAACTATAGGGGGCCACTGAGCTACAGGATGCAACAATTACCGCCCTGGAGCTAAAGCTGGTTGTAGTAGAGAAGGAAGCTACCACTTACCGCAAACATTATGGCATAGGACATGGATAAAGAACACATGGCTTGAGGACGTGCCAATAAGTAAGTCTAGACATATGGTTAATGGTGGTTTGACTAGTGTCAAACAACCAGCAAAAGCGAATGAGCAGTAGTTCAAAAGGGAGGCTGAATGGTGGAGCACACGACTTATAGTAGGTATGAACTGATAGTGAGGATTGTTAAGAGGCACTAACAACAGGTTAGATCCAATCGTCTAGATCAACTACCATCATACTAAGGATAGCATGCATGAGAGAGGTGTGTTAAGTCAATAGGACAAGACCTAGTCATAGGGTGGAGGTCTAGTGGGGGAGTGCCATTTGGCCTACGTCCCAATACCATCCAACTCACTATATAAGCAGGAAGGTGAGTAGTGGTGCAACATCCTTGTAGTCCATCTTCTTTTTGTGTCTTGTTCTGGCCATCTCTAGAAAAGAGGGCCACATTATACTTCTAAGAGGCAAATATATATCTTTTTATTTACTGTTGCCCACCCCCCAATCTCCTTCCCTTGCTCCCACCTCAACATGAGCCTGCATACTAGAAGAAGGGGAGCTCTAGTCCACCATTCAAGTAGAGGCCACCATTACACCTTCTCGTACATTCCGAAGTAACATCTAAACCTCCGATTCAGAACCCCAAGATTGGGCATTGGCAACATCGTCCTAGCGACCACTAAGACCACTTAAAGTCACTCCACATTTAGCTTGCAGAGTCCCCAATGACCAATAATAACTGGTTAAACATTTAATTTATGTAAAAACTCATTAGATTAAGGATAAGAATTGGGCTAAGGATTAATTATTTAATAAATTATTATAAATAATTAAGCCCATCAACTTTAAGCATGTGTACTAGTTTTATATAATAAATTTATTTGTGTGTGTGTTTGTTATCAACTCTTTATCAGTGGTTATCCTACCATTTGAATAGAATTTAAAATAATCATTATATGGAATTTATCCCTAACCCAATTCATTGGTTATCTTAAATTCATAAGATTGGTTAAGGATAACAATTAAGTTAAAGGTAATAATTAGGTTAAAGGTCCAACTTATATTAAGTTCAAAAGAAAAATAATTGGGTTCAGGGCCTAACTTAAGTTGAATAATTATAAGACTAAGGATAATAATTATTTAACTTAATAATAAATTCACCAAATTAAAAATAACAATTGAGTTAAAATTTAACTTAAGGATAAATTTATTAAATTAAAAATAATAATTTTTATTAAATAGTTAAGCCCAAGTATGAGTAAGTTTAAGGATAAACTCATTATAATAAGCCTTAGGATACAATTAATAAGTTTATATTGCATGTGTTTGCATGTGTCATAGATGCCTTATCTCACCATTGATTTCTTACTCATCCAATTATGATTATTGATATCATATCTCATCTAACGGTCAACTTTAAAATAAACTTATAAAGTTAAGGAAGTCAAGGGTGTAAATTAAGGATAAATTCACTAAGTTAAGAGTTTAATTTAAGAATAAAATCACCATGTTAAAAATACAATTAAGTTAAAGAATTATTAATTAATTAGATTCAAACTTAAAAGTTTAAAAATAAACTCATTATGTTAAAGATACTAACTAGGTAAATAGAAAACTATTTATTAAATAGTTAATCCCATCAAAGTGAACATGTATAATACAATTATGAAACCTATTTATATGGGTACTATTATTAGAGTTGCAGGCATCGTTTATATTGAAAAAAAATGTTTTTTTTTAAAACTTTTATTAAAGATTAATTTCACAGAATGTAAATAACTTCTCTAGCTTATTAATTTTAAAAAATTAGTAAAACTACATGCATCTAGAGCATTTATGTAAACAACAAGGTTGTGGTAAAACTATGTGCATATCTTGCTTATCTTGCGTATATGTTCTACATCAGAATCGTATTACTGTTCAATTATATAACACAAATTCTGGTAGTATGTCCTTTCCGTGACAACAAAGCATGTGGTGCTGTCTATACTCTTCAAAATGTCACCACTCAAAGTAACCGTAATATAAATGGTGACCTGTGGTGAACAATTGAAATTACCAGGTAAATTTCTGGTTCCAAAAAAAAAAACTAATTGAGAGAGAGATATTAGTATTGATTCAGAGAGATATTAGTATTGATTTGAAGCAGATTGTACAAGATGTTGCTTAATATATTAAATTTGCTAATTAATTTATTTTCTTTTAAGAATAAATGGATGCAACTTACAGCTGTGGACTTTACTAAGTGCCGCCATTCGTCAAATATTCCTTTGGGTCAACAGTTTTGGCCTTAGTCAACATTTTTTTTTTCCAAAGTAAAATAGTTGTATTTTTACCTTATTTTTTATATTAGTTTAACTTATTACTCAATCCACACTAGCTAAAGTTGTAGTTCTCAAACCACTAGCTAGGCTTGGATGTGGAGGTGTCTGAGTTGGTATGTCAAATGTTCTTCGCGAGCTTGTTTGTTGCCAACCTAGAGAGTTTAAAACTCTTTTTGGTTCCTACAATATTTCCTCTGAGCTTGACAGCAACTAACAACAATGATCTGATTCCGAAACCAATATCCTAGACAAGGTCATTAGGTCTACTGAGACACTCGATCAAAAGCTGCATGAGTAAAACACTCTTCAATTGAACCATCATCCTATACAAACTTCCATTAGGATAGACAAACAAAGTACTTCCTTATCAAGCTTCCTGAAAACGATCGGCAATATCAACAGGATCGTGTTCGTCAACGCTAGAGGGTTTGGATTCTTCGACTTTTTCTCAAAGCTTTGTAGCACCAAGAGAACTAACAAGTTATTCTGCCACGTAAACCAAGTTAAACTTGAACTTGAAAAGCGAGCTTACCTTAATTTTGTCACAGTATCCCCAGCCTTGTGCACGGTAGACCCTGTAAGTCCCTGCAACCTCCAGGTTGATTACTGTAGCTGCCTAAATTACTGTTGAAACTGAAGGAGAAGTCATGAAGACGACCATGACAACACTCGCTGCCAAGTGCATTCCATTGAACTGCAAGGCCTCCTCAAACTTCACTAGATAGATGCACAACATCCTTGTTGATGCTACCACCTCCATATACAAGCTCATTCGGCAAGTCAAGGATGACGAGGTTGAAGACGTATTCATTGCCAATTCCTGGAAAAGCGTTTTGTGACTTAGCCGTGTGTAGTTTTTTCAACCTATTGTCAGAGCTTGGTGTACACCTTTGTCTAGGAGGCACCAGGATCGAAGAAAGATCTGCATCATTTCCATATCGCACATAGCTAGGTCATAGGATCCACGGATGTAGAGTGTCAGGATGAAGGTCATCAGGTCGTCCTTGATGTCCAAACTAGCTACAAGTGGTTGCACTTCATTGAGTGTAAAGTCGATTGCCAGTGGAGGTGTTGTAGAAGAGCTTGGTCCCACTCCTGATGCCTTTGCTGGTGTCGATGTCTTATGCACCATCTTCTTCATCTTGCTCTTCTTGATAGCCTTGACTTCATCTGGCTCCCAAACAATCCTGGAAGATCATTGGTATGCACATCGAACAATGAGCTCTCCCAAGTCGGTGGATGTTGTGAAGGACAATAGCCAAAATGGAACATGCTCGTGTTCGAATGGTGTTAGAGCTCCTCTGCTCTTCGACCACATGTGAGGCTCACTTGTATGATCTGTCCACAGCTTCATCACCTAAGACAGAGCCATTTTTTTGCTAGTATGAGCTTGTAACACAAAGTTAGTCAATAACAATGCTGGAATGAAAGCTTACCTCCATATCATATGACCCACAGACTCCTCACGCTCCAAAAATTCATTCAACTGCATCAAATAAGTGAATCGTACGCAGTCATGGAAGGGCTGAAAGACCAAGCACTTGCTCCAAGTTCACATCTTGTCAAACCAACTCATGAATGTCATAGTTCTAACCTACCTAAGTAAAGATTGTGGGATATGTGGGAAAAAGACTCAAGTGTAATTGAGTCATCATGACCAGGGGCCCTCTCATAAATACAATTGGCCCTTTGTCTAGTTGGCATATGAGGAGAAGGAAAGGTTATGACATTTGGTATTGGAGTGGTCCTAGGTTCAATTTTCATCAGGGGATGAATTTTGAGTAAAGCTCACACCACTAAGATTGGCGGACTTGTCCTTGCTTAACTAAACCCCTCAATCATATGTGTATAGCCAAGCATGTCAGAGTTTTAACTTGAAGGGCCAACACGTGGCTACAAGTGACCAAAATAAACCTAAGTGTCATAGTTTTTACTATAACTCCCCTTTTACTTTGGATGTTGACTATTGTTACGGACTTGTCCTTGCTTAACTAAACCCTCAATCATATGTGTATAGCCAAGCATGTCAGAGTTTTAACTTGAAGGGCCAACACGTGGCTACAAGTGACCAAAAAAACCTAAGTGTCATAGTTTTTACTATAACTCCCTTTTACTTTGGATGTTGACTATTGTTACCTATTGTACTATGTTGATAAGCCCTAGGTGTAGAAGAAACAAGCTGCTTAGTGCACTTGGATATCTAATGATGGTATGGGTGTCTATGTTTAGAAAAACCTAGGGGTTGACATGTTAGGGTTTAGGGGTCGATGGATAACTCACCAAGTATATTCCTTATGAGAATGAGATTCTGTGCCAGCCCACTTATGTAAATAGGAAAACAGGGAGGGGGGCTCTATCACATAAATAAGGTAGTATGTAGGAGTGAGGGTTCCTAGGTTCATGACTGAGCTTGTTACTCTTCTCCTAGTGCAAGCTTTAACTTATGTCGTTAAGGCACAACCCTCTATTGTGCCGCCCTAACTTCCAGATGACATGGGTACGTCCCACCTTTGAGGTATCTCACCCTTAACGTTGGCGAATCCATGCTTGAAAGGTCTTGTTGGAATGCACATTCCAAGAGGCAAAGGTTGAGGCTTATTCTAGCTCCTCCTCCACGTCAAGCTAGGTGTAGCACTCATGGCCAAGCAAGGCACATTCGTGTCCTTGTACAACTGTGGGCGTGGGATCTTGTTTGACAGGTTCACGTTACCTAGTTCCTGAGGGTTCACTTAGGGGTTCTAGAGTTGGCATTTAGGAGCCACGTTTGTGGCACTTGGTGCAACTCTTGAATCTAAGGGCTATGGCATGATAGCCCACATTGTGGAAGGCAGTGTCACATGAAGATGTGACACTGGGCTAGACATCACGCGATACAATGCCCGAGGCATGCCTTTGGGGTTGTGTCTTGGGTTTGTCGCCAAGGGGTTGTATACTGTAGCAAACAGGTGCTTGTGCTTGCACTAGGGTGCTAAGCCTTGGGCATTCACTCAAGGGAGGTAAGGTCTCGTAACTAGGTGTGCTTTAGCACACTTGGCTAGGGGAGTGTTCTCCTTGGAATCTAGTTGAACAACCTAAGCTTGTTAGCAGGAGCCCTTTCATAAGGCACTCGCAAGGTCATGTACTTAGGGTTATCCAAACTTAACCTTAGGAAGTCTGCTTAGTAGAACACTTGTGTCCACCTACAGTACACACTCGTGTCCTGACTAAGTACTACCCCTAGGTCTAGGGTATGGCTTGGCCACTCAAACCCTTAGGGCTTAGCCGTGGTTCAAGGTACTCTTGTGGGTTTGTACTCCTAAATGAGGGTGATTCCTTAAAGGGTAAGTGACGATGCCTTAGCTTTGTCACGGGGGTATGTGCAAGGCACATCTCCTTGATGAGGTTAGGGCATGAGCCTATTTAGGTCTACTAGGACAAGATCCTAAAAGTCTACTTGGGTTATTCTCAGGGTTCAAGGGATGGTCATTCTAGGGGACTTAAGGCAAGACTTTAAATCTTCTGCCTCTGAGTTAAACTCTTAGGGTTATCTTAGAAGACTTAGCATTGCTCACACAGGGCCACTTGGCAGCTACATGTTGGCCCTTCGGGTTACAACTTTGACACGCTTGGCTATACACATGTGATTGAGGGGTTTAGTTAAGCAAACTTAGCCTTAGGGAGTTTGCTTAGCAGAACACTCGTGTCCACCTACGGTGCACACTCATGTCCTTACTAAGTACTAGCCCTAGGTCTAGGGTATGACTTGGCCACTCAAACCCTTAGGGCTTAGCCATGGTTTAAGGTACCCCTTGTTGCCCTAAAGGGTTGTACTCCTAGATGAGGGTGATTCTTCAAGGGGTAAGTGACGATGCCTTAGCTCTATCACAAGGGTATGTGCAAGGCACATCTTCTTGATGAGGTTAGGACATGATCTTGTTTAGGTCTACTGGGACAAGATCCTAAAAGTCTACTCGGGTTATCCTCTAGGGTTCAGGAGATGGTCATTCTAGGGGAGTTAGGGTAGGACTCTAAATCTTCTGCCTAATTGGGGCTCTGAGTTAGACTCTTAGTGTCAGAGTTTTAACCCTTGCTCATGATATCTTTGCACATGTTCGACAAGTTCAGCCATTGTCTTCAGGGTCACAACTACGAGATTATGCTGCTTTCCATCTTCATAATGGGTTGCTGTACCACCACATCCAAATCTATGTTCCGATAGAGGACTGAGGTTGCGAGCTGTTCAACATTGCCATGACAATATAGCTGCGGGACATTTTGGTATTCGAAAGACGATTGAGTTGGTACAACATGTGTTATGGTGGTCTTGGCTATGCATTAATCCTGAGAAATTTGTGTAATCTTGTGACACATGCCAGCGTACAAAGCTTCCTCATCATTGACCGGTTGGACTATTACAGCCTCTTCCTATTGCTCAGTAGCCATGGTCCTCCATCACTATGGATTTCCTCACTGATTTACCGCCTTCTAGAGGATTTGATGTTTTTAGTCATTGTTGATCGATTCTTTAAGATGGCACACTTTGTTCCTTGCAACAAGACATGTTAGGGTCCTAATGCTGCAGATCTAGTGTATCGGGAGGTGTTCCGTCTTCATAGTCTTCCTAATGAACTTGTCACTAATCGAGGTCCCCATTTCACTTCGGCATTCTGGCGGAGATTCACCGAAAAGCTGTCTATTGCACATCATTATGAAACAGATGACCAAACAAAGCGCACGATTCAGACTTTGGAACAATATCTTTGGTGTTTCAATTCTCATCTGTAAGATGATTGGGTCGATTGGTTGTTTATCTGAAATCTTCGTGTCCTTTGACATTACGAATCGGTGACACTCCTCTTCCATGGAAAAGCCCTGTAGCCAATCATCAAACTCTATACCCCTCTTGGCGAGGGTCTAGAATTCATTGAACAAAGGAAAGAATAACTTCTTCTTACCATCGTCCAGTATCGATGGGCTGTAGTCAAAATTCGAGCTTGATATGAAGCTCTTGATGTCAACTCGTTGTCTTTTGGCCTGTTGTAAGGTTTTAGGGTCGATCTCCTTCCTGCTGCACATCATTCTGAAACAAATGATCAAACGGAAGCGCACGATTCAAACTTTGGAACAATATCTTCAGTGTTTCATTTCTCATCTGCAAGATGATTGGGTCGATCTCCTTCCTGCAGCACGATTCAAACTTTGGAACAATATCTCTGGTATTTCATTTCTCATCTGCAAGATGATTGGGTCGATCTCCTTCCTGCTCACCCGGCATCATTAGCCAACCACACGTCCCTGTGACAAGTTAGACTATCAAGTTTCACTATTTTGTGGATTGGGTGGATAACCAACCTAGTCCGATTATCGGTGGATAATCGGACTAGGTTGGTTATCCACCCAACGAATGCACTTGGGATATTTTGTGGACTAGGCAGATAATCGGACTAGGTTGGTTATCTGCCCAGCGAACGCACTTGGGAGCCTACTACTCATCTTGAAGGGGGGGGATAGTGTAAAGATCATGGGTTATTTTTTGCCTTTCACAGGACTTAAACCCAAGACCTTTCCGCTAACACACATATGTGTTAGCCAACTTGTCCATATGATCCTGGATGCTGAATTACACCATCAACAACAAATCATATATTCATACGCATGTTCCAGACCAGTTGTGGACCACATATTCCAGACCAATTGTGGACCACACAATCCTCAGGACATCATATATATAAACATGGTTCAAATTCTAGGTTTCTCAAAATCATTCAACACCAATCTTTGGCCTTGTTTCATTTTGTATTTATTTCTTTCTTGAATACAATCTCCTCCTTTCAGCTCAAAGGTTCCACCCTTGTTCTAAATGTTTTGCCCTTTACACAAGGTCGTAACAACCCGGGTAGACTTTAGGATCCTATCCTAGTAGACCTAGACAGGCTCATGCCCTAACCCCACAAAGGAGATATGTCTCACACATACCCCGTGACTGAGCCAAGGCATCGTCACTTAACCCTTGAGGAATCACCCTCATTTGGAAGTACAACCCTTTAGGGCGACAAGGGGTACGCTGAACCACGACTAAACCCTAAGGGTTTGAGTGGCCAAGTCATACCCTAGACCTAGGGCTAATACTTAGTGAGGACACGAGTGTGCGCCATATGCGGACATGAGTGTTCTGCTAAGCAAACTCCCTAAAGCTAGGTTTGGATAACCCTAAGTACATGACCTTGCGAGTGCCTCACAAAAGGGCTTCTGCTAACAAGCTTAGGTTGTTCAACTCTTAGATTCCAAGGAGAACACTCCTCTAGCCAAGTGTGTCAAAGCACACCTAGTTACGAGACCTGGTTGACGGTGGTCCGACACCGTCACACGGCCAGCCAGCGGGGACATCCACCATCGCGGACGAGCAACAAGACAAAGCGTCGGATGATAGAGGTACTTTAGGTATGAACTGATAACGACCAATGTCAGGCGACGACATAACTAGACATAGATCCGATTGTCCGGACCAACTACCCAGGATACGAAGGACAACACGCATGGGGAGGCGCATAAATGTGACAGGCAGGACTCTATCACAGGCGACAGACCAGTGGGAGGGTGCCACCTGTAGCTAGGGTCTAGCGGTAGGTAACCCACTATATAAGCAAGAAGGCGGGTAGTGGGTCGGGGTCTTTAGGAGTCAAGTCTGCGTCTTATATCATGCTCCTCTGTCGGAGATAGTTTATACTCGGACAGGCAATATATATCTATATCCATTTTCCTTCCATTCACCTTACAAACGAGCATTCCCCACTTGCCCTACTCCTGGGCCCCGCAACACTCTCTGCCAAGTCTTCTCAGTAGAACTCCCCCTACCTGTACACGGGCCCTCGCGGCGTCTGGGTAGAGGCCATCCAATACCTTCCATTACTTCTAAGGTAAGGCCCAGCTTGCGGGCTGGACCCCCGGGGTTGGACGCACTCAACAGCGTCCTAGCGACCACTGTAGCTTCTTGAGAAGCACCACATCTGGCTTGCGGAGTCCCTGACGACCCAAACCTAACCTCCCTTGAGCGGATGCTCAAGGCTTAGCACCCTAATGCAAGCACAAGCATGCTTGTTTGTTAGAGTATCCAACCCCTTGGCGACAAACCTAAGATACAACCTTAGAGAGCATGCCTCAGGCATTGTATCGCATGACGTCTAGCTTAGTGTGACATCTCCATGTGACACTGCCTTCCACAATGTGGGCTATCATGCCATAGCCCTTAGATTCAAGAGTTGCACAAAGTGCCACAAACGTGGCTCCTAAATGCCAACTCTAGAACCCCTTAGTGAACCCTCAGGAACTAGGTAATGTGAACTTGTTAAACACAGTTGGACAAGGACACGAATGTGCCTTGCTTGGCTGTGAGTGCTACACTTGGCATGACGTGGAGGAGGAGGCTGGAGATAAGCCTCAACCTCTGCATCTTGGAATGTGCATTCCAACAAGATCTCCCAGGCATGGATTCGCCAACGTTAAGGACGTACCCCTGTCATCTGGAAGTTAGGGCAGCACAACAGAGGGTTGTGCCTTAATAACACAAGCTAGAACTTGCACCAGAAGAGTAACGAGCTTAGTCATGAACCCAGGAACCCTCACTTCTACATACTCTACCTTATTTATGTGACAGAGGCCCCCTGTTTTCCTGTTTACTTAAGTGGGCTAGCATGGAATCTCATTCCCAGAGGGAATATACTTGGT
This sequence comes from Selaginella tamariscina, assembly GCA_003024785.1. Lineage (NCBI taxonomy): Eukaryota > Viridiplantae > Streptophyta > Lycopodiopsida > Selaginellales > Selaginellaceae > Selaginella > Selaginella tamariscina. The sequence goes on along the minus strand of PUQB01000755.1, from coordinate 77,470 downwards.
GAGTTATCCATCAACCCCTAAACCCTAACCTAATATCAAACCTAGGGGTATTGCCCATCTCACTGGAACTAACTATTAACCCAAACGAGACATAGAAAATGAGGGTAAGAGTTTTCTAGAAGGTAAGTGCTATCTTCGCTTAGAGTTTCTTGCAATATCTAAGGACAGCCAGCCGGACTACCCCTAAACACCTAAGTGCACTAAGTAGGGCTATTTCTCACTATATCTAGGGCTTGTCAACATAGTACAGTAGGTAATAATAGTCAACGTTCAAAGTAAAGAGGAGTCATAGTAAAAACTATAACACACTCCCTGCCTTTGAAAATGTCAACGTCCTCGTTGATGTCCAACTCCAAGACTAGATAATGTTAGAGAAAATTAACCAAAACTAACATATCACTCTATGTGGAGTCAGCCAAAAGTTCACATAAATTTATTACCCCCTTGCATTATGCAAAGCCAAGTACTTCAGAACCGTCATTCACTAAATCGTAAACCCAGCTGTCGGAGGCACCACTGTGACATGAAGTCACTTGGAGACCTTTTGCACGTTTGGAAAGTCTGTCACTCGACGCACACAATACAATGGTTAATTTCTTTACATAACTAGAATTTATATTAAAGGCCTCTAGTTAGTGTTGTTGTCAATCCCTTGGTTAATAAGAAATAAAGACTTGCTTTATTCCTTTATATTAAACGATGTTGACGACCTCTGTCATCTAGCGCATAACAAGCACTTCTCAAATGTTTGACCAAACACCTTTGCATTTTTTTGATTTTCCAATGGTCCCACATCTCCATATGTTACAATATTATAACTTTACATTTCTGCATCCCTCGGTGTTTTTCATTACCCTTTTTCATAAGGGTCTGCTACTATACCTATCCCCCTTTAGTATATAGTTGTGCCAGACTAGGTATAAGACTTTTATCGGAATCAAGCTCTTTTCCAATGCTAGATTACTTATCTCGAAACCCTATTCTTGTAAACATGTCAATCTGGCCAGAGGCAATCATAGAGGCACATAGCTGTACACATGTATACAACAAGGTCATGCCAACTTGAAATTAGCCCATCCACTTGATGTGTCATTGATATAACTTCATTCCCAATGGGAATTAAATTCAGGTCAAATCTACTACCAAGTGTAATGGCAATAATATTCACTTTTTGCAACCGACTATGTACTCTTTCATAACACTAATTAATTCAGGGACCACATAAGCTAACATACCTTTCTTACAAACCAATGTGGAAACCAGGAAATTCAACCCATCTCTAGTGCCTTAATCGACAACCTTTATATAACACGTCTCTTAATTGTTACTCTCATTATACTCATTCTCCAAAGAGTACAACATACTAAATGCCATTCAACAATTCCTAACTCTCATCTTGCTAAGTTTAAAATACCAAATTTTAAAACTTAGTTTTCACAATAAGAGTCTCCCTGAACTCAAAATATTGCATGCCTTCATAACATTATATTCATATCCAACTCTCAAACTAATTATGTAAATGTTTATTAACACTAAACCGAAGTATAGCATTTTCACTAATTGGAGCAATTAGTGTTTTTGATAAATATCTTTTGAAACTAATCCTTATTCTATAAACAATTGTAATTTGATATTGATACTCTCGAATGGATAATGATCGTTTTAACATTCAAATCCTAAGCTTACCAACTAGTTGTTATACTAGTAAATATAAATTTACAATCATATCAATTTATCGAAATGCTACAGCTATAATATAGACATGGTCTTAGTTTACATGAACTGAATTTTAGTTTTGAGATGGAAATATTGTTACGACAGTATTCTGAGGAACTGTTTAGAGACTAAGAGGAATCATGAACTAATGTCTGGTTCATATAACTGATTTAGTAAGATATTATTTTTCACACTAATATTATCATGACACTGAAGTGCCACACTAACTTCATGTTTCAATTATATCTCATAATTCAATAGATCTCCTCAACATGAATAAGATATTTAGTTCATTATGTTGAACTAAGACACATTATCCATTTAAACACCTAGCAACCACAAAGGAGTGCAACCATTTTGGAGGCTTGGGCCTGGGAGGCCTGGGCTCAAATATTCTAGAATATTCTAGAATATTCTTTCGGGTTAGCAGTATTGGCCTCGGTTAGAAAAGTTTTTTTCTAGTAAAACTATTGTATTTCTACCTTATTCTTTTTTATATTAGTTTAATTTATTACTCAATACACACTAGCTAAAGTTTCTTCTTCATCTTAAGCAAAGCTGCAGTTCTCAAACCACTAGCTAGGCTTGGATATGGAGGTGTCTATGTTGGTATTCCTCTAGTCGAATGTTGTTTGCAATCTTGTTTGTTGCCAACCTAGAGAGTTTGAAACTCTTCTCGGTTCCTATAATATTCTTTCCGAGCTTGACAGCAGCTAACAACGATGATCCAGTTCCAGAACCAATATCCTAGACAAGGTCGCCATGTCTACTGAGACACTCGATCAAAAGCTGCATGAGTCGAACACTCTTTGATTGAATCATCATCTTGTACAAACTTCCATTAGGCTATCTAGACAAAGCAAAGTACTTCCTTACCAAGCTTCCTGAAAACGATCGGCAGTATCGACAAGGATTGTGTTCGTCAACGCCAGAGGGTTTGGCTTCTTTGACTTCTTCTTAGAGCTTTGCAGCACCAAGAGAACCAACAAGTTATCATGCCCATAGACCAAGTTAAACTTAGCTACCGTACCTTAATTTTGTAAGGGTATCCCTAGCCTCATGCACGGTAGATGCTGTAAGTCCATGCAACCTATAGGTTGATTATTGTAGCCACCTGAATTACCACCAAAACGAAGGAGAAGTCGCGAAGACGACCATGAAACCACTCGCTGCCAACTAAACTGCAAGGCCTCCTCAAACTTCACTGGATCTAGCTGCACAATGTCCTTGTTGATGCTAGCACCTCCATATACAAGCTCATTGGGCAAGTCAAGGATGACGAGGTTGAAGCCGTATTCACCTGCCACTTCCTGGAACAACATTTGTGACTCAGCCGTATGTAATTTGTTAACCTGTTGTTGGAGCTTGGTGTACACCTCTGTCTAGGAAGCACCCGGCTCAAAGAAAGACCTGCTCATCTCCTCCATATCGCACACAGCCAGGTCGTAGGATCCATGGGATGCAACCAGTGTTGGGATGAAGGTCATCAAGTCATCCTTGATGTCCAAACCAGCTACAAGTGGCTGCACCTCATTGAGTGTAAAGTCGATTGCCATCGGAGGTGCTATAGAAGAGCTTGGTCCCACTCCTGATGCCTTTACAGGTGTAGATGTCTTCTGCACCGTCTTCTTCATCTTGCTCTTCTTGATAGCCTCTACTTCGCCTGGCTTCCAAACAATTGCTAGAGAATCATTGGCATGCACGTCGAACAGTGAGCTCTCCCAAGCTGGTGGCTACTGCGACAGATAGTCAAGCCAAAATGGAACATGCTCGTGTTCGAATGGTGTTAGAGCTCCTCTGCTCTTCGACCACATGTGAGGCTCACTTGTATGATCTGTCCACAACTTCATCATCTTAGACGGTGCCATTTTCTTTGCTAGTATGAACCTGTAACACAAAGCTAGTTAGTAGCAATGATGGAATGAAAGCTTACCTCCATATCATCCAACGTGTAAACTCCTCATGCTCCAGAAACTCATTCGGCTCGACCAAATAAGTGAACCATATGCAGTCATGGAAGGGCTAAAAGATCAAGCACTTGCTCCAAGTTCACATCTCGTCAAACCAGCTCATGAAGTCAACATCCGTTCCAACTTCTTCCCTCTCACTGTCCCTTAAGGATCTGAATGGCTTCCTTGCGCATAGCCTTCCAATACAAGTCCAAGGTGAACCACTTGATCCACTCTTTGTCATGCATGCCTAGTAGCCTAAGTGTTTGTTGTTCTGCCTTGGATTCAAGACGAGTGAGCTTGTTCAAGTATCACATGTTTGAAATCTTTGCCTTTGACATCACGTACAGCTTCTCAATGCCCATATAGCGACACTGCTTATGAGAGATGTTCGTCACTTTCTAGAACCATTCCTCCCCAACTCTGGGTCTATGATAGAGAGGAACTTGTGCATATGCTTGTCATGTTTCTTGTACACTAGCTGCTTCAGGTTTAGTTCAAGCTGTGGATTGCCTTTAGCACTGGTGATTGCTTTGTCGAGATCATCGTTGATCTCGTTCTGCACATAGAATAAATTAAAAACTTCTTTCCTATCAATCAAACCAAAGGTTACCTTGAAAAGAATCTTTGTGCAGATTAAATTTGGAAGAGGATGCCAAATCACCTTTCCTGTTGCACTCTCCTTCCACTTTCGCACCTCAAGATGATCAACCTCTGTGAGTGACTCGAGGATTTTCTGAGTTCCTTCAGTACTAGTGTAGACCGTCTTTACAGCAAGGAGAATATGTGGTAGTGTTGTTTCCACAGATGTTGCTGAAGATCTGTTCATTGAAACTGTTGATTATTTAGGTCTATTTAAGCTTCTTTTAAGTCATGGCGGTGGTAGTAAATCTAAGTCTTTATCATTGTTCACGTTGTTTATTAGTACTAGTGTGTATTTTATAGTGTAAGTTAAAATTATTAATATATCTTAATTTTATGCAATTATATGTATATAACAAATTTATAACACATGTGTATGTATTCATATTGCAGTTCATTATAATTACACACATTTTATCATTAACATACTATGTTCATTTGATTATTAATTTATCTAATTAAATATTTTAAAAAAAACATTATCTTATATAATAAGTTTCTTCCGCATGTCTATGTGTGTTTGTGTATGTATACCGTGAACACCTCGTCAAGGGTCATCCTAAATTTCATAAGCATTAAGTTAAGGGTCTATTAATTAATAAATTATTATTAAATAGTTAAACCCATCAACAGTGATGGGCATGTGTACTAATAATAAAATAAAATTTACACATTTATATTAAGAATTTAAATGGTAATAATAATTTATCTCTTTCACTATATATATATATATATATATATATATATATATATATATATATATATATAGATAGATAGAGAGAGAGAGAGAGAGAGAGAGAGATATGAATTAGATAGTATATATATAATAAATTCAGACTTATGATAGTCATATATATTAGTATATAGGTACAATATACTTTGTACAAGGTAAGTGGGCATGTAGGCTATGTATATTGGTTACAATATCATAGGCTTTATATTATGGTTACAACATGCCCATATAAAAAATTAATTATTAAATATTATAAACTTTCACATGGAAAAATACTCTAAGTAATTGAGACTATCATTCCCTTGTGGGAGTTTTATAATATTCTTTACAAACTTTAAAAAACTATAGAATATTCCAGTACTTAATCACACATGAAGGTATTGTAGATTGGCCATGTGCCTTGGCAAGGAATTCCCCATTTATTTAATATGGCTTTGCAGCTTGGGACTGTGTTTAACTATCCATTATTTTCTTTGGGTTATCCATCTTTATCAGTTGTTTATGTATTTCTTCTCACTCCTTGTTTAAACAGAAATTTATATTGCCATGCATGCTATTGCTATCATGACAATTGAGCCAACAAATGGGGAAGACAACCCATATTAGGCCAAGTTAAATTCAATTTCAAATAATGATTAGCAATGTTTAGAACCAACGAGCACGTTACTAGTCAAGTGCAAGAATGCATAAGTATAAACAGTGTGCATGAGCAAAGAGTTCATCAACTAAAGAACACACAAAGAACCTTATCTTTGTTTTGGACATTTCAAGACATATATTCAAAATATATGAAGAAGGTAGCACATGAATGTGCGTATGCATGTGTGTGTTAGTTATTGACTTTTAAGTGTAGAAAGTGAGGGATGCCATAAGACAAAGAAGAAGATGACGTAAGGAATCATGAAGAAAGCATGGAACATGTGAATTCACGGCAACATCTTCAACATATCAAAGGTTAATTATTATCATCTTAATCCAATTAAAAGAAGAAAATTTGCATATTATCTTTGCATACACATTCTACATGTTTTTATGTATTATATATCAATATAATTTCTTGGTTTTCAAAACAAATTTATAATGTTTGAAGTTTGCATTCGGATCAAGTCAATATTCTCATTAGTAAGAAAGCTAAATAATTTTTTTAGATTATACTATTTTAGCACACATGAATAATTTAGCCCATCATTTCAATTTATATGTCTAGATCTATGTAATATATGAAAAAAATATTATATAGTTTAGATTTATTCCCATAAGAATTTAGCTGATTTATAAATATAAGAGTAAGATATAAATAAACAAATAAATATAAAATCTCACCTTTGTTTGGTAGTTGATAGTTGATAGTTAACAATCTAAATTTTGCTTAATGCTAATAATAAGATGGATTTTCTATTATAAAATTTGAACCATCATATAAGTTTATATCATTGATTCTTATATGTGTGACCATCCGACCACATGCGTGGTGTCCTCGTGTAACCATTATATTACATGCGTGTGTGTGGTGTTCTTATGCGACCATCAGATTACGTGCATGTGTGCGGTGTCCTCATGTGACCATCAGATGGAGTGCGTGGTGTCCTCGTGGGACCATCGGGATTACGTGTATGTGTGCGTGGTGCCCCTTCAATATAAAAAAAGTGAAGTTAGGAACCTAGATTAGGTTTGTGTTGGTTGATTCGATTCTATTGCAGACGGAGAATCATGGTTAAAAGGGTAACTATAGAACATGTAAATGAGAAGAAACATGATCATGGTAAGAAGAGATGGGATGGCATGGTTAGCAAATCCAAAAGAAACAATCACTTTCAACTATTTGGACACAACTTCCAGAAGATACTTACTCTATCTTATTTTGTCACACGCCACTTCCTGCATTATGCCGGTTTAGATGCGTTTGCAAGAACTGGAACGCGCAAATCGTGAACAAATGTAAGGGTACTTGGTTTATTCGGCCTGTAGTGGAGGAGTTGAAGAATGATGGCACATGCACATTGGGATTTTCTCTCATGGAGGAGGGGTGTAGATCTTGGAGAAAGTTGTCACTCCATATTGAATTACCTGATAGTGACTACCTAAATGTATTCTATGATACATCCGTCTCTTCAAATGGCTTGGTTTGCATCCATAGTATAGGATACGATGGTTGCGCTATCATTTGCAATCCCTTCAACAAATGGTTCGCTCAGCTGCCCCCTCTACCCCATGTTCCTCACGAGTTGTCTTCCAAGGTATCAAGAGATTCCTATATCGATCCTGTAATCTTCATCGCTGTTCAAGAGTGCCTTACTGATAGTACAGGGTTCATCGTAGCATGCCTCGTGGAAAGGAAATCATTAACATGGTTAGAGCCTATTCTACATGTCTACACCTCCAGCAATGCAAATTGGGTGGCTTCTAATGCGATACCATTTGGTGGAGAGGGTGGAGAAATCATTCTAAGTTGTTATAGTTCATGTTTTTGCATGGCGCTCAGCAACAACCACTTGTATTTAATAAGTATGACTCCGGATGATACATGTTCACTTAAATCCTTGAACGTGTTTGATCCTTGCCAGGATGTGAAGTGTTTGGCAACATGGACCAAGTTTTCGTGGCAGCCAGGATATGAGGTGAACATGACTAGAAATCGCGGGCAACGTCTGAACTTCAAGGACGAGGATATGTACAGCCCCGCTTTGTGTTATGTGAGAATAAGTTTATGCTTGTAATGCTTGTTCCTTTGGAGGAAGGGAGCAGATGGGGGACAGCTTGCATTTATACTCTAGAGGAAGAGAGTAAGAAATGGGAGGAGATTTCACGTCTGCCTATTAAGATGCTTCCTGCAAGGAATAAAAGAGGATTGAACTTAGATTTAGTAGATTACGTGGCCGTTGGTGGGAAGAACCAAGTAACAATGTATTTTAATAGGACAGATTGGGGGTGTGTATACGATGTGTTAAGTGGCAAGTGGTATTCAGTTTTTGGCCAGGGTAAAAGCGGTGGTATATTCTTTTCTTTTCAACCCTCTCTTCTTACTTATAATGTTTGAAGTTTGCATTCGGATCAAGTCAATATTCTCATTAGTAAGAAAGCTAAATAATTTTTTTAGATTATACTATTTTAGCACACATGATTCAAAATAATTTATTTTCACATCTTTGCATTGTATTAATGTTATGACAAACTCATGTATATTACATGCTATTCGTATAAATCTTTATTTCGTTCTTATACTAAGAAAGCTAAAAAGAATTTTTGAAAGGAAGGTAATAAAGAACATATTTTAACTATTAATAGTTTAGATTTTATTGGAGTATTTATTTAACTTTAAATTTAAGAGATAATTAAAAAAACAAGAATATATTAATGGTATATATTTTATATTTGAAATATCCAATACTGATTTTTCGTGACACTCCATTGTGTTTCCAACTCATACTCATGCCATGGAAACCCTTTAGGGTCCTCCTAACTAGAAGTTATTAATTAATTTAAAGTTTAACTTTTTTAAATAAACGATGGAATTGATTTTTATAAATTGTAAATTATGCTAAGTTTAATTGACAAATTTATTCTAAACAAAATAAAAATACACTTTATTTCACTTTTATTTATTTCTTTCAATTCAAAATTGGATGCATTTCCAGTGCATGCAATTTAAGTAATTGTTTTAAATATTATAATTGACTATTATAATGTTATTTGGACATGCACTTACACACACACATACAACAATATATATATATATATATAAGGTTTCATATAAACATATTCCTCAAACATCTAAAGTGATCAATATAAAATTTATATAGCATTAGTAAAGAGGGTTGTTAAGAATTGATTAGTGCATAGTATATATTAGTAAAACATATTAGCTGCACCTCTTATATACTCTAGGCATATTAATATGCACACATATACACACAAATATATGAGTATGTGTGCACATAAAGTTATGCACATGATTTAAATAAACATAAATACAATAAACTTTTATATAAACTTAATTATATGCATGTGCTTCCATGTGTGCACACATTGTGTTTTCACATTCATTTCTTATGTGTGCATGTGATGTATGTTTTGATTTGTGTAGCATTTAATGACAAACATCTCATAATTTAACATAATTAAAGTCACCATTTAACATAATTGTATATTTAATTAGAAATAGTGAGGATCAAACTTTTGGATTGTTTCAATTGTCATTAATAATAATAACTATATAAATCTTTTATTTAGTAATAGTATAACAATAACTTAATATGTATCCATAGACATATATTCTTTATTGAATTGTTCTAAATCTATGTAAACAAGGCTTCAAAGAATATTTTAATTTTATATTTTTTGAGAAATATTTTATAATTTTTTATAACATCATTTAAGAATAAACTCACCATGTTAAGGGTAATTATTGAAGTATGAGTCATTAAATAATTAAGTAGATAAATTTAATAGATTAAGAATAAATTTATATGTAAAGGAGAGTTAAGGATTGTATAAAATCTTAAAGAGTAAACTCATCAAATTAGGAATAATAATTAAATTAAAAATATAACTTAAGGATAAATTTATTAAATTAAAATAATAACTAAGTTAAAGGTTGATGTAAGTAATCTTAATATAATAGCTTAGTTAAGGATCTAACTTATTAATTATTGTAATGATTCTCAAATCATTTCTAGTGAAAATTTACTATTTATTTGAAAGTTTTAAATAAATAAAAATATAAATTTTAAAAATAAATATATAATATTTAATAAATTTCATATTCAAATTAGCTTAATCTATTTATTTATTTTAATAAAATTTTAAGTTGGAAGATTTTATAAGCACAGCCAAGGTTTGAACCATGTTCTGTGTAATAGCTAATGCGGTTCTTGGTGTCACCACTGATAGCCCTTATGGTAGCTCCGACATCCACGGCCCTAGTGATCACAATGTCACTGAGAGTTCTGCATCCAAAACCATGCGAGTGGTACGTTCGTGGCAACCTGGTCTGGGTTTTGGAGATTTCAGCTGTATCAGCTGTGTAATATGTACGATGTCTGTAAACTCTCACACACATATGCTAAATGAAGTTACGTACCAGGGCCTCGTTTATAGTAAGCAGGGCAAGAAACTTTGCTGGTGTGTGTCCTTGTTGATTTTCTTGATGTACTGCAAACCTACCCCCCCCCTCCTCTCTCTCTCTCTCTCTCTCTCTCTCTCTATATATATATATATATATATAGAGAGAGAGAGAGAGAGAGAGAGAGAGAGAGAGAGAAGAGAGATAAGTTTATATTTCCATTTAAACAAGTATTATTGAAAATCATGCATGAGGAGAATCATAGTTAATTTGGGTTAAATGGTATATGAATGTGTGAAATTTTGTTTGACAATAATGATAAGTCAATTATGGATAATTTTATGTGAGATTGTAATAAATATGCAAGAGCAATCCCTAGCAAAATCAATGCATTTCACATTCATATGGAACTTGATTAACGTGAATAATATTGCTCAAGCTATTATGGTTCATACTTTTAGAAACAATATGGTATTAGTATAGATAGCATTTATGTATGAATTCAATTTAAAAAACTAAAAGATAAAAAATGTATACAAGGGTGGAAAGTGTTCAAATGATTGTAAAACTAACGAATAAAAAAAAACTTTTTTAAAGATGTAAGAAAGATTAATACGTTGAGTATTAAAAAACATTAATGTAGTGGGGACATTGTGGATTGAAATTGTGTTCAAATTTAAAAGTAATTTATTATAACACATCATTAAAATACTTTATTATTTTTATTTCAAATATATAGCTTGCTTAAATATATATAAATTCTTTTACACACACACACACACACACACACACACACATATATATATATATAATATTGTTATTGTTGTATATATATGTTAATGTACATATGAAATTGTAAAGAGTTAGTTTCATCCATGTACATAGATATGCATATACATTTAGATATGTATAATTAATACACATTCACATTTAGATATATAATGTATATGTGTTTATATGTTTTTACATATTTTTAAAAACATTTTTCCAAAGGTAATCATTATATATATAATTTACTTTAATTATTTTAATAAACTGAAATTTATTACATTATGTAATAATACACATGTATTATTAAATTTAATGCTTGTATTAATACTTATATAATATTTAAATAACAAATTATATTTGGAAATTTATAGAGGTTAAAGGGCATTATGTTTTAAACACAGTTATAACAAATTTTTACTATTATTATAACATCAAGAGAAATTTCTAAAACCAAAAAATATAAATATGATTTTTAATTTTCTGAATTCTTTATCAACTTGAGTGTGGCAAACACATGCCCTAGTATTAATAAACAACGTCAACAATGATAAAGACTTAGATTTACTACCACCGCCGTGACTTGAATCCTATAACCATTGCTGCAGTATTGAGGATTGCTTGGTTTACCATTGAAGTACATGACATTAACTTCGTCAGATATAGAGCACCACGTAATGGTTAAGTCAGCATTAATTAGATGTATGGAAGGTTCAGGAGGCAAGGCTTGCAAACCTTGTGTTTGAGATGTAAAGGAGTTAATGCAATTCTTTGTACAAGCATGCTCATTCTCTGAGAATGGTTAGCTCTAACATGCAGAGACGTTTTTTCAAGAGATGTCTAAAGGGAAAGTTGTGCATATGCCTTAATGGTTTTAACATGAAAGCAGAACATACGTTCCATGACAGTTTCACATTTAGTATCTTATTTAGTTCATGCACAAAGTTATTCCTGGAGCTTGATTAGAGATCTCATTACAGAGTGTAAAGCTCTCTTTCATCAACATATAGTGATTCTGCTGCAGTTTTTCAGATAATTGGTACATAATATCATGTATGATGAACTTGTTGTGAGCTCCTAGTTAAGGCATGTGGAAGGTGTGGAGACCTTGCAATGGCTGAGGAGTTCAGGAAACGCATGTGTTCGATCCATCATCATGGAATGTTATAATTGCAGCATGCATTCACAAGAGGAGTTTAGCATTCTTCATGAGCATGCTTCAACAAGGATTTGCAACTTATGGGCTTATAGATGTATTCATTCTATAGCTTGGGAAGTGTGAAAGCTATTTCAATCGCATTGCACATGTGTACAGAGAATGTGGGCATCCATTCGGAGTTTTGAGAGACAACTATGCGGACTCTCTCATGGATGTTAATCATCACAGAATTTAGGCAAGGTGTGCATAAAAGGTGGCGATGGATCTCTTATTGAGAATGACTCTTGAAGTTTGCACCAAGATTATGTGACGTGTACATCAATTTACTTGCTGGTAGTTGAGCCTTGTATGGGGTGCTTCAAGTGTACGCAGGATGACTATGGTATGGAGCCTCTGCCAAAACATTATGCTTGTCTATTGCCAACTAGGCTGAGGAGCTTACTGGGTGTATGCCGTATGAACGGACCTATCTTACAGGGATGATGCTCCTTAAGATTCGTCATGGTGAACGCGTGGCCGGAGTGTTTTGGCATTTAAGAACCTCACTCATCAACCCTATGTGCAAAGTTTATAAAGCTACAATTAATTATACCCGAGATCTTCATTATTCACTATTGTCATTCTAAAGTGTAAGATTTTATATGTATGGTATAGCAATATATACATATAACGACTCATACACATGATAATTAGTGTTAAACTGACTCTTCTTTCTGTGCCGTGGACTTCCATTCTCACTTCATGCTTGTGTCCCTCATTTTCTTCTTCATTTTCTCTATCTTCTGTGTTTCCTTACCTAGAAAATGCATTTAAAAGCCAGAAAATTCCATGCACGCACTTAACTTCACGGCAAAGTTCATGAGGACTCTAGCAATGTTTTAACTGAGCTTGAGAAGCCAAGAAAAGCATAGTTAAGAAGATTAATAAGAAGAACTAAACACAAAATATATATACACGTTTATAAAATGGCATATTAATAGTTTAATTTTAATAATTAATAATTTTAATTATTTAATTAGTAATTTTTAATATTAAAGGATGTTTTAAAAATAATATATATTTTTTAAAATAATATTGTTCAGAATATATATTTAAAGAAGAATATTCTTTAGAACATTTTATTTTTATAATTGACCCTTTAAAAATTATAGCATTGGTGGACAAAAATTAATAACATTATAAAATAAAAGGTATTAAGTTATATAATATATTATTATTTAAGATTATAACGGGCCTGATATAAATGTTATAAATAGCATGAAAGGTACATTATATAAATTTATGTTGTAATTAAAATAATTATATTTAAATATAACATTAATTAAAATTTTGTACAAGTAATATATAATATATATACAAAATCCTATACGGTCAATCTTCATATCTTTTATAAATTTATATAGTTAAGAAAATAATTTAGTATTTTATTAAAGAGTTTATTATATTATAAATATTAAATATATTATATTTTGTAATTGCTTTAAGCTTTAAAAACATACATTCTCTTGTAGTTTTATTAATTGTGACTTTATTAATGCTTCTCAATATTCATCTATTTTAAATAAATTTAACATTTATAAAACATATTGGGTCTTTATGACCAACAAAGCGCGGGTTTGCACTTTCACATCATTACTGGTTTATAATCATTTATGCTCATCAATGTCATTCAATCTCCTCCCACCGCTTCAAAAGAGTGTTGTAATTCTATATTTGTAAAACAAGCCTTCTAACTCTCGAACAACAATCTCCAAGAGTTAACCACATGCTTATATAATTCTGAATAATTAGTCGCCTTTTCAAAATTATTTGACATCAATTTTTGAACCCATGTCACATACGTTTTGATGTCATCAACAATAAGGTCTTATTCATTGAATTGGGCATTCAATGAAATAAGGTCTAGTTGTACTTTTGAGAGAGAAGTGGCTTTACATCTTCTTCACTTTTAAAAAGTATTAAACCTCTTTTAGTAACCACTCATGTTTGATGGCCATAACTTCATCTTGTGAATAAAAAAAATTGTAGTGGCACAAGGTAAAAAATCGCTCCTTTTTAAAAATATATTCCTTAAGAAACTTTTGAAGTTTGACACCTCAGTTACAAATAAAACACAACTTTTTTGAGATGCAATTTTTTAAAAAGATTCATCGTATGTGGTAAGGAAATGCACTTGTCCTTCTTGTAGAGTTAGAGACCTTGTTGAAGAATGCATAATTTTTCATAAGTGTGACCAACATAAGAAATTAAGTGTAATTATCATAGTTTTTATTATGAATCCTTTTTACTTTAGATGTTGACTGTTGTTACTTACCGAACTATGTTGATAATCCTTAAATGTAGTGAGAAATAGTGCACTTAAAGGTTGTTCAGCTGGCTATCTTTAGATATTGTAAGAAACTCTAAACAAAGGTAGCACTTAACTTCTAGAAAATTCTTACCTTCGTTTTCCTTGTCCTTGTTGGGTTAATAGTTAATTTTAATGAGTTTAACATGTTAATATATTTAGAAATCCCCCTAGGTTTGACATGTTAGGGTTTATGGGTCAATGGATTGTTAATTAACTCACTAAGTATATTCCTTCTGGAATGAGATTCCATGCACCCACTTATGTAACATGAAAATAAAGGGGGCTCTATCACATATATTAAGTAGTACATGTAGAAGAGCTCCTGGGTTCATGATTGAGTTCGTTGCTCTTTTGTCGATGTAAGCTTTAGCTTATGTCATTAAGGTACAACCCTCTGTTATGTCGCCCAACTTCCAGATAACAGAAGTACGTCCTATCAGCTTACCCTTAACGCTGGCGAATCCATGCCTAAAAGGTCTTGCCGAAATGCATGTTATAAGAGTCAGAGGTTGAGGCTTATCTCTAGCCTCCTCCTCCACGTCAAGTTAAGAGAAACACTTATAATTAAGTAGGGCATGTTCGTAAATTGTGGTCGTAGGTTCTTAGTTGACAGGGTTTCCTTATCGAGTTCCTAAGGGATAACATAAGGGTTCTAGAGTTGGCATTGAGAGCCACATTCATGGCACCTGGTGCAACTCTTGAATTTAAGGGGCTATGGCATGATAATCCATATTTGGGAAACAATATATGACATTAGGCTAGATGGCACACAATACAATGCCTAAGGCATGCCCTTTGGGTTGTGTTATGGGTTTGTCGCCAAAAGGTTGGATACTCTAATAAACATGCATGCTTGTGCTCGCACTCTTGGGCATTTGCTCAAGGGGGATTAAGTCTTATAATTAAGTGTGCTTTAACATACTTGGCTAGGGTACTGTTATCCTTGGAATTTAGGGGTTGAATAATCTAAGCTTGTTAGCATGAGCCCTTTCGTGAGACGGTTATGTATTTAGGGTTATCCAAACTTATCCTTAAGGAGTTTGCTTAACAAAACACGCCTATAGTGCACATTCGGTCTTCACTAAGTACTAGCCCTAGGTCTAGGGTATGACTTGGCCATTCAAACCCTTAAGGGTTAGTCATGATTCAGGGTACCCTTTGTCGCCTTAAATGGGTTGTACTTCCAATGAGGGTGATTCCTTAAGGAGTGACAATGCCTTAGCTCTATCACGGGGTATGTGTAAGACACATCTCTTTTGTGGGGTTAGGGCATGAGCTTATTTAAGTCTACTGGGATAGGATTCTAAAGTGTACTTAAGATATTCTCTAAAATTTGAGGGATGGTCATTCTAAGGGACTTAGGGTAGGACTTTTAGTTTTTTGCCTAACTAGGCTTATGAGTCAAACTCTTATGGTCATCTTGGAAGACTTAGCATTGCTCACAAAGAGTGATGATATTAAATGGGCAGCCACATGTTGACCCTTCAGGTTAAAATTCTGACAATAATTGCCTCAAACACACCTTTTGTAACAAGCATTGACAAGTATACCAGTACATATCTAAAAAATAAAAATAAGTATGAGCTTAATAAACCCTTGACTAAAATGATTTACATATTTTTATTCTCAATTTATAAGCGTAAATGACAAGAAAACTTATTTAATATTGATGACACTTGTACACCATCTAAGCTACAAATGATTTATTTAGAAGAAAACAAAAATGCTATAATTAAATTATAGCATTTTGTTTTTCTCTAAATAAATCATTTGTATTCTATTTGTAGTTAATAGCACATATGACTTCATTTTTTTAAGCTTGATGGCCATTTCCTTATAAAACTTCCACGTACGTGCTGTCATGAGGCAAGCAACAAGCATGCCAAACACACAAGTGACTGCTGAGATTATGAATGAAAGCCTGTAACATCTCACTCCATAACACAGCAGCTTCACAGAATTTCTCGAGCTCTGCCTGATGGCCTCATGGTCATAAAACCTGTAAAATCACAATAGGCATATGGATAATATGTGTGTGTAAAACATTTCTCCCTCTTTCTTATGCATTCTGCTTTGTTGGTGTGCGTGTTTATGTGTGTGTATCTCTCCGTATACATATGTGTGTTTACTTACACGCCAGCAACTCGCACTGAAAACAAATAACTCCCAAGTGGACTAGCCATATTGCAGACATTATAGAGCGTCCCATAATACTTGCCAAAGAACTCTGAGGTGAGAATGAACATGAGCACATTTTGAGCCCCATAACTAAACCCAATCATTATGGAAGCCAAAAACAAGGCAGATGGAAAGTTGACTGCAAGAAAGAGCTGGCCAAGTGCAGAAAACCCGAGCATTAGTGCAAAAAACATGGGTCGTGGAATGTCGTATTTGTGCAGGCATATATCTGAAATAAGACCAATCAAAATACGGCCCAAGAAGTTCCATATGCTCAACAGCGATACAAAAGTTGCAACCTGTCATTCTTGTGTTAGTCTTTATAAATTTAAATATTCGAAATTTGTAAAATATTTTAGCATAAATATATACAAAATAACATTAGTATTTTAGTATAAATTCTTTTTTACTAAACGGATTTTATTAAATAAGTTTACCTCCTCGTGGGAGTATCTAAGGGAATCACCAATTTGGCCAAGGTTATCGTAGACAGCTAAGCCAGTTCCAAAGCCACATGTTGTACAAATGAATATAAGTAGCATGTCAATACTGAAAACTCCTTGCAGAATTGTGTAGTCATCTCCTCTGGGTGGCCTTTTAAATATTATGTCATTAATTTTTCTCCATTTTGACATTTCTATATCATTTTCTGAATATGAAACTTCAACCTACACAAATAAATAATATAAATAAAATATATATATAAATTTTATATATATATTATATATATATTAGAGAGAGAGAGAGAGAGAGAGAGAGAGCGAGAGAGAGAGAGAGCGAGAGAGAGAGAGACCACTTTGACTTGGGTCAAGCTTTCACTCTTGTTACTATTTATGTCCAATTTTTCACCGTTCTCTAAATTGCCTGAAATACATAATTAGTAATTAATAAATAGTTTTTATTATATAATAGAATCAATATTTATACCAGATCATCCATTTGCTTATCCGAACCGGACTCCTCATCAGCTACTGAAAGATAATTTCTATAACCACATTGTGTTGTACAAATTGATTTATAATATTTATAAAATATGATATTAAATAAAATTTAAAATAATGTCCAATAACGTAAGATGACAAATTCGCTTCATTATTGCTATAAAAATATGTAAATATACATATACATTTTTATTACTAGGTTGTACACACATAAATGCTCTCTCTCCTCCTGCTCTCTCTCGACACACACATACACACATCACTAGGTTGTGTATCCTACATACACACTTATATATACATACGTCTAGATACAATTTATATACATGATCACATATGAGTACCTTGCTCACGATCCACCAGTGTGCCTTTCCTAAGGTTCTCAATCTCCTGTTTAAAGACAACACCAAGCGGAAGTAGAATAATAAGCAGCATAAAACCCGCAAGAATCTGAGTCCCATAGCGAGGAATATGCACTCCATGAAGATGTTTAACAATGATAATAACCATTAAATACCCTGCTAATAGGATTGAAATTGTGAAAAATATATATGATATTCTTTTCTCTGACTCTGCAGCATCTTCTCCACTTGGAGGTCTCTTACGAACAAAGTACATGAAGACTACACATACGCTTGGTGGGAGCCATGTAAGGAGAAGTACAAAGTTTGCTGGCTCTTTTGTACCGTATATTGCCTCGTATGCCATGGTGAGTATTGCTCCACTAAGTCCTTGATAAGTAACCAGAAAATGTATGTCAATACTCACAATGCATGTGTATGATTAAATAGTAAAGAATATACCAACAAATGATTTGAGAAGGCCAATGAGGAAGCCACGGTTGTTAGGAAAATTCTTAACGCAGGTGACAACGACTGCAGTATTGGTAAATGACTGAGAGTTTGTCCCAATTAATATGTATAAACACATATGCCAAATCTCTGGAGCGGATATTCTCCTGGTTATTGCTAACCATATCATTAAGAATCCAAATGTGTTTAAGACAGCTCCTAAGCTTAATACCAGTAAGGGCCCAGTATAGTCGTAAATAAGTCCAGAAACTAAACCCACTTTTGCACCGAGATCCTGTGTGAAACATATATATATAGATTTTACATGTACTTTGTTATGCTCATAGATTGTGTACACATTTAATATTGATTACCTTAAAGAGAGCAATTGTACTTAAGGTCTTTTGTGTATAACCAAGTGTAATCTTCATTTTTTGTGAGTAAAGTCCGAAGCTGTAAGTTGCACCTGCTGTTGACATAATGAAAAATGTTGCCACTATGGCCATCCATTTGTTCTTAAGAACTCCTCTAAGTAGCAGCTTTAATTTATTAAGCAGCATCTTGTACAATCTGTTTCAAATCCCTGGTTGCAGAGAAAGAGATTCAAATTATAGAAAAACTGTAAGCATTGAGACATAATTATCTCTCTCTCTCAATTAATTAATTTTATTTTTTATTTGTATTTGAAACATGGAAACCAGAGTACACACAAAAGATTTACCTGGTAATTTCAATTGTTCACCAGAGAGCTCACCATTTATATTAATATTACTGTGTAGTGACATCTTGAAGAGTGCATGTCTTTCAAGTCTGCATTTTTATGAAATCAGTATT
This sequence comes from Selaginella tamariscina, assembly GCA_003024785.1. Lineage (NCBI taxonomy): Eukaryota > Viridiplantae > Streptophyta > Lycopodiopsida > Selaginellales > Selaginellaceae > Selaginella > Selaginella tamariscina. Next base: position 58,350 of record PUQB01000755.1, on the reverse strand, counting down.
ATACACAATTTGAGTGAGTGAGAATCTATAGATTTTATTAATAAAGCTGAGAAACTTTGATGCTTCATTTATTTAAAGAGCTGAAATACCTTGTAATCTGAGATAGTGATCCTTAATAATTCCTCAGAAACTAGTCTTTTGACAGAAAATAAGTTTGTCCAAGTGCGGAATTCGTGTAGAAACACATTATTTATGTATAGATGCAGAACATACTGATACATATATACAGGGCATATGTCCGTATATGTAGAGACCCCACAGTTTTTGTCTCTGGACAGCACCACAAGCTTTGTTGTCACGGAAAGAGAATTTGTGTTATAAATGAACAGCAATATGACTTTGATGTAGAATAGATATATACAAGACAAGCAAAACACATAATTTTGTGCCTTACCATATCTGAGTTACCAATCAAAAAGCTCTGGTATAGGGTTAAGTACTATTTTAATCCTCTACGCATTGTGAGTTGCTTAGTGTACTTGCATTTCCTTTATGTTATATGCCTTAGTCTCCTTCTGGTTCTATTTCCCTTGTCTGTCCAATTGCGGTCCGGTGTCTCCCATGTCTTCTTGTGTTGATGGCGGTTGTGCCACATCCACTAGTTGGCTTCTACTAGCTACTGTTGTACTTGTTCTAAAATTCCTCCTAGTGATAGTGCCTTGTTATTCCTATCTAGCAATAGTGGTGCTTCCACATTCACTGGTTGATTATGTGTGTAGTACCATTGCTACATTCACTGGTTGATTATGTGTGTAGTACCATTGCTACATTCACTGGTTAATTATGTGTGTAGTACCATTGATGCATATGCCTAATTCCAACAGTAATACCACTAAGAACCAGCATGATTGAGGTAATTGAGACGTTTTAGAGAGATGAGATCATTAGAATGTTTGTGGTGGGTGTGTATGTTCGAGCTGGTTGGCTTGGTGCTTCCTTGACCGCTTTCACTATGTCCTTGTCTTGCTTTGCTTTTATTCCATGTCCCGTTGTACCATGTTGGCGATGACCGGTGCATTTGTCTCAACTACCTTCAAGTTGACCTTTTGTGAGTTAGTGCATGGCTCTTGTAGCACTAAGTCTAAGGTTATAGAAGTCCCTTTAGAGGTGATGGTGGCTTTGTTCGCACATGTGAAGTCCTTTGTTGGTACCTTCTCCTTGTCCTTGCCCTTATTCTCCTTTTGTGTGTTCCCTTTGTCCTTGTTGTCTTTTGTCTTCTTCTTATGTGCTTGGTGGTCCATCTTCTTATTGCTTGTTAATGGTTGTTTTCTTCTTTTGACCACTCATCTCTTTTTGTCCTCTTTCTTCATACGTTACGTGTTGTACTTTACCCTTTGGTTCCTTGTGGGTTGGAGTCTTCTATTTGATTGAGCATTTGTAGCATTTGTTGTCCCTTGTTTCCCTTTTATCTTCCCTTGTATTTGTATTATATTTGTATCATCATCTTGAATGGTTTCCTCATGGACAACTCTTGGGTCTTGTGCCTCCTCATACCCAAACCTTGCTTTATTATTGTAGTCTCTTCTCCCTCCATGCAATCTCTTGTGGGATGCTCCTCTTGATTGTTGTTTCTCCCTACATCTATCTTATGATGGTGGGGAGGTATGGGTGTCTTTCTCTCTGGCATATGGCAAGTATAAGCATGCCGATTCCTAGTGTCCCCCTAGCCTTTTTTGTCATTTAGGGTCTCAAGACCATGATATCCCTCTTAAAATTGGTCATGATCTTATCCCTAGCAATGTTGCCCTTCGGCACCTATGTCCATGCCCCACTCTCATCTATCTTGGGCCCTTGACATATCCATGCTTGTTCGAGGCTCTTCAATTTGTTGAAACTTCCAATTCTGAGCAAAGTTTGTAAATACTTCATGGGAGTCTGGTATTCCAAAGTACATGACTGGACAATATTCTTTAGACATGTCTCCTCTTTACACTATTATTGGGAGCTTGACATTAATAGGTACCTTCACAACTACTTGTCATGATTGCTAATCCATGCTCATGTATTGTCTCAGTTCTCAAAAAGTATTTATAATCTTGTCTTCTTGCCATGTCATGATGTCCTCCCTTGTGAGTGTTGCCCTTGTGGGGAAGTATATGGGAATTGGGTCTCCTAAAATGGTTGGTAAGCATTGTGAAACTAGCTTGTTCTTGTGAGGTAATGCTCCAATGCTAAGCACTTTTTTTGGCAGCATTAAGTCTCTAAAGTTAATGATTGAGCTCTTATTGTTCCCTAGTCCAATGTTGAATTTCATTATTTGGTGTTCTCAAACAATAGTTCTTTGAACCATGTCAATCCTCAAGTTTCTTAAATCCCAATTATCCACTAGAAGCACCATGTTATGTTTTCTTGCAACATGATCATGTAGGTTCTCATATGGTTGTCTAACATGGTCACTCTAGTCCGTGTCATGATGATCAAGGTTGGCTTCACATTCTTGCTTCCCCTTGTTTGGTGGGTTATTTATTTGGTGCTAGTTAGTTTTCTTGATGTGTGGTGGCTATTTATGCACCCTAGGGTTGGTTTGCATTGCAATTATGTGGTCAAACATGATCCTCCTATCTAGGTTCCTCATAGTGGTGTAGTATCTTTGTTGATAATTGTGTTGTTCATCGGGTCCTACCCACCATTCATTAGATGAGTGATTATAGTTGTTTGTGTAGCCATTGCCCCCATGCTCCCATGGTCTTGTTGCATCTTCCTTGTTCTAGCTCCAATGAGGGTCTTGTGCCATGCACTTGCTGGTGCTAGTATGGTTCATCCCTTGTCCAAGTATTCTCACCTCCATGACGTGCCTATTAATCATGTTGGTAGTATGGATCCTTGAACTATCTGCACTTATGAATGCATGTGGAGGTTGTGGCACTCTCCCTCCTAGTGCATAGATTTGTGTATACCCTCCCCTGCTCCATGATGTTATGTTTGGCCAAGCATATGTTTGAATCTCCATGTGTTGTTTAGGTTACCTATCATGCTTGCTACTCTACAAGCTCAAATAACAGCAGATCTGTACACTTTTGTGGCAATGATGTCATAGTTTTTACTATGACTCAACCCCTTACTTTGAATGTTGACTGTTGTTACCTACTGTACTATGTTGATGGACCCTAGATGTAGTAGGAAACATGCCCGTTTAGTGCACTTGAGTATCTGGTGATGGTCCGACCGGGTGTCATTAGGTATTTGCAAAAACTCTAAGCGAAGTTAGAACTTACCTTTTAGAAACTCACCCCCAATTTTGACGTCCCAGTTAGGCTTATTGGTTAATGTAGATGAGTTCAGCATGTTTAGTAGGGTTAGAACACCCCTAGGTTTGACCTAACCCTAGGTTGACCTACCCTACCCTAACCCACACCCTAAAACCCCCACCCCCCTGTTAGAGTTAGGCTAAGTTAAACACTTTCTCCTTAATAAGGGGCTAACTAATTTAGTGCCAACCCACATAAAGGGGGGGCTCTCCGTCACATAAATAAGGTAGAGTATGTAAGAGTGAGGGTTCCTGGGTTCATGACTGAGCTCGTTACTCTTCTCCCGGTGCAAGCTCTAGCTTGTGTCGTCAAGGCACAACCCTCTGTTGTGTCACCCTAGCTTCCAGATGCCAGGGGTACGTCCCACCTTCGGGGTAGCTTACCCTTAACGTTGGCAAATTCATGCCTGGGAGGTCTTATCGGAATGCACGTTCCAAGAGGCATAGGTTGAGGCTTGTCTCCAGCCTCCTCCTCCATGTTAAGCTAGGTGTAGCACTCACGACCAAACAAGACACATCCGTGTCCTTGTCCAATTGTGGGCGTGGGATCTTATTTAATAGGTTCATGTTACCTGGTTCCTAAGGGTTCATTGAGGGGTTCTAGAGTTGGCATTTAGGAGCCACGTTTGTGGTACTTGGTACAACTCTTGAATCTAAGGGCTATGGCATGATAGCCCACATCATGGAAGGCAGTGTCACATAGAAATGTGACACTGGCTAAACGTCACGCGATACAAATCCTAAGGCATGCCCTTTGGGGTTATGTCATGAGTTTGTTGCCAAGGGGCTGGATACTCTAGCCAACAGGCATGCTTGTGCTTGCACTAGGGTGCTAAGCCTTGGGCATATGCTCAAGGGAGGTTAGGTCTCGTAACTAGGTGTGCTTTGGCACATTTGGCTAGGGGAGTGTTCTCCTTGAAATCCAGGGGTTGAACAACCTAAGCTCATTAGCAAAAGCCCTTTCGTAAGACACTCGCAAGGTCATGTACTTAGGATTATCCAAACCTAGCCTTAGGGAGTTTGATTAACAAAACACTCATGTCCGCGTACGGCGCACACTCATGTCCTCACTAAGTACTAGCCCTAGGTCTAGGGTATGACTTGGCCACTCAAACCCTTAAGGGTTAGTCGTGGTTTAGGGTACCCCTTATCGCCCTAAAGGGGTTGTACCCGGATGAGGGTGATTCCTCAAGGGTAAGTGACGATGCCTTGACTCTGTCATGAGGGTATGTGTAAGACATATCTCCTTTGTGGGGTTAGGGCATGAGCCTGTCTAGATCTACTAGGACATGATCCTAAAGTCTACTCAGGTTACCCTCTAGGGTTCAAGGGATGGTTATTTTAGGGGACTAGGGTAGGACTCTAAGTCTTTTGCCTAATTGGGCCTCTAGGGTTCAAGGGATGGTCATTTTAGGGGACTTAGGGTAGGACTTTAAGTCTTTTGCTTAATTGAGCCCCAGAGTTAGATTCTTAGGGTTATCTTGAAAGACTTAGCGTTGCTCACACAAGGTGATGACACCGAATGGCCACTTGGCAGCCACGTGTTGCCACGTGTTGGCCCTTTGGGTTAAACTCTGACAAATGAGCTCCTATCCATAATTGCCATCTTACTTGTGGTGAGCTAGGTTTGATGGTGAATTATCAAGTGTTGCTTCGTATCCTTCTAGGTCTGCTCCATTCCATTTCATGACACTAAGTAATTAATGGTTTTGTAAAGATTCTATAGAGTATACCTTGAGTATGTTCTAAGGTAATATTGAAACTATATATGGATGCCACATTAGATAAAAGGTTGCCTAATATAACATAGCCTCCTTGTATATAAGGAAGGGTTTACTAACCTTGTATGCATCCTTAAGGTTGAATACACATCCTTTTCATTAATGGAGATGCCGAGTAGTCTTTAGTTCATCTTTTTCTTCTTAAGCCTTTCTTCTTGTGGTCTTGTGGAGTAACTTTTGCAGGCCATAACAAGTCACATGTATAAACACAACAATTATTTGATGTCTTGATACAAAAAACTCACAATTTAGCTGGGTATAATCCTTGTTTTTGCCTTGAATCTTTCTCATGAGGAACCATAGAAGATGCACATGCATGAATTGAGCACTTACATATGGTGGATGCACATCACCAATGAGATCCCCTTCATTAACTTTGTGAGTTGCAGCCCTACTTGCGTGGATTTGCTGCTTTTTGGTTTCAACACTTGGATTGATTTGTCTTTATCTTCATTGGCAATTGCATTAGAGTGTCATACGGATGCCTTCGTGTCATTAAGGTTTTGTGGTTGCAACAAAAAACATAATTTGGAGTTCGTTTTAAGAACCACTTGAGAAAGGGCTATTTTATTAAGTGCTTGGTACAACTTATTCATGTACATTATCTTACGACCTTGCAAGATGCAATCTAGATTGCACAAGCACTTGAAGATGGTGTTGCCTCCTCTATTACTCATGTTTAATTAGGATTGTTTGGACCAACCCCTCTTCCTCCAACTACTCATCCACAACCCATGGAGGTAAATGTTTAAGTTCCCCTTCAACCCATGCGACGAGGATGAGGGCAAAGATGTGGTCACGGTATAGAGGCCGTGAATGTTGTCAACAATGCAGATGTGGTATACAATGTTTTGAGTGCTAGGGATTTGGACACTTAGTTGTTGAGTGTGCCAATCATCAACATCCAACTTGTCAAGGGGTACAAAACCTGGAAGTTGTATTTCCTACAATGAATGTATTACTTTTTTTTTAATAATGAGTAGGAAGACTAATTCCCATCACCAATGCAATAGAGAGATTATGTGATGGGGTTTTACAACCTCTGTGTTTTCGTGGTGTGATGTTACAAGGTGTGGTTGGGGCAATCAAGAAGGAACATGTTGTCTTCTCCTTTGAAGGTTTTGTGTGTGATCATCCAATATTAATTCTTTTTTATTTTGGGTCAGCCATCTCATCCATTCAACATTCCTTAGTGACACAATGCTCTTTTTTGGTAAAACCTACTCAACAAACATTTCAAGTATTGTACGAAGACAACAAGTCTTTCTCCATCTCTTCTTATACTCTTATTTAGTTAGGGTCTTATTCGAAAGCATTGCCTCTTCAGGTCATGCCTTCCCAATTGTATAATGTGATTTTGAATTTTAATTAGATGTGTGCTAAGTGTGTGCATGTGAACTTCAACATAGGGGAGGTTTTCATTCCTGGTTTTCTCATTTACAAGCACAATCTATAATACAATTTGGAGTTCATGCATTTTTTCAAGCTATTGCAGATGTGGTCTTTCCTCCTAATTCATCTTTAGAATGTCGTCAAAAGGATATGAAAAAGCTTCTTTGTTGGTTCTTAGATTTACAACAGGTAATGGTGGTTGGGAGGACTACAATCAACACTCACATTGAAACAAAAGATGCTGCACCAATAAAGATTTCAATTCATTGGTAGTCTCTGCAAGAGAAGCAAGAAGATGACACAAGTTGTTCATAATATGTTAGCTCAAGGAGTCATGGGCTTTTGAGCTTCATATCATCGACAAAGTAAATAGAGGTAGTCATTTTATGATTGATTTTTGGCCTTTAAATAACAACGATGCCAAATAGTTATCCCATTCCAGACCTTATTAATAAATTGAGGAAGAATCACTAGTTCACAACATTGGATTTAACTTTAAGATATTGGTAAGTTCCTTTCAATCTAACAGATGCAATAGAGACTGTTTTTCAAACACCTAATGGATTGTATGAGTTCACGGTGATATCTTTTGGTTTGATGAATGCTTCAACAACGTTTTAATGGCTTATGGACAAAGTCATTCAAAACAATTTTAACTTAAACCATGGTTTTAAATCAAAAAATTTATAAAATAATTTGTAATTATTTTAAATTAAATTAAATATATAAATTAATCTTATATTCTTTAATTTATTAATACCTTTTTAATTTATTTATTATATAAACTATTAATATATAATAAAAAATTAGGGTTTATTATTCATGAATAACAAAAATCATGGTCTAAATTAAAAAAGTTAATTATGCATTCAAGGTTTGTAGGAGTATTTGTGTACAATCTTCTAGTGCATTCAACTATTACATGGGAAGAACATTTGACTCATGTAAAATAGATCTTATTACAGTTGCAGCGATATCAACTGATGTTAAAATTATCAAAGTGTAAGTTTCGTTAGACCTTGAGTTATTATCTCTTATGAGGTGTTCATCCAAATTTAGCAAAGATTCAGGCAAAGAAGGAGTTCCTAGTTTTAAAAATACATTACAAACTTTAAAGATTTTTTGGCAAGGTGATTTACTTAGTGTAGTTTATTCCATATTTGACTGATGAAATGGTTTCACTGCATGCTTTGTTCTATTTCTCTTCTTTCTTATGGTCCTCCCAATGTCAGTCCTCCTTCAAGTCTCTTATCCATCTCTTAACTTATGCTCCTCTTCTTCATTATCCTGATTTTTTTTCTGCTCATTTATTCTTCATACTGATGCTTTAGATATTAGTCTGAGTGCTGATTTCATGTAAAAAGATCTAGAGTCAGGTCAATGACATCTTATTACATATGTTAGCCAAAGCCTCAATGGTCAATAACTCAATTATTCAACTATACACAAGGAATGTTTAATGGTTGTTTGGGCATTCCACAAGTTTCATGCTTATTTTCATGGTTCTTTGACCTTAGTACAATGTGATCAGATTATAGTACATTCAGTGTTAAAAAAGAAATATATGATGGGTCAGCATATGCGATGAGCATTATCATTACAAGAATATCAGTTCATATTTCATCATCGTCTTTATTCTTCCATGGCAGATGTGGATGCTTTGTCATGGGCACTTGTTGCTGTTGGTGTATTATCATCTTTAAATCATGCCTAATCTTTGCAAAATTAAATTGGCACAATGTGAAATCAATGGATAATAAATGCACTCAAAGCTCTCAAGTTGGTTACAGATTTTGATATTGATTTTGGGAATCATGTTGCAAAGTTCATGATGATAGAGAATCTTCTTTATTTTGTGAGACCAACTAGCACATGTGTTTTATCTCAGTTGATAATCCTATTGTGTTATGTACTTCACTTTCTTCATGGTTTTTATGATGACCCTTTCTTTGGTCATCTTGAGTTTCACAAAGTGTTGAACAAGTTATGTTCATAGTTCTATTAACCTCAACTTCAATATAATTTTTATCAATAAACATGTCATCTTATTAAATTTGAAACCTTCAATCCACTCTCTTAGTGGTCATTTACAATCTATTTAAGTTTATCATTTTTTTAAGTTGGTCACATATGATCTCATTGGTCTGTTTCTAGCAACAACAACAAGGAATACATATGTTATTGTTCTATCAAACTATTTGACACGGTACATGGATTTGGGCTTTCCGGAGACTAAGGTAACTCATGTGGTAAATTTCTTGTTTCATGAAGTGGTGTTAAGGCATCACATTCTTTTAGATTAAAGGTCTCATTTTATAATCGAAGTTTTAAGTTTGCTAATTATTATGTTGGGAATAAAACAATCTTTTACAACACTCAGAAACTGATGGTCTAATTGAGCAACTCAACTGTACTTTTAAGTGTATGTTGTCTAATATGCGAATCAGTGTTATACTAATTAAGATCAATACTTGCCCTCCTTCATTTGCCTATGTGTCTTTTATCCATCAATCCACTAGAGTCTCCCTATTTCATTCCTTATATGGTTGTTTCCTTATGTTGGTTCCTCTTTTTTTTTCATTTTATTTCAACATATGCACAAATGTGGAGTCGATATTTAGATATGATTCTTTTAATGTTACACAAATAAATGTAAATAAAGTTATCTTATGTTTAGAAGGTACAGCAACAACACTATAATGCTTGACATTTATTTATTCTTGATTATGTTATGAGTGATAAAGTGTTAGTCTTATATTAAAAAATATATTCCAAAGGGTTGTCCTGTTTTATATGAAGATTGGGTTCTCAAGTGTACATGGTTTGCAATTTAAACAGAGTGAATCAGAATATATATGTTAAACGGAGTGTCTCAAGGTTTGAATCCAAAGGAGGGAAAAATCCATAAAATATACTTTGAATATATTTTAAGATATATACTAGAACGGATGCCACGTAATAGAAGGGTTTGCTACTTTGTATTAAGTATATTCCGTATGGAATTTCTTGAATGATTGCTTGTACGGTTACTTTATGCTATTTCTTGTCGCTTAAGTGCCCCATAAGCTTTATGAGATTGTTATTTGAATCTAGACTTATTGAGACTTTCTTACTTTTTGCTTACTTATACATACTGCCAAGGCTACTTGTTGTTCCTACATCTATTGCTGGATTTTAATGTGTTTTCTAATAGCTTCAAACCTACCCTCTGTGTCTATGACCGTACCTCTTATTCAACGTTCAAACACAATTATAGAGAGATCACTCGCCGGTTTGAGAAATATGTAGACAGTAATCTCTTAATGTATACAGCATTCTCTTCTTTTATATATGTAAGAGTATATAAGTCTACCTATATGGTAAATGTAATAAAGACATTGTAAATAGTAATAAGAGAGTAAGTGTATTCATTAAAAAGTAATTAGGTTAAGCCATCATAATGGTTGCAATGTTATTAATTAAACATTATAATGCATGCTTAAGTTAATAATAATTACCAGTTCTGGTTGTCATCTTAAAGGCAGCGCCGGTAAGTAACAAATTCAAAAAGATTAGAGTTAAAAATTCGTAAACAAAATCATTCTCTAATTATTTTGACAACAAATTTCCATTAGAATATCCACTGGGAAAATATGCTTCCACGTGGCGGCTCATCAACCGTGGATCTATACATTTCTAGAACATTCTAGGCTGTTCACAGGCTTCAAAAACGAGGGTTTTTGGCGAGGGTTTTAGCGAGGTTTAGCGATTTTTCTGTTCTTGAGGCAGCGCATTCATATATACCTCTGCGGCGGCGCATTGATCTGTGTTTGTTCCACACTCGATCACGAAATGGCGAGCAGAATCGCGTCCAGGAGAGCCGCTTCTTCGATTAGGTCTCGGTTTTCTTCCTCATTTCTTGTCAAGAATCGAGGAATGGCAACTGCGGCTGCACAAGTTGCTTCACAGGCTCCCCTGAAGATCAGAGGCGTAGGAACCCCAGGCGCGAGGTTACCCCTTTCCTTCCCTTCGGGATCTTCGGTAAGTGAATGTATAGTGTCTTATCTGTGTCAAAACCACTGTTAAATCGCGAAAACCATATTGTATCGTTAGAAAAACACAGAAATACGATAACTTTATGTGAAGGTTATGGAAATGCTCACTTCATCTACGAATATATGAAATTGTATGATGCGTGGGCCGTATTATAAGCTCGAGAATTTTTTTTTTCTTAATTCTCGTGTTGAAAGGTGGCGGTATGTTGAAAATGACATGTATGAACTTCTAATTTGTTAATGTTTTACAGATCTGTGGGATCCCGTGAGCTCGAACAGGAGCATGAGGCAGATGCTGGACACTGTTGACCGATTTGTGGACGCTCCTGGTGCTCCTGACACTGGCCTAGACAACAGGGGATTCCGCAGCGGTATGAATATTTGTGAATATAGTGTGTTCACACGCTCATGTATATGGTTTTGTTTGTGCAGGTGTTCGGACTCCATGGGACATTGTGGAAAGGCCGGATGCCTTCTACATGCGTGTGGATATGCCTGGACTTGACAAGTCCGAGGTCAACATCAGTGTTGAAGACGAGGTACACAAAAACATGCATACACCTACACTTATAATAACGTTTGTTTGTGTTATATATATCTTTATGTGTGGTGTTTAGGTATCTCTATATATTTGTCTGCGTCTTTTTTTGAACTTATATCCTATATGTGCGTAATCCAGAACACCCGTGTATGCTATAGTGTCTGTGTTTAACTGTAATGTTTGAGTAGTGATATATATAATGTACCTCCTAGGAGCTGGTGATACGCGGGGAGCACAAGGCGGAGCAGGGTAAAGAGGATATATTCGGAGACCGTAACAGGAATTACAGCACCAGGATGATCCCCAAGGAAGTGGACAAGGAGAAGATCAAGGCCGAGCTTAAGAATGGAGTGCTCACTGTGATTGTCTCGAAGATGAAGCCCGAGGCCAAGAAGGTGACGCAGGTTCAAGTCTCTTAAACCCCTTCATATACCTTAGTCAGTTTAGTTTTTTCAATTTTTGCTGTTTTATGTTGACAATGAAATTATCGAGCGTATTTTGCCTATGTGTATATGGAAATTATAAAATTACTTTCTAATTGAAAATATATTTTCAGACTTATAAAATATATAATCCTTTTTATACAATGATGTACTGTATATATTTACGGTCTACATTGAATTCAACAACACGTGGAATGTACGAAATCTCCTATCGCTCTCTCTCTCTCATACACACACACACACACACAGACGTACACACGTACGCGTGCTGCTTAACTTGAGACTTACACATTATGGGGCTTCATCAGGTAAGAGGTAGAATTCTACGTAAGAAACACGTCCATGTTGAGTGGGATTGGAATCAGCGTACTGTTGCTGCTGTGTAGCGTTTGCGTGGCGTACGGAAATCAGGTGTTGCACCTTCAACAAGCCGCCTCCTCCTATGGTTAGTTTACTGCCTCTGTTATCCTTGGTGGCCGAGTTCGGAATATTGGCCGTAGTTGCTCGCAAAAACTTATACTTGTAGCTTCAAAAAGGAGCAATGAATATCAATAAAGAGAGAGAGTATTTATATTATCAAATACCTGTAGCTTAACTCGTTCTCACATTGAAATGCAACGAACAGATCGGATTGGGCATCGACTACAAAATCAATCTGACATAAATAAACAGTTAATTACTAACTATATAAATATAGTTAACGACTATATAATACTTGAATTATATGCACACACACAACATCATAAACTATTACAATTATAACCGACGTCATCTTACTTGCAAATCTCCGTGATGTCCTTCCCCTCTGAAGATGACACCGGCAGGATCTGGACACATGGTAATCGATATACTCGAACCAGGCCACTCTAAGTCATCGATTGCCTCCTTAAGTGCAGCAGACTAACACATGTTAAACCATCGATTAACTCAGTTATATAGTTTAATTATGACGAGACATATGCATTCCATTCAATTTACTGTAAAATGTCTAGTTATGAATGTATATATATCTAAGATACGGTAAATATGGGATATACCTTAAGAGCAAAGAAGGCTAGGCGAGTACCATCACCACTGTCTAAGCTATAATCTCTCGGAATTGTGTCCGTAACTCTTGTACGAATTTCAGCGTAAATACATGCATTATCCGAATCATTTAACCTGCAAGTGTATATCTTTAACAACATCGAGAGGCTATACCATATGGATTGGTACTGTTATAGACTTCCATATGCAACACTTATCTAAGAACGATAAAGGACACACAGCATACAATACGATTACTGTAGTCTGTGATTAGAACAAGACACGAAGTAAAATCATGTATATATTTAATCATGATATACATTCGACTAAGTACATATATTACACTATGGAAGAAACTTACTTGAGGAGAAGTTGCATGTCTGATCCCGGATATGAAAGTTCCAAATTGGTTGTTGCTGTGGAAGACGTGAATGTGTTCAGAGTGTCAACGAGCAGCCCCAGACTCACGCCAAATCTGGGTCTCGATTCAGCTCTATACTCGTACGAAAGAAAGAGCTGACAACAAAAAATGTATTTACACGCTATGTGTATGTGTGTGTTTCATATAGATATATATACTGACATCTTTCTGTAATACACACGGGCTTGAAGACAGCCCCATTCTTCAACTATGATCACCAGACCATGTTCTGAAATCTCACAAATCGCATCCTGAAACAAAATGTAATTTCACACACGCACGCACGCAAATTACCTGCTGTTTCTTCCATCGCACAGAGCTGAGAGAATCGACCAGGCCTTGCACGTTGTCCAGCGCGCAGCGCAGCTCCAGGCCCTCCATTCAAGAACCCTAAACCCCTGTTTTAGGGTTTCGAATGATTTTATATCAATTATTTTAAAATATTCAGTTTTTACTAATGTTTATATATTTAATATCCTGTCTATCTATCTATATATAATCATCAATTTAACATTAATAAATAAGATTTTTATTTTGTTATACATAACTTAAATTTAATATAAGTAGTGTATCAAGTAATTAATATTATTAATATTTCTAAATGTGTTATGTTTGTTACATGTTGGGAAGTATAACAAATTAGTAAGATAAAAAGAAACTGATTATTAATTTAAATTATTTACAATGTTTGTTATTTTTAACTATTAACAATTTGACTCATTAAAACTTAATGTAAGCCCTAAACTCAATTTAAATTTAACGGTGGAGATCGAATTATTAACAGCCTAATAATCTATAATTGTTTTGAATTATGAAAATATTTATTAATGTTGCAATTGCCTAGTGTCGTTACATGCGTCGTTACTACATTTTAAATTATAACTTAAACCTTGAGTTTAAAACCTCAAAATTATGGTTGTGGTGTATCTTATCAAATGGCTTGACGAGGTATGGCTACCATTCATATAGTAATCTATAGAAAATCGATTAACTGTTCTTCAAAGCTTACAAATAATCAGAATTCGCTAAAATATCAAGAAAATAATAATTTAAAAAAAAATGGGATTTATTTAATCCATTAGAAGAAGATATACAAGAGCAGCATGTAACCAAAATCCCAGTTACGAGGCAGAAGTATATTCGAGTTCCTAAAGTTGCTCTTGTGGATAGACTCTCTAAACACTTTGATTCTACGGAAGATACCTCTAATTTTTCTACCATTTGTTCGTAAGTGTGTGTGTGTGTGTGTGTAAATTAAAATATCAATATACTAAAACATAATGCTTTTCTGGTCCTAATCATTGTATTTTCAATGTTTTGATGTATATACTATATCATAATTGTACAGAAAACGTGAATATAAATGATTATCTTATATAAAAATGACTATTTATGTCAGGATATACATTATGTAATCTAATAGAATAATTTCTTCTATGTATTCATATATGATATTATATGAATTATAACATAATAACATGTATATATGTATGTATGTATCTTTGCATATAAATAAATACTAGACACCAGTAAGTGTAAGCGTACATTGAGTGTATAAGAATAATTAAATTATACGGTTTAATTATATAATAAATTATGACAATAATTACACTGTTAGATTTTCAAAATACAATCTCAATCGATGCTAAACAGCTTATTTTGATAGTGAAAATACATGATAATATGTATATATGTTGCATCTTTATATAAATGAATAAATTCACGCGCTCACGCACACACACATCATGAAACGTCAAACATACATACATACATACATCTCTCTCTCTCTCTATCTATCTATCTGGGTGTGTGTGTGTGTGTGTGGTGTGTGTGTGACTTTTTTTTAAATATGCAGCTGTCTTGAATCTATTCTATATGTGGAGCATAAAGCTCTTCTTGAGGAGCTTCGAGCAGATACCCATGGCTTGGGAACCAGGCAAATATCACATGGTCAAAATGGAAATGGAAGTGCTAGACATACCAACAGGCACATTAAAACATCTCTCTCTCTCTCATTTATGTGTGTATATATAATATCTAGCATTTTTACACACACACACACACACACACATATATATATACATAGAGAGAGAGAGAGATTAATATAATAGAACGACGTCTTGACAGGACGGCCCGCTTTCAGCAAAATATAATGCTTATATTGAAGAGAGCTCAGTTTGAGGAGCTTTCAGAGAGGGATTTGCAGTTAACCACGGCTCTTAATTCTGATTATCTCTTAACTCTGCCAATCGACGTGGATTGGAAAAGCACGTCATCAGCCAACTTCATCATCTTCAGGTATATATGCACATATCATGTACATGTGTGCTTGTTGTATACCCACATGTATGTGATATAGTAACTAATCACTTAAATATACTTCAGCTAATCTTGCTACATCATATATCTAAGAATATATATTATATATATATCTAGAGAGAGAGAGAGAGAGAGAGAGAGAGAGAGAGAGAGAGAGAGAGAGAGAGAGAGAGAGAGATTCATTCGTAAACAAATTTTACAGGCGTGTTATACAACAGAGAAACAGGAAGGGTTTCTGTTTGGGGCAAAGCTGGACTATCTACAGTCCTTGGTTTTAAGGAGCATTTTTAATTTGTCAAAGCCTTTTCTAACTTTCCAGGTAAACTCCACTCTCTCTCTCAGCATGTGTATTATATTGATAACAGAGACTTTCCACACACTCATGTATACACACACATATTATATATGTGTATCTATGTGTGTGTGTGTGTGTATGGTGACAGAAAAAAGAGGAAGAGGATGAATATATTAACTGGACGGAACCATTAAGAAAGTGGTTAAAAGAACCATTAAGGGCTGATGACGAAGACCAAGTAACAGAAGAGAACTTACCAATGTTGGCTGCTTCAAAACGTGCGACACCCCGTTACGAGGCTGTTTTGTCGTCTGCTGGCTCCAGGGTAAATTATTACGAAATTTACTCGTTTGGTTACGTTTTTTACCGCCGGAAACTCCCAAAGTTACAAACCTGTTTACTGAAACTCCACCACGGGACGAACCATATTTAAGGTATAGGTATTTGTCTATATGTGTGTCGTCTCTCTCTCTCTCTCTCTCTCCTCTCTCTCTCTCTCTCTCTCTCTCTCTCTCTCTCTCTCTCTCTCTCTCTCTCTCTCACACACACACACACACACACACACACACACACACACGTGTGTGTAAATATATAATTAAACTAATACTGCTTATATGTAGGCCGAGCTATATAACAAGAGTTTCTATGAGAGATATATGGTTACCAGCTTCAGAACGTGAACGTAAAGGAAGAATGGAACAAACTGCAGCTAGCATTCTCAATTTTCTTCTCAAGATCTAAATTACAAGTAACCATTATAATTAATTTAATTTAATTAATTAAAATGTATTTGGTTGTTTTTCATAGGAGCCAGCTTTCAAAGAGCTAGTTGTAATGCATGAAAAAACAGCTTCTAATGGCGATCATGTTGATATAATGGACCACATGAGACTGGAGTTAAATACTTACAAGAACATTCCTGTTCCTGACTTGAAGGTGTGTGTGTGCGTGTGTGCTGTGTTTGTGTTGTGTGTGTGTGTGTGTGAGAGAGAGAAGAAGAGGAGAAGGGAGAGAAGAGAGAGAGAGAGAGAGAGAGAGAGGGAGAGAGGAGAGAGAGGAGAGAAGAGAGAGACAGAGAGAGAGAGGGAGGGAGGGAGAGAGAGAGAAGAGAGGGGGAGGAGGGGGAGGGAGGAGGGAGGGAGGGGGAGAGAGAGAGAGAAGGAGAGAGAGAGATAATGTACGATTACAGGTCGTATTTCCAAATAAGAAGCTCAGATTCCGGCTACTCGATACGGTAAGTGACTAAAAGCGTTGGTTTAGGGGTTAAGGTTTAAGGTTTAACTCTAAACGATCATTTTGTTTTAGGTTCGTTTGGACCTCGCGACGCTTGCTGGTTTATTAGCTTTTCTGGTGAATTACAGATTTGACGACTTTCTGAGTTCTCCGTAAGATATAGTTAAATAAAACATTAATATAATGTTATTGCATATTATATATGGGGAAAATATTACATGTATTACTTGTTTATAGGTCTGCATTTGTGCTGGATATTGTGACAACAGTCTCCCTTGTAGTGTTTGCTACAAGAGTTGGTCTAGGCTACAAGCAGACTTGGGATAGGTACCAAGTAAGTGGATATTCTAACATGAATTATGTTAAACTTTAATTAATATTTTGATAATTATATGCTCATTACCATGTTATTTTTATCAGCTTTTAGTGAATAAGACCCTCTACGAGAAAGACTGTTGCAAGTGGGTTTGGAGTTGTTCATTTTCTTATAGATGCATCGCAAGAACAACAGGTATTCCCATACTCTATAATACTTGTTATATGTTAAATCATGTGAAACTTATTTTTTATTACAGTTGAAGCAAGCAATTCTTTTGTATGGATTGCTTCTTCACCTTGAAGATAGAAATGTAAGTTGTTTGTGATCACTATTTGCTTTAAATAAATATTTAATAAACTGTTAGAGTTTATTATGTTATTATCCAGGATAAGCTTGGATAAACTTACATCTTTCTGTGAGCAATACTGCTATGAAAACTTCAAAGAACAGGTATATAAAGATTCTACACAAGATACGTATGTGCATACACTGTGTATGTGTTTGTGTGTGTGCGGGTGCTTTTGAAGCATCTGGTGTATAATGTAGATTGAAATGCCTGTGGATGAAGCTGTGGAGACACTATGTAGACTGGACTTGTTATTTTGGAGCAGAGAAACATCCGTGCAGTTCCGTACTATGCAGCTGTTGAATCCCTGGAGAGAAGATGGCAAGAACTCCTTAAAACTAGCATATTCTAAAGCATATTCATGCGTATTATGGCACTTTTGATAATACAAAGATAGATATGGGTATTGTTTTACATATGCTATATTATAAACAGTATTTGTTAAATTTCTAAGTAAAATCGCACTCATTAATTTGATAGTTTACATTAATTATATAAAAATTAAAATATATATTTAATTTAATATTAATAAGAAAATGTCAAAATTCATATGAAGTCTCGAATTAATAAGGTTTGTGAAGTTTAGAATATAGATAATAAATTTCAAAAATAATATCAGGGGTATTATACATGCACGTAATTCTGTGCGTATTCTCGGATTATACGGAACTAGGAATTGTACCGTCGAAATGAACGGTTGATACAACGACAACTGGAACACCTGGATATTTCAGATACTATGGATAAGAACACTTTAACCGTTTGCCGACGTGTACATCTGAGCAACCGTCGATCGTTGTACGTCAGCACTTTCGCGGGCATTTTGGATAGGATTAGGTTACGGTCGGATATGGCTGCCGCTCTCTTCCCAGACGCTGCTGTGACCAGAAACAGTGCATTTCGTTGAATTTATCGTTTTCTAATTAAAATGTAGGTTTTTTTCTTAAGTTTGGTTCCTTAGTTGATGGATTTGTGGGACTTTAGGGATTCGATTTCTTCAGCTCATCTTGGGTTGCTGTAAACTTGGTGGGTTTCTAGTCAATTTTTCATACAATTCTCTCATTTTTTTCATGTGGGGAATATATCAATTAGCAACCCTGGCTATTTGGGGAAGCCCAATCTGGTGTATGGACGAAGAAGGAAAATGGAACTTCCAAAACTTCATGGCAGAGCTTCACAGACAGCAGCAGCAGCAGATGAACTTACATCACCCACATTTGCACGCCACGCACCAGCAGCATATACAACAGCAGATTGCAGTAAATTCAGTATATCAAATCCACGACCAACAGGAACACCAAAAAGCTCAACAGATCGAACTCGAACGAGAAGAAGAAGCAAACAGCAGCTACTTGTTCTTCTAGTTCTTGCTCTCAGCAAAACTCGAGCAGTGTTAATTAATGCTAATCAGCAGCAGCAGGATAAGAGGTTTAAGACACTTCCACCCTCTGAATCGCTTCCTCGCAGCGAGATCCTGGTGGTTATATCTTTGTTTGTAATAATGATACCATGCAAGAGGACCTCAAACGTCAGCTCTTTGGGTGTGTGTGTGTGGTGTATTCTAGTTTGGATATAAGTTAGACAATGTATTCAATGTTTTTGTTGCAGGACTTCCTCAAAGATACAGAGATTCAGTAAGAACCATACAACCTGGATTGCCGCTATTTTGTATAATTACTCTACTCATCAGCTCCATGGCATTTATGAGGTAAATATAAACTCTGATGTAAATATATACCAGCAATAGTAACATGTATATATACAGGCTACCAGCTTTGGAGGCTCAAACATAGATTCCACTGCATGGGAAGACAAGAAGTGCCGTGGAGAGTCAAGATTTCCAGCTCAGGTATATCCAAATGTTGTGCGTGCGTGTGTGTGTGTTGTAAAAGAAATCAAAGTACCAACATGTACACACACCATATACACGTTATTTTATATTAAACAAGAATGTGTGTGTGTGTGTGTGTGTAATAAACTTTAAAAGGAATGTCACAGGTTCGTGTAAAGGTGAGGAAGGCATGTAAGCCTCTAGACGAGGATGCATTTCGACCTATATTGTATCACTATGATGGCCCTAAGTTCCGGTTACAACTCTCTGTACCAGAGGTAGGATGCTTAATGATTATTTGAGGTTTTTTTTATATAATTATTCTATGCAGACATTAAAATTATTGGACTTGTTTGAGGAAGCTGGGGGCATTTAGAGCTCTCCTTCATTAACAAGTCCAAGTTTTTGATAGAAGATGCGCATGTAAATACAGGAATCCGCTCGAAGTATTCATTCATTCTTTACTTCATTTTTTAACGTAATCTTATTTGATATTCTTTTTAATTTATTGTTAATTTATAAATATAGATTATAAAATCTTTTCATATTTCTCTGAATTATTCTGTGAACCAACAGGTAAATGCGTGGTGTATGTCCAGTCAAATCTGTACATGGTGTGTATATATCATTTTGTGCTGTATGTGTATTGGTATGTATAATATATGCAAATATTTAAGCTAATTAAGAAGTTGTTATGGATTTTTATATATGCATGTCAAATTTAGAAAAAGATGTATTTTTATTTTTAAATTATACATTATATAATCTAATTAAATGTTTTATATTAAATATAATTAAATCACATTATTAATTTAAATTAATAGTGAGATTTTCATGTTCAAATATAAATTCTAATCTTAATTTAAATATTAAAGTAAAATATATTAAAATTTATAAATTTACATTGACATTAATAATAATAATAATAGCGTGATGGGTTTAATTGTTACTTTTCATTTGATTTACTTTTTCTTAATTTGCACTTTTACATAATTTTTTCTGAATTTACTAATGTTAGTTTTAATATAATTTATATTTTCCTTAATGTCTCAATTATTTTGTCTTAATGTCTTTAAAGCGAAGCAATATGGTATTTATTTATGAACCATTAATACATATTTAAATTATAAAATAGAAAAATTCTTTAAGAATATAAATAGTCAGTATTAAACCTTACAAAATGATTTTTTTAAATACAAAGATTCGATTTAAAACTCAATTTAAGTCTTTGTTTAATTAATCTTTTTGACAACAATACAACTTTAAACCCGTCACCGTTGGTTTAGTACGATGTCCGATTAATTACTTTGATGTTAAAGACGGGTGATAGCTAGATTAAACCCTGGTTTTAATTAAAAAACTAACGGTAATATCTTATGTTTTAGGTATATCTTTTAAAATAGATATATGAAAAAACCACATAAATCCAAATATACAATATACAATACTACAATACGCAGAATTGGTGTATATACAAAAATAGCAAGGAAATAAGAAGACGCGTTAAATTCTAAATGAACAACATCTTAAACCAACTAAATTCAGGCTGTGCACTGTCTTCAACCTGCTTGCCACAAAGCCTTGGATTGCCTGCAAAACTGCAAAAGGAGAGTATATATTGATGTAGAATTACACTCAAACATTACAATGTATAGAAAACAATACATAATAAAAGTATTTCTTGATATATACAAATGTATAGCTTAGTTTGATCTTCTCTATAATTACGAACTTACTTCCAGGTAGGAGTACGTGCAAAAACTGCACACTCAGGAATGCGTCCATAAAGGTCATTGTTAGACAAATCGATTCTGTAAGTTTAAAAAGATAGAGTAATTAATGGTTTAGGGTTTAGTGTGTGTGTATGTGTGTGTATTAACTTACTTAAGTTCAGAAAGACCACATAACGATGGTGGTATAGCTCCTGAGAACTTGTTATTCTTCAAGTGCCTATGTACACAAGATTGGAAATATATACCGAGCATTAAATGTGTGTATTTATAGGATAATAAATAGATGGCACTACAGTGTTTTGAGGGTTGGAATTTGGCTTAAGCTTGCTGGAATAGGTCCAGTAAAATTACTATGTTGCACAGCCCTATAATATTATTTAAGACAGGTAAGTGATCAACACATACACACACAAAAAAAACTTACAAATGTACAAGTGCTTTAGATTTCCAAGCTCTGGGGCTAGTGTGCCAACAACCTCCACATAATTAAAAATTCTGTAAGTGTTCAAATTTATGTCTAGATTACCAATGTAAAAAGAAGAAAAAGAATTTGTGTGTGTGTGTGTGTGTGTGTGTGTGAGAGAGAGAGAGAAGAGAGAGAGAGAGAGAGAGAGTTACATGTCTGTGACATGTCCATCATTGTTACAGGTGACATGATGCCATTGACATATGGGAACATCATCGACCCAGTTCGAGAGTTCGTTGTTCACGTCCGAGGATATTCCCTTTTGAAAGGCCCTCAAGACTGCAACTGTAAACATAGTAAAAGAATTAAGTAAGACGTATAAAAACACATTCTATATATATGATTAATAACAATTGGGTGACCATCTTAGTATATTTTATAACTTTTCCTTTCTTTTCTCTGCATGTATCTATATAAACATATCTCTCTCTCTCACACGCACACACACACGCACACACCTTCCGGATTGTCAGCCAAACACATACGAGGAACTACCATAGAAGCATCACAAGAGCAACCGTAAACACCGCCATACTCGCGAGGCAGATTGAATACCCTAAATTTTGTTCTAGGGCACATATTTATACTAGCCACCCCACGCACGCATTTGAGACACGGTAATGTTTACTTAAACTCTAACCTTAAACCTATAAACCAATTCCAGTTCACATGATACTTCACATGAAAGTGTTTTGGAATAAAGTGTGACCTTTCTTCACAATATACACGAGGGCTCTCTCTCTTCTCTCTCTCTCTCTCTCTCTCTCTCTATATATATATATAATATATATATATTTATTTATAAAGCATATAAGTATCAGGATCAGTATGTATATAAAACAAGAGTATTATTAGAATATTTTCTCTATTTCACGTGAAGCGTGAAAACACTCTCTAATGAACTTCTCAATTTGATCGCAGTAAATAACTGGAAAATTTCTAAAAGTGGTCCACGTGTGGCGAAAGCTGCAAGTACAACTTGAAACCTTGTATCCTAATTTCTTCTGTAGCGCTATGAAGTCTTCTACGATTTATACGGTATAACCCTGTCAGCAGTACTGTACAAGTATAGCTGTGGACATGGAGGTTGCTTTGTAGTTAGTGTCTCTATAGTCCCCAATAATCTCCTGTGTATGTATGCGTTTGTTAGAGAGACACCTAATTGTATGCATATATGTATATCACATAGACTTTGTACACATACAGATGCATGTTCTGTAGAACGTGTCACTTCTTAGTTTTCCTGTATATAATGCAACACGCGCGCGCGCGCGTGCACACACACCGTACTTACCGTCTTACCACGGGATGGAGAGTAGTACAGAGAAGAACCTTTCAAGTAAAGAGAGAAGCAAGGTCTCTTGCACGCTCGGTTGTACCAAAACTGCAAGCTCAGCTTCTGTGAGACCTGCCACTGACTTTGTTGAAAAGCTTTGTTTCTTCAACAGGGCAGTTGCAAATCCAGATGCCCACACCTAAATCACTCCAGTCATATATATATACACACACACGTGTGTGTGTGTGATTATACCTGAGGACTGAGTTCCGCAGCAGGTCCAGAGTCGATATACAGCCTTTTATTCTGTTTACAAAATGTTCTTGAAGTAGGAGCTTCTCCAATATAGCTCCATAGCTGTAGAAAATAGAGAGGTTTACACAGCACACACACATATATATAACATGTACATATGTGTATATCCATATAATGTGTAGAAGTAATCCAACTCATATTATCACACACACGCACATGCACAAGCACGTACAATTCTCGTAAGAGCGAGAATACAGAAATTTTGATAGAGAAATTGTCATATACATATACAGATTCGTATATATCACATTAACTATATGATATACATACATACATGTATATAACATATATATACGCATGCGTGTGTGTCTGTGTGTGTTAGATTTTTCATGGAAACAAAGCTCAGTTTGTAATGAGATGATATACATGCATAAATAGATATATATGCACACAAAGTTTTCAAATACACACACACACACACACACACACAACGAACTTGTATGCTGACATGCACGCGCGCTTACAAGAACCAGCCGGTTTGCTGAAGGTGTGAAATATGACATTCTTGTGATTAACACCGTCCTCGTGTTGCATCAACCAATTAGTAATCTCCATATACAGAGAATCGACATGCCTATCCGCATTACTTATAGCATTCAAACTGAGCAGCTCGTTCATGGGCATGGAAAATGTGATGGCATGTATGCCCCTCGAGTTATACCACTCTGCGTATTTCCTCAGATGCCTCTGTTCTGATCCAAGCCATCCCAGGAGAACTACAGAGAGCTGGGATTCTCCAGGGAAGATGGGATTGATGGGCACATGGGATTCTTGGGGCTTGAAATTCCTGTGCCACAAGTGGGATTTGCGGGATTTCGAGAGAAATGTTCTTCTTGTTGAGAGAGACGCTGATGGAGGATTGATTGCACATGAAATTCGTGAACGGTAGCGAGGAATTCGTGATGGATTTGCGTAGGATCGCGCGAGAAGAGACTGGAGGAGGACGATGATGGAGCATCTCTTAGAGCCCTAGTTTAAAACAGGGTTTAAATGTTTTATATTAAATATTTAACGATAAATTTTATTTTTAATGAAGATTAAAGATTAATATATTTAATATATGCGTCAAATAGTTATAAACATATTACTATAGTTTGACATTGTCATAAAAAACTGAAATATATAAAATAAAAGCATAGTATATAGGAAAAGCGGAAAGTATTGTTGTGTGTATAAATGTGTGTGTGTGTATAAATGTGTGTGTGTGTCTATCTATACATGGTGTGTATTCACGTGTTACACATTATGTACACCTATACATATTACATATTCTGCTTAATCGCCAGTTGACTTCCTACGTACATACAACATGATATATGTGTATTAATTATACACAAGCGCACGCCCAACACTTAATGCATAGTTATATGCATATATCTAACAAGTAATAACTTACACTTCTATTAGAGAATATAACGTAATGACTGGTATTATTTACAAACATTTTATTTGAATTTTTAAGAATAAACTCTTAAATTAAATCAATTGCTATATAAATATATGAACTATTCTTACAAAAAATTTCAAATTTTGAATTCATATGCTTCTAAACATTATAATTAATAACATTTAAAGAATTCTATGTATATAAATGAGGTGTTATGTTTTCTTATATACGTGCATGTATAGTGTGTGGAGGACAACACGCACATATATATATAGCTTTGAGACACACACACAACACACACTATATTTTACACACAACACACAATAGCCTGTACCAGTTCATTTTGTTACGAATAACTTGTTTTACATACATCAGTGAATGATGACTACTATATAATTATTGATTAATAAAATTTAATATTCAATAATGCACTCAACTCTTAAATGCATTTTCTTCAGGTTTTTTATTTGTAGAAAAACCTGTATATTTAATAATAATTATTAAACAGTTTAATTTACATATATATAATCAAATTAGACTTAAACTTATTAAACCTAATAATAAACTTATGAAATTAATAATCAAAAACTTAATGTAGTATATCTTAGATATATTAGATTTTATTTCATTGGTTTAAAAACGTTCAATAATAAAAAAATTGAGATATTATGTTGACTAAATACCTTTATTTAATATATAGTAAGGCTAAGTAAAGAATGATATGCTTTTAATTGGATAGCTTAAATTTTCAAGCTTTATTTAAGAAATTTTAATCATTGAAAAATAAGATATTTAATAATATTTTATAAGGTTAATATAGTTTAAAGACATGTTTAATTATAGTTTTAATTTTATTTAAAAACCTAGTTTATCCTAATAGTAATATGGAGAGAGAGAGAGAGAGAGAGAGAGAGAGAGAAGCAAGCGTATGGTCGATTTCAACGACACACACACACACTGGTGTAGAATGTAACTTGTATACAATTTCTGCATAGATATGCTAAGATAATTGACTGCTAAAATGAGAAAACTAACGTGAAACTCTGACATTACACAAGGTACGTGCATAAGCATTTATTATGTTATTTTTGAGATTCTTAGAATATTTTTAACGCATCATGGCCTTTGGATATTGGACGGTTAGATCGTTTCGTAGATTCCGGAGAGATTAGCCCTAGAAACAGGGGATTTGCCCTCGTGCAGATCGATCGAAGCAGCAATGCAGGCGCCCGGATTGAATTCCTATTCTATGATCACCACGGAGCTCATTCAAAAGGTACTGCACGCACTGTGTGTAAACTGGTATGTGTATGCGTGTGTATGTTCTGCTTGTTAATGCGTTCTTGGGTTTTCAATGTGACTCTTTAATTTTAACATATACAACTATATATGCGGCTAAATCTCTCTCTCTCTGTGTCCATGTTTGTACTATATCTGCGGCTCTCCATGTTTGTTTTGTAAGCAAAAATGAGTTGATTTCTGTACGTGTTGCATACATGTATACAATTTACTATGAACTTTTATATTGTGCAGTACTTGGATGAGAATAAGCAGCTCATTCTGGCTATTTTGGACAATCAAAATCTTGGCAAGCTCCATGAATGTGCAGCGTAATTAAGATCCTCAATTTCCAATACATACATATCAGATATACATAATATATATACATGTATATAAGCTTTTACTGCGTGAAAAGCTTAGATTCTAGCGTTCTCTGATGTTTCAGTACCAGTCTAAATTGCAACAGAACCTGATGTATTTGGCTGCCATTGCTGATGCTCAACCCCAGATGCCAGTTGCAGCTGCTCAGGTGGTTTCCACACACACACACACAGTACATTTTTAAACGAAGTGATAGAGATATATCTATATTTAAGCAGGTCATATCTATCTTTCTCTTTGTATACTCCTCTCTTTATATTGATATACATCGTAATTATATATACGTGGCTACGTATATCTACTGTGCCATATGTGTATACATCGTTATCCATAATACATCATCTGCCCTGATGATGTTTATGTCACTTCATTTATTAGTTGAGACTTTTATATTATGATGCATACCGTATGTATTAACTGTGGTGACATTTTCTTCATAGATGGCACCCATGCAAGCCATGCCATACATGCAGCAGCAGCAACTGGGAGGAGCACCGGCAGGCATGATGGATCCTCACCTTCAAAACTACTCACAGATGGCCGCAATGCAGCAGCACAGCGCCAGCACCACCTCCTACAACAACAGCAGAAGTTGATGGGTATACACATGCAGCCTACCACACACCAGGACGTGGAGCAGCACTTAAACAACAATAGTAACAGTACCATCGCGGAGGGATTCCCTGAATATAATGGGGATGGTAATGCGAGAAATGCAGGAGGAGACATGTCCAAGGTGAGCAAACGTCTCTCACTCTCCACACACACACACACACACACAATATTATATATTCACAGGTGGCGTCTGATGCAAATGGGGAGGATGCTGGCTCTACTTTTCTCAGGTCTTCAGAAGACGAGTAAGTTGGGGGGGAAAAGAACGCATGCAAAGGTTGCAAAGGACAAACCTTGATTGTGTAGAAACACGTTAAATGTTAGCTGGAGACTTTCTGGAGTAGTTCTACTGTGTGTGTGTGTGTGTGTGCGTGTGTGTGTGTGTGTGTTGTGGGTGGATATAATAGTTATGCAAGTTATTTATTAGCGATGAGTAAGTATTATAATATTATACAAATATTTTGTAATATGTTCATCATTTTAGCTATAGTTAAGTACATATAAGTATAGCCACTAACATCAATATAATTGTTTTATTATAATTATAGATTGCTAGTTCTTACTGATATATAATTGTTGATTTCTTCTTTTGTTGTTTTCATTGCTTTATGCTCAGTGTAAAATAAGAATTAATATGTTTTTTTTAAACATTGGAAATTAAAGAAGGTACTCTTCGCAGTTGTGAGCTTTTACAAATATAAAATTATATATAAAAGATAATTTTAGAAGACGTTAGAGCTTTTATAAATAAAAATAATAATTTTAAAGAAAATTTATAATGTTTTTTTTACCTTCATACATGTTATATACAATCAGCGTATTATTTTAATCATATGTAAGCGCTAATATAAAGCATTATGTATGATATGTATCCAAATATATAATACATAATGTAAATATATGCATTAAACATAAACTTACTATAATTATTTTGATTAAATTTTATTAAATTATGATATATTTTTCACTGTACATAGGAATTAACAATTTAGATACAAACTTCGATTACTCCATAACAAGCTGCATTAATAAATCAGTCTCTCTCTCTCACACACACTAACACACACTACCTCATATTAGTTAAGATTTCCTGTTGTTGGTCACGAGAGGTAACTTCTATGCATCTGCTAGGATATGTTATTACACATGTACATGCTCTCTCTCTCTCAACACACACACGCACACGCACACGCACACCTTAGTTGCAGCTGAGGCTTATCAAGAATTAACAAAAACCTTCCATCAGCGAGTCGTATATTTGTCCGCTGGCAACCTCTTGCCCTTTTCCCTTTTGCCCTTTTGCCGAGTGGAGGAACATGTCCACCTTCCTCCTCACTAGAATATGCCTCCCTTTTACATTATTTAAACCAACCCGACCACTTTCATATAAACTTTCTGCGTAGCTTTCTATAAAACTCGGACCCTCTGTTGCTTTGCTCCTCCTGACTCCTTGAAATCTATAAATTAATATAATCAATGTGTGTATGTACGTGTCTGTGTGTGGCGTCTACACATCATATGTGTGTTTACGCACACATATTATATACACGACACCAATAAGTTTAAAGAGATCATGTACAAGAAGAACCGACTTAAATAAGTACGCCTGCCTGTATATTATATGAGAGAGAGGGAGAGACCAAAAACTATAACATTCTGTGTAATACACACACACACACAGACGTATACCGTCTTTGTTTGTAGTAATCTTCAGGGGATATAACATTGCCCCTACGAGAAACGCTCTGTCCAACTTCGCAATATTCGTTGCTTGCCTTCTTACAAGACTTGCAGCTGAGTTTAGTTTCGGATTTAGATTCTGGAATCTCAGTGTCCATCATCAGCTTCCCATTCCGAGCAGAAAACATCCTGAACACCTTAACAATCTCTGCAAACAAAGTATTTTCACATTAACACTATATATATATATATATTATATATATAACCTGTCCGTGCGTCAATATATTAATGTGTATTAATATACCACTGCCTAAGACTCCACACTTGTTCTCTGCCATTGCGGAGCTTTCGAGTGCTGTTTGAACTCCTGATTTCACCCTCCACCTTGGCATCCAAACACTGCACGAAACACAGCTATATTAGTATACGCTGTGTCTTCTACACATGGGAACCGCATATATGCAGTGCACACCTCTCTCTCTCTCTCTCTCTCTCTCCCTCTCCTCTCTCTCTCTCCTCTCTCTCTCTCTCTCAAAGTCATACACACCCATGTATGTGCATATACGTTCACGTACCGTAACTCGTTCATTGTTTCTGATGTAGCAGTCTCAACTCTGTCCATTCTTAAATACAAACTATGCTGATCCTCAAAAGCATCCTTGTTTTTCTCCATTTCATGTACCATATCTATGAAGACCTCAGTTACGCACGCGCACGTGCACACACACGTATACATATACATGGACATAAACAAACACGTACTCACTTTCAGCTGTAGTAAGCCTGGTTTCCATGTCCTTCAAAAGATTAGAAGCACTCTCGTATTTGGGCATCCACGTGGAGGCAGAATATTCCAGCTCGCTTATGCTCGTACGGAGCTCTCCACAGACCGTACGAGATTGAGCTGTACACTCTCCAGCTTCCTCACCTTCTTCCCCGAAATGCTCCCAAGCTTGTATACAACACGAAGTTAGTTAATGTATTATGTAGTGCGTATACTTGTGTGTATCTATGCATATCTTATGTTGTGTGTGTGTGTGTGTGTGTGTGTGTGTGCGTGTGTGTTGTAGAATACCTCTTTAAACTTTTCTTCCAAATCATCTTTCCAAGCTTGTAGATCTTCTGCATTCTGTATCTTATGTAGAGCTTCCTGCATTTGTTCGTCCAGTCTCTGAAGCTCCGTTTGTACTTTGGTAATTGTCTTATCCATATTTTGTCGAAATTCACCTTTACACATCCACTTATATATCAGTTTTGGCTGCATGGCTGCGCTCTGTGTGTGTGTAACTTTCATAATATATAGGTGGTTTTATTATACATAAATAACAGGTAAAGACATAAGTACATTAATGAATAAGCATGTGTTTCATGTACACACACACATCAGTTAATAACCCACAGATGCATCTGTTATACGTAGTAGGACACACACCTGTATGTACTTAAATGTGTAAGTCTCTCTCTCTCTCTCTCACACACACACACACTAGTTAATAACCCACAGATGCATCTATTATACGTAGTAGGACACACACCTGTATGTACTTAAATGTGTAAGTGTGTGTCTCTCTCTCTCTCTCTCTCACACACACACACACACACACACACAGGTTACCTTCTAAGTTTTGAATACGGGCAACAAGAGCTTCATGTCCTTGTAACCCACCAAGCTCTACAGAGATCATCTGACTCTGATTGATGAGCTCGTTAAGGACGGACTTGGCCTCGTTTATTTGCACATTCATAGCCCACGTCCAGTTGTCCTTTGCCTTCTCAAGCTCCACACCATACTTCTCCTGTAGCTTGAGAGCTGCTTCAACCGCATTCTTCATAACGCTCTCCAGTTGCATGCTCTTCTTCCTTCTGTTCCTCATTTCTGCCAACAGTGACTCCGCTCGAGCTGGTATAATAAAACTAAATTACGAATGCGTGTGCGTGCGTGAGAGAGAGAGAGAGAGTCACACTCACATAAAGATACTTCAAAACATGCCGTATACACACACACACACACATCCAATTTACATATAT
Organism: Selaginella tamariscina; assembly: GCA_003024785.1. Classification (NCBI taxonomy): domain Eukaryota; kingdom Viridiplantae; phylum Streptophyta; class Lycopodiopsida; order Selaginellales; family Selaginellaceae; genus Selaginella; species Selaginella tamariscina. The sequence goes on along the minus strand of PUQB01000755.1, from coordinate 27,960 downwards.
TGTACTCCACTAGCAGAAATGAATGAATACAACTGATATGTACACACACACACACCTGTGGATTCTGGGGTGGCCTTGAGATTGAGGAGCTCTGTTCGGACACCAATATAAAGCTGTGAGAGCCTCTCAATCCTGTCCATTATCACCGCCTTTTCAGTCTCTCCTTCCGCAACAACCCTGTTACACGCTTCTTCCTGCTCTTCTCTTATTGCCTGAAGCTCGTTCCTCCTCTCTCAACACCTTATTCGTAAACAAAATATAATAATCAACTTAATATATCGATTTATATTAGCTTAGTATAATTATTAAATAAATAGTCTTACACATCATCAGATACAAATAACTATACTTACCAACTGAACAATAGAGTAGTTTAATACTTATTAAGTACATAGTACGTAGAGATATGTTAGTATATAGAAGATATATTATATAGATGTATATTTATTAATATATGTATAGCTATATTTAAATTATATAATAAGAATATACCATCCTTTTCGACCATCTCAAAAAGTTGGTTAATACTCTCTCTGTCCGACCTTAGATATTCGTCCAGTTTCTTTACACTGTGTAGCTGCAAGTGAACCTCTGCTGCTTCTTTCTGTAGCTTAAGTAGAACCTAATACGACCACAATACCATTGTGTATGTATATTGTGTGTGTGTGCGTGTGCGTGTGCGTGTGCGTGTAGTATTAATATTAATACATGTTAATACCTGGTGAACTTGCTCCATCTTGACGTCATTAGATCTCTTTATATTGTCCGTTTCAGATTTCATAGCGTTATGGACCTCCATTCGTATCTCTCCAAAAAACTGTCCATCTTTGCTTCCACAAGATTTTGCACCTGTTAAAAAGCTTACTGTCAAACAAACACACACGCCACGCACGCACAGTATATGTGTATGCCACTCTCAGAGTAAGTTTTTTCGAGTCGTCTAAAAGGTATACATATATGTAGAGATACAACTTGTGTGTGTTTTACTTACCATAGGTACATCAATGGAACGCCTCTCATCTCTTATTTTGGCCACCTTCTTCTCCCGACTTGAACTTGAACTTCTATCTTTCTTCATAGCACTTGTCAAATTATGTAGCTTCTCTGTTCTCGACTTGTTTTCAGATTGCTTCTCCTGTTAATACTTGTGTGTGTGTGTGTGTGTGTGTGTGTGTATATATATAATATATATACCTGATTTGGCTCTCCGTGTAGGAAGCTCCTAGTAGAAGCAATAAAGCTTCTCACAAAATCCACATCCCCACCAGCTATATCCGAGTTAGTTTCTGTATATATACACTTGGATATAAAACTCTCTCTCTCTCTCTCTCAAACACGCACGCACAAAACATGATAATAGATACCCCGTTTTTGAGAGATAAAGCTCTTCTGCTTCATAAACTCATCGCCTTTCTCTCCCCCAACTAGATTCTAAGAATAAAACAGCTTAATATAAGAGTACAATATGAATGTATTATATGTATATATGTGTTTATAACTTGCCTCCAAGACCTTAAGGGTCTGTCGAAACTCCTGCACAAGTTTTCCAGAACTCCCCGCTCCCAAGAGCTGTTTATACAACTCTTTCATGTCCGCTTTAGCATTCTCCCCATTCATAGTCTCAAAATGTTCTAAGGCCTTTGCTTTTCCTGTACAAAATGTCATGTATGTATGACTGTGTGTATATGTGTGTAAACACACATATGAATGTGTGTGTGTACCAAGTCTTCTTCATAATCTCTGGACTCGTGATCATCTTCTGAGTCCCCTGAACAACCATCTACTTCTAGTTGTAACCATTCTTTTCCAGCAAGTGAAGCCTCCTGCTCCAAACATGAACCTGAGAATGCAAAGAATACCATCATATTGATGTCTGTATGTGTATCCTTATACAACGTGTATGTTAATGTATGAACACACACACCTTTAGCTGCTGCTTTCAAGCTTTTCTCTAGCCTTCTGGGAGAGTACGCAGGGCTCAGCAGCTTAACACTCTCCGCTAACTTTGATCTTAACGATGACGTGTCACTTCCAGATAGATCTTCTTGGGCATCTCTTCTGTCATCTTCTATGAATCTGAGTTTAGAACAAAGCATCATATATTGCGTGTGTGTGTATATATGTATGCACCACATACTCCATATGTATATATTAAGTATCTACGTGTATGGATGTATGTATAATACAGCATGTGGTTACCTTCCTGAAGATTTTGAAGATGAAGTGTCTATGGAGACTATTTTCTTAGGCTGTCTCAGGGACTTCGGCTTACACAGTTTCGGCACAACCTTAGACTTCTTAAGTTCGGCCTCAAGCTCATGTATACGCCTTTGTACGTCCTCAAGTTCCCTTTCAAATTCTATCACTGTCTTATCCAGCCTGTTATACATACATACATATACATACATACATATATATATATATATATATATATAGAGAGAGAGAGAGAGAGAGAGAGAGAGAAGAGAGAGAGGAGAGAGAAGAGAGAGGAGAGAGAGAGAGAGAGAGAGAGAGATTACCATCATGTAATAGTACCATAAAATGTCATATATATTATTATGTATAATAGTTACTTATACTAAAGTATATGGGTATGCACACACCTGTGTTCTGAGTAGAGAGGGTGCGTGGGTATGGAAGATGATACTAATACTTCAAACTTCTTAAGAAAATGTAGCTCCTGGTCCGGCATAGAAGACTTCCGCGAGAAATTTGCCTTCTTTATATGACCCTGTGCACTCGTTAACAAGAACTGGAATGGGAGGCAAACCCTCTCTCTGCTCATCCTTGTGTCAAACCCAAACCAATTATATTAAATATATAATCATACATGAAAAACTGTAAATGTTTTGTAAAATTCAGTGACGAACCGAGTGCCCTAGAACGCAGCTCAAAAGGAGCCCTAAAACTGGACACGTGTCGAAATCCGATGAGCTCAACCGTTACCTCGCTGGGTTAAGCTTAAACTAAGGGCTTAGGGTTCTTGGCTAGGGTTTAGGGTTCATGAGAGGCGCATTCTTGGCGCGGCAAGCGCTTCGAATCTGTGCGCAACCGCATTTCGGACTACGAAGCCTTCGATTTCTTCAGAATCGGTAAGAATGTGTAGTGTGTGTATCCATATAATGTAGATATGTGTAAAGAATGGAAGATCGATCTCCAGCGTAGCAAAGATACAGAAGGGGATAGCGGCAGCAGTGAAGAATGCAGGAATAAACGAGGTTAGATCGCCCAAATGCAAGGGGGTTCCATGTAACTGGCCGAATCCATGTCCGTGCTTCCCAATGGGGCCTTCTCCATCAAAGACAGGACTGTCTTCAAGATGGATAACGGCTGCGCTTCTTTCCAGTGCTGCCAAGGAGAGACTGTACCAACTGCACAAGCAGGACCGGAGATAAACAGTGTGGATGCTCTTGCGGCTGAGTATCGGATCAGGAAGCAGCGTGTGCTTGCCATTCTGTGGCTAAGGAGATGGAGAAGCAAGAGGAGGCTAGACGGGGTACCCCACTTGACGATACTGTGGAAAAGCTCTTTGAAAGCCTTCATCCGTGAGAATTCGTTTTACTCATAAATAATAGACTGTATGATAAAACACTCATGCACACGCATCGTTGATTACGTTTTTGCTGTTTAGGACGTATGGTAAGGCTCAGAGAGGGAGAAGCATGTATCTGATGTGGAGATTGATCCGAAAGATTTAAATGGGAGAACCCCACAAGAGGCTTTGGAGGAGATTTCTGCTAGAGAGGAGCGTATAATGATTGACGAGTTCACGCAGCGTATGGAGTACAACAAGAAATTCGTAAGTGTACACACATACATTGAAAAACATACTGTATACCCATACTCTACAACGATATGTATAGTTTGTCCATGTTTATATACGCACTCTATATGTTCTGTTATTGTATACTATTTATGTATGCATACAAAGTTATATATGACATGCATATGTGTATGCATATATATACGTATGCGTATGTATATTCGTGAATTGCTGTTTATGTAGCTTTCTGGAGAGATTAAGAACGTGTTTCAACCAGTAAAGCCTGATAACGGATGGAATTACAGCGTGGAATTGCTAGATGAAAAGCGAGGAAGAACAGGGGGACATAGATTCATCTCGGAACCTGGTATATATTCCATAAAAAATTAGATAAGAAACCTTCGTATACATATATATCATGTTATACGTAACCATGGTGCATTTTTGTCTAATTTGCTGACATCAAGACAGGCATACACACATCTTTAGATCAAACCATTTTTCTTATGTATTGGTCTACAGCTGTGTGTATGTAAGTCAAACACACAAAAACACACACACACATACACACGTATGGTATGTAAAGCAGATATAGTTATGTGAGCGTGCGTGTGGTTATTACCCGCAGAGGCCATGGCATACAGACCATACATTCTGGGTTTTGTGGATACATCATAACACATACGTATTTGTGTGTATAGAGAGAGAGAGATAGGAGAGTGAGAGAGACATGTATTCAACGATTAAGTTATATACTAATAATATCTTATAAAGTTGTATATAATTATTAGATGGGACACATCGAACCTTGAACGAGACGGAGAGAATGCGTGAGACGTGAGAAGGTGCTGCCACGTAAGAACCCAAAGCATATTCTCAAGCCGGGAACAATAGGCTCACTCATCCCAATTGATCAAGAAATTTGTTCTCGCCACGGTATGCCAGACCTCACCTCGGCATACTTCGGGATCTCAGCAAGTATGCTATAGACTATCATCTCTCTCTCTCTGTCTCTCTCTCTCACACACACACACGTACGTAAATGTGGAAACATATATTGCAGACTTCGAGCTACCGAATTTGGCACGCAGTTCGTGACTGGCCACCGGGTCGTGTGTATGTGCATCCTAAGAAGGACAAGACTGTGGGAAAGATGGTCAAGGCAATACCATCCATTAAGGCTTTCCGTACTCGACCCATAGTCGACCGCCTCTTCCCGTCGAGGAAGTACAGGCATAAAGGTACACTGCCCATTCCTTCATTTTCATGTCCCATTCAGTCTTGCGTACACGCTTATTACAGTGGTTACACACATGCCTTGTGTGTGTGTGTGTGTGTGTGTGTGGATTTTAAGAAATAAGGAATGACATATGAGTTTTAATATCTGGAAGTGTAGTTAAATTATGTCTGTTAATATCTGAGTGACAAGCATGCATTGAATATTAAGTTCTCGGAATATGCTTGTTTTGATTCTCTCCAGTAATTCTTCACACTTTTATAAATAACAGTGTACTACAGTTGCATAAGTAATCTTTTTTAAATTTTTCTTCTCAATAGGGATTATCTACACAAATATTAATTTAATATACTAAGAACATTCTTCAAGGTAACTCATTATACCTAGTGTGGCCTGATATATTAATGTATGTGGCCCCCATATATATATATATTATATATATAGAGAGAGAGAGAGAGAAGAGAGAAGAGAGAGGGGTGTCTCTAGGATGAGAATCCGACAATATAAAAGAATATACTAGAATAAAGCATATTTTAACATCATACAAGCATATTCACTAATTATACCATGTATATACCAACTTCTAGCTACATACAACAAGCATATTCACTAATTATACCATGTATATACCAACTTCTAGCTACATACAAACATACAAACATACAACAATGTTACATAGAGTATTTAAATTAACATAAATATATGGTTTGCAATACTCCCTCCGATTACTCAATAATGTTTTAAATCGACTTTATAGAAATTTTAAGTGTAATACATATATAAAACAGTACAAAAGTGGATAGTGCTTAAATTTAGATGTTTTAAATACAATAAACTTGATTTACTATTGGAATGAATGAATATTAAACACATTTGAGTTACAGCATATGTATGCCTTATGTACAGGATGTATACATTATTATATGATATATATTCTCAAAAACCGTAGAATATTCTATAAAATATGCCCGCCATTTAGCGTAGAATCAATATATATGAAAAAACAATCTTACATACAGGATGTATACATTATCTTATAATATATATTCAACATAATCAAGGGTTTTGAGGTATATGGCAATGTCTGTCAGTGGCAGCAGCTATGGCCACATTTGTATTCCCAGTACAAACCCTACAGGTAGGGAAGAATCGTGGCTTTCCCAATTCACATTTCTAGTGGTTGCAAGCCATTACAGCTCACAAGAACAGAGGTAATCACACACACACACACACACACACAGATATAATATATATATATATATATATATATATGAGAGAGATACATGCATATATGTATGCATTTAGATTTGAGTGTGTAATATGCACACACATAATCATACATGGGTTCACACAACATAATATGTGTGTATACATGTACGGACATATTGTGTTTGCGTGTGTGTCGATGGTGGATCAAGTATTTTAATGTTTAATTTGTGTTGTTTTATTCAAGATGTTTATTAAGGATCATAAAGTTGCCATTGTTCAACCAAACGACGTGGATGAAGTTCTAGACATGTACATTTCTCAAGGCATGTGTGTGTGGTGTGTGTGTGTCTATATATATATATATATATAATATATATATATATATACAGATTATGTGTGTGTGCGTGTGTCTCAACTTGGTTACAGGCAGACTGGAGAAGGATCCGTATTGGTGTCGCATTTGGCCCTCTGCAATTGCTCTTGCCGAAGAGGTTTACAAAAACTATATCTCTCTCTCTCTCTCTCTCTCTCTCTCACACACACACACATATGCATGCACACATGCGCATGGACGACATACAAAATGTAGCAGTTTAACGGGTTGTTTAAATGGTTTACAGATCGTTACGGATCCAGAAACTGGTGCAAGATCTCAAAAGTAGTGACCTGGAGCTGGTTTAGGTGAATTTAATATAAGTAAAAATAATATATAATAATATTGTTTTCAAATAAATAAATTAATTTTCTCTTCTTTTGAAAAAAAAAGTTTAGTTTCACATTTCAGGCCTCAGTGCTCTAGCTGCCGCACTTTCTGGAGCCAAAGAGGTCTCTCTCTCCATATATATATATATATATAATAATATATATAAGAGAGAGAGAGAGAGAGAGAGAAGAGAGAGAAGAGAGAGAGAGAGATAAATGTTTGTATACTGCAGGTGGTTTTGTTGGACCAAGAGCCGCTAGCATTGGTCTGTGCTCTCTCAGGCTTTCACGAGAATATCTAGGAATCAAAACGAATCTTCCAAGTATATTGCAACAGTTTCCAGATTCCAGAATCTTGCTTAAGTCACAAACGAATCATTCTCTTTTACAAGTCACTGGTGAAATTTTTGACTGGACGGAACCTCTCTTAACAAGCTCAACATTTGATATTGTAACTCTCTCTCTCTCTCTTCGATAGTGTTGTTTATAGTTCCGTAATTTACACAGACACGGACTTTATATAAATACGGTTTCAAAACATTATTAATAATTAAGGCATTTAATTTACAATGCATGTACTTATACATTAAACAATATCTGATATTTGATAGCTGCAAATATTATTTTGTTATTGCATTTGTACAGGTTTTGGCATGCGATTTACTTTATGAGAAGACTTCTGCTTCCTATCTAGCAAAGGCTGCTCCTCGATTGCTCAGGTAAAACTCTCTCCCTCTCTCTCTCTCTCTCTCTCTCTCTCTCTCTGTCTCCTCTGTCTATATATATAGATATAGATAGATATATATATATCTGTGTGTGTGTGTCATGTTCTGTATTTATATGCATGAATATCCATGTGTAGATATATGTAGGACTGGAGGTTTATTCCTGTTGGTTGATCCTGTAGAGAGAACTCCTAAACATCGGGAACTGTTTCTTGAGCTTCTCCAATATACACAGGTTCTCTTCCGAAACTTATACATATAGATCCGCATATATATGTAGAGAGAGAGAGAGAGAGAGAGAGTAGCTCAAGTGTTATTGGATTAGTTTGTGTTAATTTTGTTTACAGTTGGAGGTTGTTCATAGAAGTACAAGGCAAGCAGAAATGGATGGAAAGTTTCATCAAGTAGAGTTTATCTTTTTGAAGCTTATGTAAGTGCACGCACATTGTGTGTGTGGTTTATAATAAGTTTAATCAAATGTAAGTTAGTATTCTCTTTGACAACAGTAAAGATACATACATTAACGCATGATATATGTTATAAATGGGTCACACACACACACACACGCATAACAAATCAAAAATATATTATGAACATATATCTCTATATATAATTTACCAAGTTACGTACAAATTATAATCATAATGTCAAATAAAATGTCAAGATTGAAATGTTCAATTTATTTATTTTTAATAGTTAAACATAAATATAAAACACAAAGAAATAGTTAAATATGTATTAAATTACAGATATTAAATTTGTAGTATTTAATATCTGTAAATTTTGAAATTTATTTGACGTTACATAGAAAAGACTTAATATCTCTTAAAAAATTGTTAAGTTCAGTCACATATATATTTAATTATATTTAATCTTATAATGTACATTAATAAGATAGTTCTGAATATTCTTGGATGTACATGAGAATGTTCTTGCAATTTAAATTATTCATTCAATTGTTTTTAATCATGAATTAAAAATAATAATTATATAATTTTTTTGTCTGTGTGTGTGTAGGTTCAAAAAAATTGCATATACACCCGACAACCCCATGCCGCCGGCATTCGATTCGCTCCCCGGCACTGTGGGGCAGTCGCTCGTGAAACACCGTGGCACTTCCCTTAATTGAATGGCTTAATTTTGTTTTCTAATCTTAAATTATATGAGAAATACATAGTATAATGTTTAATTGTATAAAGGGCTCCCTTAAAATCAAATTTTGTAAGGGCTAAAGGTGGATATTTTTTTTAAGTTAAATAAGGGTTTTGTATTCACACCAATGCACGGCAAACCCCCAGGCGCGACTGTTTTCTGAATTTAAATTTCCGGTTCATTTAGAAATTAAAAGGATGTACGACCGGTACAGATTTCATTAATAAGGGTATAGATTTAACATAGCCGGATTTTTTTCAATACATTTAAAATCAAAACAGAAATTATTTTTGTTATATAAATATAAATATATTAAATATAAATAACTGTAGTGAAATCTTTTAAGTTGAATATTTAAGTTGAATTTGAGTTTAAGGTTAGGTTGAATTTAATTTAGGTTTCGGTTGCACACGATGCCAAGAGGGATGCTTGGGAAGAAGAAGGGTACCACACACAACATTGTAACAGGCAAGCAAACTACTTTGAAATGGATGACCTCTACAGCTGAGTTTGAGGGTGACGAGGGTGAGGGATCTAAATCAGCAGCTGTAGGGGGCAACAATCCACAAGAAGAGGCAACACAACAACGAACTGGTAAATGGAGAGAGCACTGGAAACACAAATGGGATTGGTTAAAGTTTGATGTTGTAAAACAAGTCATGTTCTATAAGATTTGCAAGAAAAACAATGTAGATAGTTGCTTTGCAAAGGAGGGGAGTGTAAATTTGAGAACCTCAGCCATACATACTTCAGTGAGACATAGGGAAGCTGTTATGAAGATGTTGGTAGACAAAGCAGAAGGAGACCAACCTTCTATATGTGACGTCTGTCATGAAAGGAGTTCAGAAAGCAAGGTATGACTATGTTATTTTTGGATGTTTTAATTTTTTTTATATTTTATAGATTAAATTTTTTATTATATTTTATAGATGTTATTACTTATTCGGACGGCATACTTTATAACAAAAGGTTTTGCACCATTTCGTCGATTCCAGAGGCAATTGAGTTGCAAAGACTTAATGGAGTGGACTTGCTTCACATTATAATGATGAAAAAACTTGTGTTCATTTGCTAGAATCTGTTAACCATGTAAGCAATTCATTTAATTTTGAGCTTTATTTAATACTTATTTCAGGTTTTGCGGGAAAATATCTTGGAAAAGGTGAAGTCTAGTCCATTCTATAGTATCATGGTGGATGAATCTACTGATATCAGGTACAAAATTTCTTTTTAATTAACATAGTAATATTATAAACAGTGTCAAAGCATTTTATCTTCTACGTGACTTACTTGGATGGAAACTCCATCGAGACTCAATACATGGGCATTGTGAATGTAAGTGGTGCTTGTGATGCTGCTACCATCGTTGAGTGCATAAGGTCGTCAATACACAAGTGGGGCTAAACATGAAGAAGTTTGTGGGTTTTGGATCAGACAGTTGCAATGTAATGGCAAGGGTTGCTACTAGGTTGAAGGAATTTAATCTATACATAACTTCCATTCATTGTGTTGCCCATCGAGCAAATTTGTGTGTGGAAGATGCTTTCAAGGACAGGTTTTGCAAATAGGTTTGTGAAGACAGGAATAAACTTGTTAACAAGGTTGCATCCTTCTTCTCTCATAGCTCAAATAGGGTCACCCAGCTACTTGCTTTGGAGCGGGAGTTTGATTACAACGAACTCAAGTTGCAACGGATACAAGATACTAAGTGGTTAAGTAGGTAGGGTGCAATTGCAAAGCTTTGTGAATGCTCTGAGCCTGTTATAGAGGTTCTTAGGCAAACAAGAAATGGAAGGTTTATGATCAGCTTCGAAACTTGAAAAATCTGTATGTACTTCACTTTCTGGGGAATAATTATCAGTGATGAAGGACCTTAGTCTTCACTTTCAGCATACTCAGGTTGATGTGGCTTTGGTTGGGCCCTTGTGCAAAGAGGTAATCATGAAAATATAGATGAAATATCTGGGAATGAGATTGATTTGAACGGTTCACAAGTGGATATTGCTAGTTATCCTTTGATTCCAGATGGGGGAATTACAAAAGGCTTGCTCCACGAGCTAAGGGCTTTAATGAGGGGAAATATGTACAGGGGTGTGGAGCTGGTTAGGAAGGTGGACGGGTCTAACTTGCAAGAAGCTTTAGACTTCCAAGCAACATTCTGAAATGCCTTGATTGATGGCATTAGGAGGCGTATGCAAGAGTCATGAGTAACTAGTGTGCTATCAAAAATGCAAGTGTTGGCCCCAATCAACTTACCGACATCAGTGAAGGAGCTAAAGCGATATGGGATTGTTGAGGCAAGAGAAATAGTTGAATTTTACAGAAGACATCAAGTGGTTGATGGGGAGCTTGTTCAAGGCATAGTAGATATTGACGACTTCATGGGTGACTATGAGGTTTGAAAAGCTTTGGCATCAAAGGAGTTCAAGGGACGGAGTTTCAACGATGTTTGGCGCATTCTCGGTCACTCTAATTGGAAGGATAAATATCCAAACCTGCTTAAAGTGGGCTTCATCAGCATGGTACAATGCTGTAGTACAACTAGCTGTGAGCATGGTTTTAGTAGGATAAACTTGGTGAAAACCAAGTTTAGAAATGGGCTCAACTTGGAGACACTAGATATGCTTGTGAGAATTTCCTTAGGGCCTGATGTGGAAAAGTTTGACTATGATGCAGCAATTGCACATTGGCATTCCACTGCTCATTATAGGTAGATATTCACTGGTTCTGAATAAAAAAAATCCGTTTGTTTTAGCAATGCTTAGGATTTTCACCGGTACAAATTAAGTTTAAAAGGATTAATTCGGAACAAATTTAAAATTCTAGTGAGTTTAATCACTAGCAGGAATTTTTCCTGTACTATCTATAAGGTATGCCATGCACTGATTCACACTAATTTAAGAGTAATTAATCCCCACATAATAATTACTTAGCTTTTAAATTTAAAAATTAAAGGCACACAAATTAAATTCTTAATGGTGTATCAAATGTGAAGTGAGTTTCTAGAATTGATATAATCGTGAGCATTTGGCTCATCAAGTTCTCAAGAGTCTCTTGGAGTATCATTCTCCTTAACTCAATCTCCTCTTTCTTCACATCGATATATTCTTTATATTCTTGCTCGTAATATTGTCTCATAATTAGCCTCACACTCACCCTGATTAATTTGTATGTTGTAAACAATGACATAAGCACCTATGTTATTTGGGATGTGTCAAAGATTCACCCTCAACTTGTACTCTAAACAAAGAAACTTCCATTTTAACAAATCAAATGCTTGCTCAACAACTAACCGTATTTTACGTAACTCTTAATTAAAGGTCTCTTGACCAAACAACAAAATGCACATCTACAAATAATAAAGTCAAAATTGCTATAAAACCTTGAGTATTATATACTTTTGTATTATCATAGTTTTGTTATAGTTTTTACTATGACTCGACCCTTTACTTTAGGGTTTGACTGTTGTTACCTATCGAGTTGTGCTAGATGTAGTGAGAAATAGCCCCACTTAGTACATTTAGGTATTTAGGGGTAGTCTGGCCGGTTGTCACTAGATACCTCAAGAAACTCTGGGTGAAGGCAATACTTACCTTTTAGAAAGCTCTCTCCTAATTTGACATTCCAAAGTAGGTTTTTTGCAAAAGTAAAGCTTGTCAAAAGGGTTAGGGACACCCTAGGGTTGACCTAACCCTAGGTTTAGGGTTAGGTTAGGCATCTCTTTTCATTAAGGGCTAGCATTTCTGTGCCAACCCACTTACTCATTTAGGAAAACGGGGAGAGGAGTGGGGGGGCGGGCTTCATCACATAAATAAGGTAGAGTGTGTAGTGAGGCTTTCTAGAGAGCTCATTAACCTCTTACCGGTGCAAGCTAAGCTTGTGTCGTTAAGGTGCAACCCTCTATTGTGCCGCCCTAACTTCCACACGATAGGGGTATGTTCCACCTTTGGGTTAGACTATTCTATCATTGGCAGGATCTCGCCTTTGTAACCGAGTACATCACTTTTAAGGAGTTAGTCAAATTTCTTGGTTCAAAAACTTGTTTGTAAGCTCAAAGGCAATGCCTAAGTTTCCATTCTACAAAATTAGTGGTTAAGGCCTTGTTCCGACCACCTCAACCACCCCAAGCTAGAAACAACACCTATAGCTCGGTTGGTCCATGTATCATGATTCACAAAGTGAGCCTTGTTTGTGGACTTGGTCAGCTAGGGATTTAAGCTCCTAAGGGTTGGATTCTTAATATGGGTTACTTTACTAGATTTCGTAGGGTTTCCAGATAGGGAATTCCAGGGTTGGCTAGCATATGGCAAGCCGCCTTTGTGGCACTAGGTAAAAACTTTGACAATTGGTAGCAGAGCAAGTTCTCCGCAATTAGTAGGACTACCTTAAGTCATAGAGTGTTTCAATGTTTAAATAACTCTAAATTCTTAATCTACTCTATCGTTTTTAGTTAACATGTTTGTATTCTACGTAGAGAGTTTGATCCTGTGAATTATAAATCTTTAGAGAATACTTGCTCAGTGAGTCAGCATGAGATTCTTAGTATGTCTAAAAGTTTTATGTTGGTTCAAGTTGATGTGTGTGGGTGTACAACCTGTGCAGATGTTTTCAACTCCATATTGGAAATATTTCAAGCATATTTTCCAAGTGTTGAAACTAGGGTTCAATATGATGAGTAAGAGAAAGCAACTAGAGCCTGACGCAGAAAGGGTTGTCGTAGAGGCTCAAAATGAGGAGATGGATGAAGCTGATCTAGGTCAACCCTCTAGAGTTAGGCAACGACTTGGTTGGTGGGAAATAATGATGGATTCTAGCGGTTACCACATTACCAGATGTTCCACAATCAGACACACAACAAAAGAAAAGAAGTATGATTCAAAGTCACGTTCCTCTGAATCGAATTTTTTGGCAGTGAAGGTGGTAGTGGTCCTAGTAAATTCAAGCCAGTCAAGCCTTCGGAGTTTATGGTTCAAAAGATTACAAAATTCTGGATAACAGGTTATATGATATGGAAAGTTATTTTGAGGTTGCTTCCGTGAAGAAGACAAAACAGGTTGCGTGTGTCAAGCAGTTTTTTAAAAGAGAAGCTAAGACTTGGTGGCAAATAGTTGAAGGTGAATGTGAATGTCAAAACAGCTGGAAACACATAAAAAGGGAGATCAAAAAGCAATATATATCGGATGACCTTGGGTTGCGATTGTGTGCTGATTTGACAGCTTGTAAATAAGGAGTTCGAGAAAACCCGGTGGACCATGTAAAAGAGTACGACATTTGGTCCTGAACATGAGCAATGATGAAGCATGAAGTTGCTTCATGGTTAGCTTGAATGAGAAGACGCGAAAGAAGATCTTAAGGTACAAGTCAACAAGATATCGAAAATGTCCGGAGGCAGCTCAAAAGGTTGTGTATGGCATGTTATTAGAAGACTTGTACAATAAGGAGGAGGAAGCAAAATCGAGGAGTTTTCCTCCAAAGTCTAGGTTTAGAAGGTTTGATAAACAACCAAATTAGTCACTATCGATTCAAAGTGCAAGTCTTTTTGTTGGCAATTCCAAGTTTTTGGATACATCAAAACCCATCGGATCTCAAAAACCGTTAGAGTTACCATCACCTCAGCATGCCAAGGGCTCAGCTACAAAGTCTGCTCCACCACAATCCTTAGGCAGAGTTCCAAAATGTCATAATTGTAACAAGCCTAGTCATTTCATTAGAGAATGTCGGGCACCCTCAAAACAATTGGGTCATTTCAAGACGATGGTAGGAGAGGAAGTAGCTGAACCAAAAACACTTGAAGATCTAGAAGATGAGTTAGAAAAGATAATGTTGTGCCAAACACAACTTGCCTTATTCATTATTCAAGATAAAATTGACCCTTTACTATATTTGACAAAAAAGATACAAGGGAACCGAGTTCAAATGATGATCGATATTGTAGGAACATACAACTTCATATCGATTATTCTAGCTTGTTGATTGAAATTTGGATGTAATAAAGATGAGTAAAATAAAAATCAATTTTTGGCAAAGGTTCTCAAAATACTAATAATATAACAAGGATAATTTCTATCCAAATCAAAAGTTATAAGGCTAAGCTAGATTTAATTGTCTTTAATATGACGGGATTTGACTTTTTTTTTAGTATAGAATGGTTTCATAAACTTGTAATCAAATGAGGAGTTCCAAAGATAATCGAATCAGGCTTGCACAAAAAAAAGAACATTAGAAAAATAACGCTCAAGATGGAAATGTTAATTGATAAGGATTAAAATCCTTAACTCATTTGCGTAAAGCGGTTAGACATTAAGAACATGTATTTCTTGCAATAATTTTGAATACTGGTGAAGTCAAAGAGGAGGGTCAAGAATCTGTTCATGAACCTATATTGGAAGTTTTAAACATGCTTAAGGACGTGTTGTCGAAGACTTACCGCCTAAGTTACTTCCACGTCGAGGTGTGGACCACAAGATAAAGATTTTGCCAGGTTCATCTCCATTGACAGTAGGGTGAAGCCAGAGGAAACTCTGGTGGAGGCTCGCAGCGATATTGATGTGCAAATCGTCATATGACTTGGGTATGAAAGACTAATCAAACCATCTAGTAGCTGGTGTCTCCCAAATTTTCCCTTAGAATAGCTAGAGCTCCAAAAGCCCCATATCGATTGAATCTTCAAGAGTTAATAAAATTGAAGAGACAGCTAACAGAATTGATTGGTTAAGGACATATTCAACCTAGTCAATTGCCATATGGTGCACCGATCTTGTTTATAACGAAAAAGGATGGTATAATGCGAATGTATGTGGACTATCAAGTGCTGAACGTGATAATAATTAAAAATAAGTATCCTCTTTCACGAGTGGATGACTTATTTAATAGATTGTCAAAAGTAAGGTATTTTTCAAGAATAAACTTGAGATCTGGGTACCATCAGATTCGGGTAGAAAGAATAATGAGAAGACCACTTTTCGAACACGTTATGGATCATTTGAGTTTCTAGTCTTTCCATTTGGGTTGTGCAATGCTCCAGCAACTTTTTACACAATTATGGACATGTTCTATTGAAATATCTAATATTATAGTATATGATCTACTAGTTCTTGCATGTGCAGAACACTTAGAAAAGGTATTTCAGAGGTTTTTTTTACCATGTTCCTGAAAATTCACAAGATTGGCATATACAAGCCGCGTGCATGTGTGCTGTCTTTACAACTTAAAATGTGAAACTTCACCATAAAGAAGAACTAATTGTCTTACAAGCATTGTCAGAGTTTTAACTTAGAGGGTTAACATGTGAAACATGTGATTATCAAGTGGCCTTCCGACATCAATTCCCTATCTGAGTAATGCCAAGTCTTCCAAGACAACCCCTAGAGCTTGACTCGAATGCCCAATTAGCACAAGACTTAGGGTCTTACCCTAAGTCCCTAGAATGACTATCTTTCTAACCTTAGAGGATATTTTGAATAAACTTTAAGATCCTTGCCCCAAAAGACCTAGACAAACTCATGCCTCAACCCCGCTAAGGAGACGTGCTTGGCACATACCTCTATGATAGAGCTAAGGCATTGTGACTTACCCCTTAAGAAATCACCCTCGTTAGGGAGTACAACCCTTTTAGGGTGACAAGGGGCCCTAAACCACAACTAACCCTTAAGGGTTTGAGTGGCCAAGTCATACCCTAGACCTAGGGTTATACTTAGTGAGGGCACGAGTGTGCGCTGTAGGCAGACACAAGTGTTTTGCTAAGCAAACTCCTTAAGGTTAAGTTTGGACACCCTAAGTACATGACCTTGCGAGTGCCTCATGAAAAGGGCTTATGTTACGATTTAAGTTGTTTAACCCCTAGATGTCAAAGAAAACCCCCTAGCCAAGTGTGCCAAAAGCACACCTAGTTACGAGACTTAACCTCCTTGAACTGATGCCAAGGCTTAGCATTGTAATGTGAGTACAAGCATGTTTGATAAAGTATCCAGCCCTTGGTAACAAATCTATGACACAATCCCAAAGGGCGTGCTTTGAGTATTGTACATGTGTCGTTTAGTATAGTGTGACATCTTCATGTGACATTGTCTTCCACAATGTTGGGTACCATGCCATAACTCCTTAAATTCAAGATTTACACAATAAAGACACAAATGTACCCTACTTAAATATAATGTTACTCTTAACTTGATGTGGAGGGAGGCTAGAGACAAGTCTCAACCTCTGACCCTGTAACATGCAGTTCAAAAAAACCTCTCAGGCATAGATTCATTAATGTTAAGGGTAGGCTACCCTAAAGGTGGGATGTACCCCTATTGTTTGGAAGTTGAAGCGGCACAACAAAGGGTTGTGCCTTGACGATACAAGCTAGAGCTTGCACTGGTAGAAGAGTAACAAACTCAGTCATGAACCCAGAAACTCTCTTACTAGTTATTTATGTGATCTTTCCTGATTGTGTAAGTGAGTTTGCATGGAATGCTAGTCCCTTTAATTAAGGAGATGAGTTTTGACTAACTAACTCCTACCCCTAACCCTACTAGAGGGGAGGGGATTTTAGGTGTGGTTAGGACAACCCTAGTGGGTGTTTCTAACCCTATTTAACATCATTTATATTAACCAATAAACCTAATTGGGACGTCAAAATTGAGGGTTGGGGTTTTTAGTAGGTAAGTTGTAGTTGCGCCTAGACTTTCTTACAAATATCTAATGACACCTGACCGAACCATCACCAAATACTCAAGTGCACTAAGTGGGCATGTTTCCTACTATATCTAAGTTCATCAACATAGTATAATAGCTAATAATAATAACATTCGAAGTAAAAAGAAGTTATAGCAAAAACTATAACAAGCATAACCACGAGGGAAAAGGTCAATCCAACCTAAACATAATGTGGGTTCTCTCTCATACACACAATTACAGATATAACCATGCACTATGAGATTATATATGTATATATCTACCAGGTAGAATTTCTCTACTCTTGTTGTATTCATATCAACAAGAGTATTCATATCTCTTCTCTTGTCATTTTAAAAACATAGCAATTTAGTGGTATTTATACCAGCATTCTCATGATATTAACTGTCCAGTGAGACGTTAGAAAGGCATCAAAAAACAGTTCAGGTAAATATATCTGGTTTCTCACACACACACACACACCATATATAAGAAAGCAAATTTCAATCCCACCCACAAGTAAACCTTTTATTCAGCTCGCACGCACGCACAAACTTGCACACGCAGGCATGCAATTCAGTTTTTAATATAGCCTTTTGTTTACTGGAGCTGGAAAACTGGAGTTTTGATTCTCTGTCGTAAGTTTGAGGGGAATTTAAATCCAGACTATCAAGGGTTTGAAGATGATTGAATGTATTCTAGGTGGCTGGTTAAAATTTGAAGTAAGTTGAATCAACGAGTTTTAACCAATTAAACTCAGATATGAACAGTGTTTATGAATTAGAGACGGACATAAAGTCAACATCGGTCAATAGAGGTCAGTGGAAGGTCATCAACGCTCTAAGGTTGGTCAGGTCAAGCACTGGTCCACAATATTGATGGACAGCAGATCAATATTTGTCAATACAATCAACAGTTAGTCAACAAAGATTAGCTCCGGTTGAACAATGACCACAAACAAATAAATAATTTCATCGCAAACGAGTGAAGTTTATTACAAATTTGTGTAAGTTCCTTATAGACTTAAAATTTACTTAGAGATCAAATCTAAAATGGAAAACTTCATCGACCTCATTCAAGCACACCTAGGGATGAACCTGGGGAGGTTCATTGGTTAGAAAAAGATTGAGTTGATTATTGTTGACTTAAATCAATAGTATTTGTATGGTTCTATGTGAGTTGATTCTTTATTGATAATTAGAAATGATAAAGGCCAACACCAAGATAGCAATTGTGAGCATTTCAGCATGTAGAATCACACATGCACACATATACAGTATATATGTTGACATGTATAGTGTACCTGACTGACCATTAATACCATCGTTTATATATACATAAACTCTTGTATAAATCACTATCTTGGGATTGACTTGTTCATGAATACAAGCCGCATGATGATCAACCAGGTGACAAATGCGAGAAACAACTTGTTTATCTCTGCTTTCTCTTGCACATCATTGTTGTCACTGATAAGAATGCTCTTGTTACCAACTTCACTAACCTCTATGTCAATCTCGGATCCACCAGGGTCAGCAGCCTCCGTTTCGCGTTCTGGCACACACTTTGTGTTCAACAGGTATATTACTTTCGAGGTCTTGAATATCCATACTTGTATGCCATCTCTCTTTGGCAGTAAGGTAACACGCTACAGAGGCTAAGCAGAGTGCGACTAAAAGCATTACAACTGGAATATAAAACTTGCAAGGAAAGCTAGCATGTCTGGTTCTAGCCAAGAGCAGACTGCAGTAAAAGGACCAACCGAAAGGAGCTCTGAAAGACAAGATCAATACTACGATATCATATACAAGTGATGAAGAATGAAGGCCAGGAGAAGCTTGTTAGAGAAGCCCTCACTAACAGCAGCATACATCGGTCCTATGCACAGGCTTACATATGCTGCTGAAAAGGTCTGCCCAAGCCTCTTCCATATACCGGCTCCCACATAAACCTTCCAGAATATAACGAGGTTCACAAGCAGCACCAGCGCGATGAAACTCGGTGGCCCAATCCATCCCTTCCATATAATTGTAGCTGCGAAAGTGGTGCATCTCAGAAAAATGCACACAAAAGTATTTATGCCTGAAAAACGATGAGTTTCAGTGTAAGAAAAAATTGGTTTATGTATATATGCCACCTCCAGCTGCAAAAATGACTGCTTTCTCTCTTAGTCTCTTAGCGAACTTTGCTGCCGACAGGATAGACGCTCCTCCGTTATAAGTCACAGCTATGAAAGATGCAACGAGTGAGAGCAGGGTGATGCGTGAGGCTCTCCCTTGCGCATACTTAACAAAGAACATCACAAACTGAAGATATAGAAGTGGTGCAGTATCCAAGGCTAATGTAACTACAGTGAATAATGTGCTCTTTTCCTCAGATTGCAGCGATTTAAATCTGTTACAAACATGGAAGATTAGAAGAAGTTTAAACTTTGTTAATGTACCCCTTGAATTCAAATGTTCTTCTGACAACTTTGACAAGCCTGGATAACTGGATCAATGGAAAGAAGTAAGCTGCCTTTACAGGATGGTTTCCCCTGCCAAGCTTGAGCTTGAAAATGAGTGCATTAATCATATGTCCGAAGCTTAAGAACGCCACAGACGCTCCAAAAACGCCACCATGGATGGGTTGTGCTTGCCCACATGAAAATACTCAACAATGGTGGTGATATTACTAGCATAGCTAAACAGATAGAGGATTGCAGACAGTGCAATGGACAAGCCAATTCTAGTATCTTCACTGGGCAGTTTCATAGCTACTTAAGAATGTGTAAGAGGATATTTCTTTGATTCCTGCCATCTCCATTATGTCACTACATTTAATATCAACCTGCATATGTCCTTTTTTGAAAATTCAAAATCTAGACTGTGTTTCCAAGTCGCTACAATGTCCCCAAGATTGACTTGAACGGTGACTTAAAGTCGCGTTTATATATAAACAAATTGGTCATGCAATGACTAGCCGCAATTCTTGTTTTTTATTTCAAATTAATTTGTTTAGTAATAGCTAGTTCACATTAATCCACTGGTGTTAGCTAAATTTTTATGCTCTAGAATAAGTAATTAAAGAATATTATATAATAATATATAGTATTTACATTTTAGATCAATGAGAAGTGAAACACTAAGAAACTATATTCATATATATAAGTAATCATATTATAAATTATATAAATTAATTTTTTAATTTCATAAGTTAATTATAAATATTTAAAATACATTTTATATATTTCTGAATTTACATTCATACACATCTATATAGAATTTAAAATTCTTTCTTTAACTGCTGCTATCCAAAAGGGAACTCCTTCCTTTAAACGCTTCTTGCTTGTTTTTGAATAACGGGTCTAATATTACAAAGCAAGCATACGTATAAATTTGTGTATACATACATAGATAAACATGTTTAAATAATCATTTGTCTATTGTATATCTAATCTTTCTTAAAACCTGAAATATTATATACGAAATATTTTAAAATATTCCAAATCTTTCATATTGTAAAGATGAGTAGGAAGAAACACCTGTTATGGAATAATCACACAATCAAGAGAGAGAACTATACTTGAGGTCATGGACAAAGCCATTGGACATGTAAGTTTGCAATAAGGTACATGAGGAGCTTTTAACAGTTAAAAAACATTTGCTCAAGTATTGAAATTGCCCTTGTGTTGCTCCAATGTCCATCAGGAGATGCATACTCTCTTTTTTAAAGAGTATATGTCTTGTGATCCACCAGAACAGTGTTTACAGCAAATGTGCGTGTAGTACACAAACTTGGATGGCAAGTTACTCAAGACTTCACATAAACAGCATGGGAAATGTTGGCGTGGCTATGACCAATGAATCCATCCCTAGCTTTCTTAGTCAGCATGTCCAAACCGGGGCAGCTTCAGTTAGTGTTCCATAACAAACTGTTCCGGTTGCAGGAAATGCCCTAAATGGGCAGTCTGAAGAAATTTGTCGGGCATCTGTTGGGGTATCTTCAAGGAATTCAATTTTCTCTAATGAACTTAGAAGCTTTTCTGAAAGCATGCCAAGGGTTTTACTGCATGTAAGACATCTTGAGGGAGACTTCCTCAACATGTGCAAGCAAACTTGACTAATAAAACTTCTATTAAGGTTGATATTGCAGTAAGAAGGTTCAGTTTTGTAATAATCCTTTGTGGAAAGAGCTTTTGGTGGCTGTTGGTAAAGCATGACCTAGTTACAATTTTATATCTCTAAAGTTTACAACGATTTGAACAAGGCATCTAAATGAAGAGTATATGAGTTTGCAAGCTTGTTTACAAGTTGTAAGAGATGGTTGGAAGAAATTTAGCTGTACCATTGTAACTGATGCATGGCAATGCTCTCAGAAAAGATCCATTGTCAACTTCTTTGTTGTGATAATACATGGAATAGTCTTTTTAAAGTTTGTTGATGCTTTAGATGAAAAGAAAATGAAACATGGCTATGGAATAAGCTAAAGCCTATTATTTTTTATGTTGAACTAGAGAATATTGTTTAATTCATTACTAATAATGGTTCTAACTTTTTGAGTAATACATGGGCATTGTGTTTGCGACTATTTAAATTTGCTGCTAAAGGACATTGTAAAGTTGGGCCGAGTGAAGCCATATGTCAAAGCTTATGAAAGCATTGTCACATTCATGCTTAAAAAGCTTAATCTGGTTGCTACTTTTAAAAGGTGGCACTAGAGACTTGACAAAGCATGTTGTTACACGTTTTGCATATAACTTCATTGTGATAAGCCAGCTTGTTAAAGAGAACATGTTTAGAGCTTTGCAACAATTTGTTGTTTTAGATATTTGGTGGAAGACATGGCAATGCTAGTGGTGCAAAGGAGGACTCTCAGTTTTGACCAAATGCATTCAGATTCTTACTTTGATAGGGCCTATTTTAATGGTGTTGAAATTAATTAATAGAGAAGGAGTTACTATAGGCCTTATCTTTAAGCAGATGGATCATGTGCAAGAGACACTAAACTCTCTTGTAAAGGATGACATCTTTATGAAGGTAGAGTCAATACTATTAAGCATTTGATCTATAAGTTATCTCCAAAGAAGTTAGACACAACAATCTTGGTGCTTTAAAGAGTTGTTGAAAAATGATGCATACATTTCTACAAGGTGTAGCTCATTGCTCAAATCCTTTGTGGTTGAGGATAAAGAAGCTAAAATCAATCTACATGACCATTTTGAGAGTTTAATTGGGGATTACTTTGACTTGCTCGTTAAACTAACTCGATAGTATAGAGCTTTTCGCATTGTTCGGCTAAGGAGCTCTCTTAAGCTATTGCAAAACAAAAAGTATGCATGTTTGACTATGGAATGGTGGCTAGAGTATGGAACTGACTTGTTTGAGTTACAAAGAGTTGTTATTCATGTTCTTACCCAAAAAGTGTCTGATTCTTCTGTTGAGAGGAATTGAAGCATTTGGAACATCATCCAAACTAAACGTAAAGCATGTTTGGTTCTAAAGAATATGGAGAAGCTTATCTTTTGTTATACAACTTGAAGTTGTTGAAGAGCATTAAGAATAAAAAGATGCAGCTCTTGAAAGTGAATGTGAATGAGATTAATATTAAGGCTTAGTGGGAATGTATTTTAACTGTTCAAGATACCCTTGAAGAAGTTGAGAAAAAGTCTTTAACCAATTAATAACATTCTAATTGTTAATATGGAAGTGGACAATGAATCAACTCTTAATTTTGACGATGAAGAGAAAGATGAAGATTAAATTATGTTTGTGTGTGGTGTGATTTTCTTTTCTTTTTAATATGGCTTTTTTTAATGTTTTCTTTAAGGATTTATTTAGGTTTTCTTTACGTTCAAACTGTATGAAATCAAAAGTCGACCTAAAAAAACAAACCGAATGTGTTTGAGTTGAGTACGTATGTTGCATTTAGAAGTTTGGAAATAAGTATGACACAATGTATCGCGGACAAGTTTGGCATTTTGAGAGTTGTGCTCTGGCAGGGAAGTGCTACATGGGATACTTTTGAGTACCATATTCAGATCTTTATGAAGAGACCATCTCTTTCTTAAAGGTACTAATCTAGCTTAAGAAGCTATTAACTTAGTTATTAATAACAGGGTGCAAGAGTTAAATTCCACTACCGTGGACTACATTAGAGGCGTTAGACGCGCTGTTCTGACTATCTCTTTCTCTTGGACAGGCAAGCATAAAAAGATCTCTCTCTGTTAAGAGAGCAACAGTGATTCTTGTTTTATGAGCTGGTCCAACCCTTCTCCTCGACATGGCCAACCAACGTTGTTTTGAGGTATATAAAATCTATATCTAATTTGTGCTTGTTCAGTGTATGGGTTGGCTGGATCTTCAAAAGAAAGAGTCAGTCTTATACATCTCGTTTGAAGCATTGATGTGTTGAAGTTCGATGAGTTGGCTAAAGGAATATGAAAGGCCGTTTCTGTGGGTCATTCGACGTTGGAGGGACTTCGGATGACAAGTATAATGCCTTTGTGGAGAGTATAAAGGCAAGGATTCATCACGTCCTAGGTGCCTCATGTCACTCTTTTGTGGGAGCATTTCTAACACACTTGTAATGGAGTTCCAATGCTGTGTTGGCCGTGGGGAGCTGTGAGATTATTGTTCACGAGTGGAAGCAGTGATATATGCCGTAGTAAAAAAATGCTACAAATTAATAATTAAACTAAATTAGTAATTAGTAAACTAGTAATTAATTAGTAATTAAATATTTCCGTAGCTTTTTTGACTACGGATTTAATCATTGAGTGGAAGCATGTTAAGACTGATTGATTAAAAGAACAAGGGTATTTATAAAGTGATGAACATTAAGGAAATCAAGTTAAAAATGGAGCTAAGCTATGGAGAAAGGAGGTCTATCGTTTGCCAACTTGATGGACCTCAAGAGTTAATACGGTTACATGCTAATTGATTTGAGCAGACTAACAAATAAAAAGGAAATTTATATTGAGTATGTTTTTTATCATATTAGATATTATCTTTTTATTTTTGGCTTTCCGTTTTGTTCATAATAAGATTGGATCTTTTATTTATTTAGACAATACATTTAATCCAAGATTTTTACATGTTAAATTAATTTTGGAATCACAATGATTGATGAGTTATTTTTAAATATATTTTTTCTTCAAAAATAATATTTTATGTCTGAGAGTATTTAATCTTTGCTGAATTGTAAGCAATTAGAAAACATATAGAAAGAAAAACGATATGCATATTAAAAGGATAATAATTTTTATAATTAAAAGATGTATTGAGATTGATGTATACTTTATGCAACAAATGTAGAACCATCAACACCCCAGGTAGGATAAAACCCATTAACCACTCCCCCTTGAACTCGAGCAACACTTTTGATTGTGTTCACCTAGAAGACAAGAAAGCCTGCTCTCCCTTAAGTTAAAGTTCCAAAGTAAAAGCCTGGATCCTCTCATCCTAAACCATAAACACTTAGTTAAAATCCTTAAAAGCCCTCCCTCTAAATTGTTCATCTTAAACATTCTGAATTCTATCCTCATCCTCTTCCTTTTCAGAAGTTTGAACATACAAAACAAAGTTCTACTTTAAGATGTAGAAAATTGAGCTCTCATATTTGCTTCCCCCCAACACAAGGCTAAACACTCCTCTAACATATAGAAAGTTGGGCCTTCTTTGTGAGAAAATTTACCAATAAAAGCTTGCTATGAAAAATGTAAGAAGCTTGCTATGAAGTTGGGCTTTTGTATTTGCTTTGCACATTCCTTTTCTTCCCTCTCAGAAGTTTGAACATACAGGGCCAATTAGAATTCTATTATAAGAGCATGAAATTTACTCAATGAATCAGGTCACTAGAGCTCTAAGAACACACCTACTGATGGTACTAAGATACTTTATCCAAGTACTTTACCCTTTTAATATAGTGCAAAGCACAATCGAGTCAAGTCAACACAAGTTAAACCCATCAACTTAGGGTTTTGAGGTCAATCTTGGCAAACCTCCACAGATTCGAGCCGGACAGTTAACTTGTTACCTCACGAAGGTTCACTACAAACCCTAAAATTAAATTTTCATAGTGCAAGGAATTAAATGGAAAACATATGGAATATGATAGCATTAATGAGTTGAATGTGGCTAAATATATTACACTTAATGTAGAATTGAAATGTTCTAGAATGGTTACATTATAAATAGAATTTGCAACCCCACACAAAATCCTCACATGTCATGGAATTGTCTCTAAATATTCAATTCTTGATAATCTTGTTAACCTTAGGGACAATCACAAGACAGTCTTTAGCACGCACATAGTGTGATACACACAATTCACGGATTTTTTCATGATGTTGAACAAAGTGGCATCCCACTCCGCTAATCAGTCTTCACCACGTCCAAATCCACTCTCTTATTACTTTGGATACTCGAGCAAGCAACAAGGAATGGCCAACATGCTATGAAGACATGACAAAGCATGAAGCATTAACTCGAAAAACACTTATTAAAAGAGGGTTCTCAATAAGTGTATAACATATGCTTCAATGATGACAACAAAGGCGTAGAGGTTTTGTTTTTTCACCATATTGAATGCCCTTCAAATGTGTTTGACACAATAATCAATCTTCCATGTTGATTGTGCACAAATCCTGAAGAGGAGAAAATGAAAGCCATCGATGCCCATTGAAAAGAAGTGTTTGGTGTTGACAAAGTACAACGATAAGACTAGTTGCCAAGTGCAATAATAAGATGCCACCAGACAGTAAATGCATTATCAAATATATATTAAAAGACGACCTAAAAAGTGGACAAAAGACGACATAAACATTAATGCAAACTAGCATGCAGTAAATTTATGCAAGCATGCTATCAAAGTCACCAAAATGATGGTTGTTTACGAAAAACAACATGTTGCTCTATTGGCTATTGTCCAATTTTGAAAAACATTTATGGTACGAAAACGCTAACATGTGTAAAGGTCCCATATACATTGAAGAAAGTGAGTATGTAATAAATTATAATGACATTAGGTAGCAGAGGCATTATATCCATTTTCAAAATTCTTTATTCCATTATTAAATTGAATAAGTATGAGTAAATGTTACACACAATTGGTTCCTAATGGTTATCTTTGTTACATTCTATTTTGTCAAAATTGTGTCTAGTATGATGTTGTCATTACCAACCTTTAGAATTGCTGAGAAGTTAAGCGTGCAGAGGCACAAAACTGTGTTCTTGTATGCATTGACGAGGATGGATTCAATCATGATCATTTGAATTTGGTAAATTGATTTTCTTAAAAACAAAGTTTTGGCCAATAGCATGTCCCTAGGACAATTCAGGGTAGTGAAAGAGTGGAGTTTATGGCATGCAGAGAAGAAGTTAAATTTTAGTGGAGGTGAAATTGTTCTAAGACATAAACAAGGGAACAATAAGTGGGGAAAACATTTTATGGCTTCTCGATTACAATAGTTTACTACTGGAGACTTCATAAGTTTTCGTAACAAAGTTGTGATTGGCCATCCTTGGAAGTGCACATTTTGTTCGGGATGAATAATTCAATTGTTGCTAGCAATCCAATGAAGATATTTGAATGCAAATGCCACAAATAAAGGGTAAATGTTGTATATATAATATAGAAATTTCTTTAATTGGGAGACTCTTGGGCCTCATCATCAACAAAGTTGTTAGGCAGGGACTTGCAACCGATTTAAATGCAAGTATTGTCTATGTACCATTAAGCACGCAATGTTTTTATGTACGAGGGAAGCTAAAAGGGTTTAGACAAAGATGAAGCATGTTAGTAAAAATTCTAAAGAGTGTCATAATAAGAAGTTTATTGGTTTGTTGTGTTGGTGTCATTTCTTGGGTTACCTCCGGACCACTTTGCAAGCTAGAAGCATATTCGTTAAGGACGCCCACCACATGAAGTGTTTATCATCACCATCTTTTGTATTACTAAACACCACATTTTCTTCCAAGTTATAAATGAAGAAAAGTAGATTCTGCATAAATGTATCAACCATGACTCTATCTAGTTCCTTCACATAAGACTAATGGTGGATGTGAGTCACATGTTCATGCATTATTGTTATTTTTAGGTACTGCACTTTCTGTTAATTTAAATGTTAAATTATTTGTTTATGAATTGATGCCTCCCTAATTTCTACCTAAAAGAAAGTCTTGTTGCAGCATTTTAGGCTTAAAATATAGTACCTAGGGTTTAGTTTAGGTATAAGAATTAAATTAGGGTTTAGGACTACTTTATTGTGAAAGCCATTTGTGAAGAAGTCAAGGATGATCACTGCGGAAACTACTTTATTGAAACCTTTTTAATATTTAAATTTGGATACCTTGACCTCAAATGGCAAACAACTTTAAACACAATCTATATATATTTTATTGCTTATAATAGCTTTAGGGTTTAGGTTCTAAAATAAAGTACATAGGGTTTAAATTAAGGTTAAGGAGGAATGATTTAGGTTATAAAATAAAGTACATAGGGTTTAAATTGGGATTAAATTAGTTTAGGGCTTA
>PUQB01000754.1:32668-105484 GCA_003024785.1 Selaginella tamariscina | reverse complement strand
GTAACCAACTACGAACGGATGTCCTGTAGAAGTGTTGAACTTGCTAGAGCCTGATAAACCTGTAGTGCTGCAAGCCGAAAACGATCAGGACCCACAACACTTGCCTTTGATAATCATATGCAGGATTGTCTAGGATCGGTGCAAGGTAAGAGCGCCTAGACAATGCGTCCGCCTTACCATTCCAAAAATCGGGCTTGTAGATGATGACAAAATGAAAATATAGGAATTCCACCCACCTAGCCTGTCGCCGATTGAGAACTTGAGCCGTTTGAAAAACTCCAGGTTCTTGTGATCCGTAAGGACTTGTACAGGATGCGCAGCACTTCTAAGAAGTGGCCACTCCTCGAACGAATCCACAATGGCCTTGAGTTCCTTGTCATGAATCTCGTAATTGATCTTCACCGAAAGGAACTTACGAGAGTGAAAGGCTACAGGATGGAGTAACTTGTCTTTTCCAACTTGTGATAGGATAGAACCTTACCAAAATTTGAAACATCTGCTTCAACGAAGAAAGGATGGGAAGAATCAGGATGTTGCTAGGATCGGAGCTGTCGTGAAGGCGTCCTTGAGTGCTGTGAATGCATGTTTTCGCCTTGTCGGACCAAGAGAAAACCCTTGTGTGCTTGGTGAGTTCTATAAGTGGAAGTACATGCTTGGAGAAGTCCTGTATGAACCGCCTGTAAAAGTTTTGCAAAGCCAAGGAAACATTGTACGTCTCGTACAGACTTGGGCCTCTCCCACTCCACGATGGTCTTCACCTTGTGCATGTCCATGGAAACGCCAGCAAGAGAGACAATGTAGCCCAAGAACTCCACAGAATCCCTGTTCGAAAAAACACTTCTCCAACTTTGCATACAGGCCAAGTTCGCGAGCCGCTATAGAACTAATTGTACATACTTGTCATGTGCCGCCTGGTCCTTGAAGAAAATCAAAATGTCATCGAGGTAGATCACCATAAACTAGTCCAAGAAGTCGCGAAAGATGTCGTTCACCATGTGTTGGAACACGGTTGGGGCATTGGTAAGTCCAAAAGGCATCATCGTGTACTCAAAGTGTCCATACCTTGTACGAAAGGCAGTCTCCACTGATCGCCTGGACGAATCCTTATAAGATTTGTAGGCCCTCGTAAGTCGATCTTCGTGAACACCTTTGCTCCTCGCAGCCGATCGAGAAGTTCCGGGATCAATGGCAACGAGTACCGATTCCAAATAGTGACTTGATTCAAACCCTGTAGTTCACAACCAAATATAAACTCCCATCTTTCTTCTTGACAAAGAAGATAGGTGCTCCTGTAGGGGACTTTGAGTGACAATGAAGCTGAATGCTAAGTTGTCCTCGATGTACTAACAAAGAACCTCCAATTCTGTAGGTGATAGTGCATAGATCGGTCCGAACGGTGGAGTCTTTCCTTCCGCAAGATCAATAAGAAATTGTAAGACCTGTGAACAGGAAGAACTGAGCCTTGTGCTTTGCCAAAAATGTCCTGAAAGGAGTGATACTTCGATGGTAGAGAAGGAGGAGAAGGAGAAGGAGCAGGAGAAGGAGATTGAAAAACAGGGAAGTCAGATACAGAAAAGGTAAAAGAGGACGCAGGAGTTACTTGGAAGGCAAAAAATGAAAAGGAGCAGGATTAGTGGCAACTTCATGCATGGTAGTGGTAAGAACTCAGAGAGGAGAAGGAGGGAGCTATGACTGAAAAGAAGAAGGATCTTGGGGGGTGAAACAGAAGCAGAGTAACGAAAAGAGGCAGGATTGGGAAAAACCTGTGTGGATGTTGACGAGTGTACAGGATTGGAAAAATCCTGTATAGAAGTCGTGGTTGCACAGGAGTGACGAGAGCCTACGAGTGTGTTGACGAACCAACAGGAGGGTGGATCCTGTTGAAGAGGAACCTTCGACACTAATACAGGATTGGAAGAACCTATACAGGAATTCGCAAACTTACAGGAGTGGAGAGAGCCTGTAGATGTGCTGAGGAACTGACTGAGGTGAATCCTGTCGAGGAGGAGTCTTCAACACTGATATAGGAATAGGCACGGTCAATCTGTAGCTTGTACTGCCTTAGACACTAAGGATGTCCTGTATGCAGGAAGTACAAGATTAATCATGACTGCCAGAGAGGAAAACGTGAGCGTCCTAGACCTCCAATCGATTTGCGGATTTGCAATAGCAAACCATGCATGCCCAAAATGATGGGAGTCGACCGAGTCTTGATCAAGTTGAAGGAAATCGAACAGTTGAATGCGCCATGACTGCAAGAGAAATGTTTGATAGCATGGGTAACTACGCAGAAGTAATCAGACGACCATCGGTCACCTCTACAGGAACTGCACGCTTCAACTTCACCACTGGAATGCCATGTTGAGTTGCAAAAGTGTCATCCATGAAGCATGCATTTGCACCAGTGTCTAACAGGGCAAACTCTTTGAGCTCTCAATTATTGAGAGGAATGTGTACATGAAACTTGAGTGATGAATGGTATGAGCAGCAAATGGAGCCTGCACCTACATCCAACTTCGCGGCTCCTAAACGAAGTGAACATTGAAGTTTTCCGACTGAACTTCAGCTTCAACTTCACGCGTCTTGAACTTCTGGCTTTAATAGGACATTCTGCCACCTTGTGTCTTGTTTCACCACAATACAAGCATAGGTTCTCACTACAGCGATGTTGCTTCTCAGCAGCGGAAAGAGAGCCACACTTGGATTTCTCAGCCTCCATAGGAACTACTCCAGAAGGTGTTATAGGAACATGTAACGATGTAGGATTGGTTTGCAGGAACTACTGACGGGATCTTTCTTAACGACGCTCGAACAAACGGTTGACGCAGCGAACGGCTTGTTGCATGATCTTCGTTAATGTTTGGGCATTCAATAACGTAAGGAGAAGGTCCTTCACGTCATCCCTCAACCCAAAACGGAAGCGTTCGATCAATATAGTCTCATCCCATGGAATGTTTGTGCAAAGTTGCTAAAATTCAAATGCATAGACGAAAGCTGATCGGGATCCTTGGTGAGCTTTCGTAACTTCGTGCATGCGGAACAGTACTTATCAAGATCTCCAAAGTAGGCTTCAAAGCAGCCATGAAACCTTCAAAGTCTTCCATCAATGGGCTGTCATGCTCCAGCAAGGGGGCAACCCAAGCCCGTGGAGATCCAATTAGTAAGGTTGACAGAAGGTCAATCTATTGTGCATCAGTCGAGTAGCGGCGTGGTTGCATGCGGATCAAGAGCCGGATTTGATTCAGGAAACTTTGGAAATCAGCGCGATTGCCACTGAAACTTTTCTAGCATGCTGATCTTCGGCTCCAAAGAAAAGTTCAATGGAGAGGAAACCACCGATGCTTGAGAAAGAGCTTGCGCAGTAGCCTTGGAGGATGCATCAACAGCTACATGCGCCGTGTTGGTGGAACCTTGCAGATATGTGACCACTTGGCGCAAAGTGGCCAGCTCATGAAGCAACATTTGGTGCTCACGTTAAAAGTGCTCAAAATCGGCCATGATCTATGAAAGGAAAACAAAAAGGAAAACGAAGGAGAAAACCAAAAAAAAAAAAAAAGTAAATGGGAATCGAAGAGCTATGAAAGGAGTTACTATTAAATTGTCAAGCCACAATCAAGGAACAAGGAAGAGAGCAAGATTTCGAGAACAAGAAAGCTTGACTCAGGAGCGACAGGAACTAGGAACTCAGGAGTCAAGAGTAGGACAAGGAGCAGGATAGGAACTAGGAACTCAGGAGCATGACAAGGTGCAGGACAGGAGCCAGAAACTCAGGAGTCAGGAGTAAGACAGCATCTAGGAGCAGGACAGGATCCAGGAGCAAGACAAGGGGAGACAGGAAGCAAAGAACAAGACAAGAATAAGACTGTCACGACCCGATACAGAATACAGGATACGACATACAGGATTCAGCCTACAGGATATGGGATACAGGATTCAGCCCGCAGGATATGCCACATGATATTCCCGCAGAATATTCCCACTAGATATGCCTACAGGATATTCCCACAGGATATGCCTACTGGATATTCCGAGGATATTCCTACAGGATATTCCTATAGGATAAGGATGACCATTTTTGGCTAGTGACTAGATTAGGCTCATGACCAGATTAGTTGGAGTTGTGAGCATAAAAGCTCCGACCTAATTGTTGTACAATCAGTTACAATCAACACCAGTCTTTCTACGATCATTTTTGTTTTTGTCTTGTTTGTGTCTTGCTTTTTACCTCATGCTCTGTCTTGCTCTTGGATCCTGTCCTGTTCCTATCTTGTTCCTGGATCCTGTCTTGCACTTTTCTGTCTTGCTTCCGGATCCTATCCTGGTCCTGGATCCGTCCTGTTTTTGTTTTATTACTAGTTCCTGTCCTGCTCTCGGTCCTGTTCCTGAGTCAAGCCTTCCTGTTCCTGGAATCCTACCCTCTTCCTGGTTCTTGGATTGTGGCTTGACAAAGACAAGACAAGATTGATCGTAGAAAACTGGTGTTGATAGTAACTAATTGTACACAATTAGGTCAAAGCTTTTATGTTCACAACTCCAAGAACTAATCTAGGCATGAGTGCTAAAAGTGGTTGTATGCATCTAAAAGTGGTTATATGCATGTAGAGGCTAAAATAAGTCCACATGTCCCTTATCCTCTAGGCATATCCATAGCATATCCTGTAGGAAATCCTGTAGGTATATCCTATAAGAATATCCTGTAGGCATATTTGTATCCCGTGTCCTGTATCCTGTATCGGGTCATGACAACTCCCCGCCTTTGAAAATGTCAACGTCCTTGTTGATGTCTAACTCCAAGACTATATAATGTTAGAAAAAATTAACCAAAATTAACATATCACTCTATGTGGAGTTAGCCAAAAGTTCACATAAGTTTTTTATTACCCCCTTGCTTTACGCGAAACCAAGTACTTCAGAACCCTTGTTCATTGAGTTGTAAACCCAGCTGCGGAGGCACCACCTGCAACATGAAGTCACTTGGAGACCTTTTGCACGTCTACAAAGTCTGTCACCCGTTAATTTATTTACTTAACTAGAATTTATATTGGAAGCCTCTAGTTAGTGTTGCTACCGGCCCCCCCTGGTTAACAAGAAATAAAGGCTTGCTTTATTCCTTAATTTAATGCTGTTGACGACCCTGTCATCTTAGCACACAACAAGTCCATCTTAAGTGCTTAAACAAACGCCTTCTTGTTTCTTTGATTTCCTAATGGTTTCACATTTCCATATTTACGAATATTATAACTTCACATTCTGCATCCCTCAGTGTTTCTCATTACCCCTTTACATAAGGGTCTACTACTATACCTATCCCCCATTAGTATATAATTACATCAAACTAGGTATGAGACTTTATCGGAATCAAGCTTTTTTCCGATACTAGAGCACTATTCCCGAAACCCTATTCTTTGTAAACATGTCAATATGGCCAGAGGCGATCACAGAGGCGCATAGCTATACACATGTATACAACAAGGTCATGCCAACTTGCCAAATGCCATTCACTTGGTGTGTCATTAACATAATTTATTCTCGATAAGAATCAAATTTAGTCAAATCTCAACCAAGTGTGATAGCTTTACCATTCGTCTTTCGCAACCTAGCTTGTACTCTTTCATAACACTGACCAGTTCAGGGACCAGATAAGCTAACATACCTTTCTTATAAATTAATGTGGAAACTAGGAAATTCAACTCACCTTTAGTGCCTCAATCGACAACCTTTAGATAACACGTCTCCTAATTATCACTCTCATTGTACTCATTCCCCAAAGAGCACATTATACTAGATGCTATTCAATACTTTATAACTCTTTATTTCACTAAGTTTAAAAATACCAAATTTCAAAACTTAATTTCCACGATAAGAGTCTCAATGAACTCGTATACTTCATGCTGCTGTAACATTATATCTATTTTCAACTCTCAAACTGATTAAATAAATGTTCTAAACACTACTGAAATATAACATTTCCACTAATTCAAGCAATTAGTATTTTTGACAAGCAAGTTCAACCTAATTCTTAATTCCATAAATAGTTGCAATTTTGATATTGATACATTTGAATTAATAACGATTGCTTTATCGTTAGTTTCCTATTAGTTGTTACATTAGCGAATATGATTTTTCAAACATATTAATTTATCAAAATGCAAGAAATGTAAATATGGACTTTGGATTTTGTCAGAGTTTTAATCCAAAGAGCCAACACGTGGCTGCTAGGTGGCCATTCGGCATCATCACCCTATTGTGAGCAACGCTAAGTTTCCAGAACAACCCCAACGACCCTTAGGGTTAGACTCTAATGCCCAAGTGGATAGGAGACTTAGGGTTTAGCCTAAGTCTTCCTGAATGTCTGCCCCCAGAACCCTTGAGGGATAACCCTAGTTGACTTAGGGTTTAGCCTAAGTCTCCCTAGAGTGTCTACCCCAAAACCCTTGAGGGATAACCCTAGTTGACTTAGGGTTTAGCCTAAGTCTCCCTAGAGTGTCTACCCCCAAAACCCTTGAGGGATAACCCTAGTTGACTTAGGGTCTTGCCCTAGAAAACCTAGACATGCTCATGCCCTAACCCCATCAAGGAGACGTGTGTTCACACATGCCCCCGTGACAGAGCTAAGGCATCGTCACTTACCCCTTGAGGAATCACCCTCATCTGGGAGTACAACCCCTTTAGGGCAACAAGGGGTACCCTGAACCACGACTAACCCTAAGGGTTTGAGTGGCCAAGTCATACCCTAGACCTAGGGCTAGTACTTAGTGAGGACACGAGTGTGCACTGTAGGCGGACACGAGTGTTCTGCTAAGCAAACTCCCTAAGGCTAGGTTTGGGATAACCCTAAGCACATGACCTTGCGAGTGCCTCACGAAAGGGCTCATGCTAACATGTTTAGGTTATTCAACCCTTAAATTCCAAGGAGAACACTCCCCTAGCCAAGTGTGCCAAAGCACACCTAGTTATGAGACCCAACCTCCCTTTGAGCGGATGCCCAAGGCTTAGCACCCTAGTGCAAGCACAAGCATGTCTGTTTGCTAGAGTATCCAACCCCTTAACACAAGCCCATGACATAACCCCAAAGGGGCATGCCTTAGGCGTTGTACTATGTGACGTTTAGCCCAGTGTCACATCTCCATGTGACACTGCCTTCCTCGATGTGGGCTATCATGCCATAGCCCTTAGATTCAAGAGTTGCACCAAGTGCCACAAATGTGGCTCTTAAATGCCAACTCTAGAACCCCTCAATTATCCCTCAAGACTCGATAAGGAACCCTGTCAATCAAGAACCCACACCCACAATTGGGCAAGGACACGAACATGCCTGGTTAGCTGTGAGTGTTGCTCTAGCTTGACATGGAGGAGGAGGCTGGAGACAAGCCTCAACCTCTGCTTCTTGGAACGTGCATCCCGACAAGTCCTCCCAGGCATGGATTCGCCAACGTTAAGGGTAAGCTACACCGAAGGTGGGACGTACCCTATTATCTGGAAGTTAGGGCGGTACAACAGAGGGTTGTACCTTAAGGACACAAGCTGAAGCTTGCACCGGCAGAAGAGCAACGAACTCAGTCATGAACCCAAGAGCTCTCTTATTATACTCTACTTATTTATGTGACGGAGCCCCCCCCCCCCCCCCGTTTTCCTATATGTGTTAGTGGGCTGGCACTAAATGCCAGCCCCTTAGTTAATGAGATGAGTTTGCACACTAACCCCTACCCCTAAACCCTAACCAAGGGGGTGGGGGTTTTAGGGTGTGGGTTAGGGCAACCCTAGAGTTAGGTCAACCCTAGGGGTGTTCTTAACCCTATTAACATGCCAAACTCATCTTAACTAGGACGTTAAAATCGGGGGTGGGTTTTCTAAAAGGTAAGTGCTACCTTCGCTTAAAGTTTCTCGCGACATCTAAAGATAGCCAGCCGGACTACCCTTAAACACCTAAGTGCATTAAGCGGGGCTGTTTCTCACTACATCTAGGGTCCATCAACATAGTACAGTAGGTAACCACAGTCAACGTCCAAAGTAAAGGGTCGAGTCATAGTAAAAACTATGACACACTCCCCGCCTTTGAAAATGTCAACGTCCTCGTTGACGTCCAACTCCAAGACTAGATAATGTTAGAAAAATTAACCAAAACTAACATATCACTCTATGTGGAGTTAGCCAAAAGTTCACATAAGTTTTTTACCCCCCTTGCATTACGCGAAACCAAGTACTTCAGAACCGTCGTTCACTGAGTCGTAAACCCAGTTGCCGGAGGCACCACCTACGACATGAAGTCACTTGGAGACCTTTTGCACGTCTGCAAAGTCTGTCACCTGACGCACACAACACTGGTTAATTTCTTTACTTAACTAGAGTTTATATTTGGAGGCCTCTAGTTAGTGTTGTTGCCGGCCCTCGGTTAACAAGAAATAAAGACTTGCTTTATTCCTTAATATCAAACGCTGTTGACGACCTCTGTCAACTAGCGCACAACAAGCACTTGTCAAATGCTTGACATTTCCTTCACACACCTTCACATTTCCTTGATTTTCCAATGGTCCCACATGTCCACAATGTTACGATATTATAGCTTACATCTATGCATCCCTTGGTGCTTCTCATTACCCCTTTTCATAAGGGTCTGTTACTATACCTATCTCTTGTTAGTATATAGCTACGCTAGACTAAGTATGAGACTTTTATCGGAATCAAGCTCTTTTCCGATACAAGAGTACAATTCTTAAAACCCTGTTCTTTGTGAAATGTCAATCTGGCCAGAGGCGATCACAGAGGCGCATGCCTGTACACATGTATACAACAAGGTCTTGCCAACCTATCAACTACCATCCACTTGGTGTGTTATTAACATAAATTTATTCCGGATAGGAATCAATTCAGTCAAATCTGTCACCAAGTGTGATAGCACTACCATTTGTCTTTTGCAATCAACTTTGTACTCTTCATAAACTGACCAGTTCAGGGATTAGATAAGTTAACATATCTTTCTTACAAACCAATGTGAAAACCAGGAAATTCAACCCATCTCTAGTGCTTTCAAACAACAATCTTTAGATAGCACGTGTCTTAACTAACACTCTCATTGTACTCATTCCCAAAGAGCACATTATACTAGATGTCGTTCAATAATTCCTAACTCTTAATCTCGCTAAGGCCACATAACTTAATCCTAGAATAAAGTTAAGAGACTCCGGCTTTATGATAAGAGTCCTCCTAAACTCGAATACCAAATCATTATAATATTATACTTTTTCCAACTCGTAAAATTGATTACACAGATTTCAATAAGTTAATATTGAAACACAGCAGTGTCACTAATTTGAATCATTCAATTAAAGTAACTTATTTTCGAATTTATCAAAGTAATGCTTTATCGTCTAATTCAATTAGTGTTCGTCAAATACCTTCAGACAACCCTATTTCATATAACCTTTGCATTCTTGACATTGATAATATTTTGAATAATATTTTCCCGTGATCATCGACTAACCTTGAAGTTCAGAATTTAACAATGATGGGTTTTGTTAAATACTTTGCATACTCAAGTGCTTTTGCTCTCGTGAACGCATATAGTTACATTATCAAACATAACTACATGAACTATCAAAATATCAAAACGTGGTATTATTATGGAATGAGGACTTAGTTCTTGATATTACCCAAACTTCAGTTTCAAGACGGAATATAATGCTATAATGCATCAAGCAACAGTTTAGGGATCAAAGAGGAATCATGACTTAGTGTTTGGTTCATCTAAATTGATTTAGTAAGATATTATTTTCCACACTAATGTTATCATGATACCAAAGTATCACAATAACTTCATGTTTCAGTTATATCTCATAATTCACATATCTCCCCAAACATGAATAAGATATTTAGTTCAATACGTTGAACTAAAATACATTATTTATTTAAACACTAGCCATTCACAAGTACTACATTGCTCCTCAAACATGTATTGAGAAACACTTCATTTTCAAATAACTTGAAAATATGTTTCAAGTTATAACACTAAGGTAATGCCTTACCAAAGTGTTAAACTCAAGTCTGCTTGAGTCTTTTCTATTATATGATTATGGCCACCTCGTGTGATTAAAACAATTTCGATATTGAGTGCTCCAAACTCAATAAAGAGATATCATACTTTACTTTGACAAGTCATTTATATCAATCTTAAAAGACTGTCATAAATACTTTCAAAGTTTAGAATATAAATATCTCAACAGATGAGGTGATAGGAAACCTCATATTCTCGTACTGGATATTGGACGAACCTTGAACTACAATCATCAAGAAGGGACACCATCTTCTTGAGCTAATCCCGCTACACAATATCATACTTAAAGAATATTGAACCAACTCAAGGAACACCATCAAACCTTGAGATAGAACTAACAACTAACTCAAGGAATAAATCAAACCTTGAGTCAAGAATAGTTGTATTTTTTCAATATTCCGAAAGATTGAAGATACATACTTTATTTGTTCTTTAAGTGCCCACATTTGCGACCATGATGCAGAGTCAAGAAACCGTCTTTGAATAATCATATTCGACTCTAAAATAAAATTGATATTGAAAATCAATATCAACTTTCAATTCTCATCGAACACCGACTCTCTGAGGAGGTACATGCACTTAAACCTCCAATGGAAATCCGACTATTACTAGCTCATTGGTAATTCTCAGCATAAGTTATCAAACTTAGCAAGTTTTCGTACTTAGTCGATAAACAAAGTGAAGAATCCCAAATCATGCTCTTCTTAACGAAGAAAATCACCCTTGTTCAAGAACTTCTCCCCACATTGCAAACAACGTTACAGTTTCCAAGATTAAAGAGTTAACAATGAAAATGCACAAGTGTGCGCCAAACGCCTTCACTATGCAAGTTCTTCATTACTCAGTAAACTAAAAATGTAAACGTATGTTTCCAACATTACTCTTTTCTGATAGATCATGCCATCTATCCCAAAAGTTGCATTGATAGGGATGCAACATTAAATCCATCTACTGCCAAAATATATTATTCTATCCCATTCTTAAGATCCCACATGAGATAACTTCATAATCAAGTTAGTTGAGTTAGCTAACTTGAATACAAGGTGCGCGCCTACAACCAACTAAGGTTTCAAGTTTGTACTTTGTTTAAATCAGACGACTTGAATTTAGTAAACTATTTCACCTAATGTTACTTGCAGCTAGCGTCATCAAAGTATTACGTCCATCGGATAATACTTTGATTACATTGGATCTTCGAACCAACTGCTTAACATATTCATCATATGTTAATATTCGACATTCCGTTGTATTATAAGTTTCATCACCTAGTTTGCTTCTAGAGTTTACACTTTCGGAAACATGCACTATAATAAGAGCTTATTTTACACTTTATGTCAAAATGTAATGTTCATTCTTATGTTTGAATATGCCCTTTCTCCCAAAGATGCACTTCTAAACATAAGTCATTCCCCGTTTAAACACTATTGTTGGAAACGATATTGAATCTTGACCTAAGCCAAAATTCAATGGACATAGTCACGTTCTCAAATCATGTGTTATCCCAAATTCAAACACCTTAAAGAAAAAGAAAAATTTTCAATAATGTGTAGAATAGGATATCACAAGGCCATCTCACAAGACTTAGTTTTAAGCCATAACAAACTAACATGCCTTGTCTTGTGGAAGTAAATGGTAAAGTAACATGGACAACCATAAGGTAAAATAACCTGGCATACAACTTCGAAGCTGACTTCCAAGTGCTACCTTCTAAGTCCATAACCCACACCCACTTATGAAGTAGGTGTACTCTGAAGAGTTATAGATCTCAGGACCAACTCTCCACGCAGAATTCAGACATTAGCCGAAAGTGATAAAGTACTTCAAGAATTTAGACTAACTAAACCTAAAATACACTACACTTTAGGTAGTCCTACTGACCGCAGAGAATAGGCTCCGATATTAATTGTCAGAGTTTTAACCCAAAGGGCCAACACGTGGCTGCCAGGTGGCCATTCGGCGTCATCACCCTGTGTGAGCAACGCTAAGTTTCCCAGAACAACCCCAACAACTCCTAGGGTTAGACTCTAATGCCCAAGTGGACAGGAGACTTAGGTTTAGCCTAAGTCTTCCTAGAATGTCTGCCCCCAGAACCCTTGAGGGATAACCCTAGTTGACTTAGGGTTTAGCCTAAGTCTCCCTAGAGTGTCTACCCCCAAAACCCTTGAGGGATAACCCTAGTTGACTTAGGGTCTTGTCCTAGAAGACCTAGACTGTCATAGTTTTTATTATGACTCGACCCTTTACTTTGGGGTTTGACTGTTGTTACTTACCGAGTTGTGTGGCGAACCCTAGTTGTAGTGAGAAACAACCCTGCTTAGTGCACTTAGGTGTTTAGGGGTAGTCCGGCCGGCTGTCACTAGGTACCTCGAGAAACTCTAGGCGAAGGTAGTACTTACCCTCTAGAAAACTCTTCCCCAGTTGACGTTACAAAAGATAGGTTTTCCGTTAAATATAGCTTGTCAAAAAGGGTTAGGGACACCCCTAGGGTTGACCTAACCCTAGGGTTGCCCTAACCCCACGCCCTAATACCCCCCCCTAGGGTTAGGTTTAGGGTTAGGTTAGGATAACCATTTTCTCTAAGGGCTGGCATTTCCGTGCCAGCCCACTTACTCATTTAGGTAAACAGGGGGGGGTGGGGGGGGGGGGTCCGTCACATAATAAGGTAGAGTATATGTAGTGAGGCTTCATGGGTTCAAAAGAGAGCTCGTTAACCTCCTACCAGTGCAAGCTAAGCTTGTGTCGTCAAGGTGCAACCCTCCGTTGTGCCGCCCAAACTTCCACACGACAGGGGTACAACCCACCCTAGGGTTAGACTATCCTTATCGTTGGCAGGATCTTGCCTTTGAGATAGGGGCATGTCACTTCCAAGGAGTTAGTCAGATTTCTTGGTCCGAAAACCTGCCCGCAAGCTCAAAGACATTGCCCGAGTTTACATTCCGCAAAACTAGTGGTTGAGGCCTTGCTCCGGCCGCCTCAACCACGCCAAGCTAGGAATGACACTAAAGCTCGGCTAGTCCGTGTATCCTGATTCACAAGGTGAGTCTCATTTGTGGACTTAGTCAGCTAGGGGTTTGACTTCCTAAGGCTTGGGTTCCTAATACGGGTTACTTTACCAGGTTCTATGGGGTTTCCAACAGAGGGGATTCCAGGGTTGTCGTAGGACTGCCTTAAGTCGTAGGGTGTTTCAATGTTTAGATAACTCTAAATTCTTGTTATACTCTATTGCTTTCGGTTGACATGTCTGTATTCTGCGCAGAGAGTTTGATCCTGTGAGTTGTCAAACTTCGGAGAACACTTGCTCAGTGAGTCGGCGTGAGATTCTAGGTATGTCCGAAAGTCTTATGCTAGTTTAAGCTGATGTGTGTGGGTGTACAACCTGTGCAGGGTGTTTCCAGTTTCACATTGGGAATATTCCAAGCATATTCTCCGAGTGTTGACACTAGGGTTCAATACGATGAGCAAGAGAAAGCAACCAGAGCCTGAGGCAGAGAGGGCTGTCGCAGAGGCTCAAAATGAGGAGATGGATGAGGCTGATCCAGGTCGACCCCCTAGGTTAGACAACGACCTGGTTGGCGAGAAATAATGATGGATGCCCTAAACGAACTTCGAGGGGATGTTTTGGGGTTGAACGACCGAATCGATAATGTTGCCGTTCGGATTCCAACGAATACGCAGTGCCAGATGTTCCGCAACCAGACACACGGAAAAAAGAAGAAGAAGCATGACTCAGAGTCAGGTTCCTCTGAATCAGATTCTTCGACGGAAGTAGGTGGAGGTCCCAGTAAATTCAAACCGGTAAAGCCTTCGAATTTCATGGGTTCAAAGGATTACAAGGTTTTGGATGACTGGTTGTATGATATGGAAAG
Organism: Selaginella tamariscina; assembly: GCA_003024785.1. Taxonomy (NCBI): domain Eukaryota; kingdom Viridiplantae; phylum Streptophyta; class Lycopodiopsida; order Selaginellales; family Selaginellaceae; genus Selaginella; species Selaginella tamariscina. The sequence goes on along the minus strand of PUQB01000754.1, from coordinate 91,567 downwards.
CTATTTCGAGGCTGCTTCCGTGAGAAAGACAGAAAAGGTTGCATGTGCCAAGCAGTTTCTTAAAGAAGAAGCTAAGACTTGGTGGCGAATTGTTGAAGGTGAACGTGGATACCGAAACAGCTGGAAGCACATGAAAAAGGAGATCAAAAAGCAGTATATGCCGGATGATCTCGGTTTGCGATTGCGTGCTGACCTGGCACTTTGTCAACAGGGAGTTCGGGGAAGTCCTATGGACCACGTTTATCGATTCGAAAGTGTACGGCGATTGGTGCCAAATATGAGCGATGATGAAGCTCGAAGTTGCTTCATGGCTAGCTTGAATGAGAAACGCGAAGAGAATCTTAAGGTACAAGCCAACAAGCTATCGGGAATGTCAAGAGGCAGCTCAAAAGGTTGCTTATGGCATGTCGTTAGAAGACTTGTACAAAGGGGAGGAAGCAAAACCTAAACCAAGGAGGTTTCCTCCAAAGTCTGGGTTCAGAAGGTTTGATATCAATCGCCATCAATTCGAAGTGCAAGTCCCTTTGTCGGCAGTTCCAAGTTTTCGGACACATCAAGACCCACCGGATTTCGGAAACCATTGGCGTTACCACCTCCTCAGCAGACCAAAGGATCGGCTCCAAAGTCTGCTCCCCCGCGTTCCGCAGGCGGGGTCGTGAAATGTTATAATTGTAACAAGCCTGGTCATTTTGCTAAAGAGTGTCCGGCACCCTCACAACAATCAGGACATTTCAAGGCGATGGTAGAAGAGGAAGTTGCTGAACCAGAAACGCTTGAAGATCCGGAAGATGAGTCAGAAGAGGTAATGTTGTGCCAGACACAACCTGCCTTATTCGCTATTCAAGACAAAACTGACCCTTTGCTATATTTGACAGGAAGGATACGAGGGGACCGAGTCCGAATGATGATCGATACTGGAGCAACATACAACTTCATATCGACTAGTCTAGCTCGTCGATTGAATTTGGATGTAATAAAGATGTGTGAAATAAAGATCAATTTTGGCAAAGGTTCTCAAAATACTAATAATATAGCAAGGGCAGTTCCTGTCCAAATCAAAGATTGGAAGGCTAAGCTAGACTTAGTTGTCTTGAATATGACGGGGTTTGACTTTGTTTGGGTATGGAATGGTTCCATAAACATGTAATCGAAATGAGGGGTTCCGGAGATAATCGAATCACGCTTGCAGCAGATAAAGAGCATTAGAAAACCACGCTCAAATGGAAACGCTAACTGATAAGGATTGGAATCCTATGTTCCTTACCTTACTCAGTTGCGTAAGGTTTAGACATCGGGAACGTGTGTTTCTTGCAATGGTTTTGGATACTGGTGAAGTCAAAATAGGAGATGGTCAAGAATCTGTTCCCGAACCTATTTTGGAAGTCTTGAACATGTTTAAGGATGTGTTGCCAAAGACTTGCCGCCTGAGTTACCTCCACGTCGAGCTTGTGGACCACAGATAGAGATTTTGCCAGGTTCGTCTCCACCGGCAAGAGCCCCATATCGGTTGAATCCTCAAGAGTTAGTAGAATTGAAGAGACAGCTGACAGAATTGATTGGTCGAGGACACATTCGACCTAGTCGATCTATGGTGCACCTATCTTGTTTGTAATGAAAAAGGATGGTACGATGCGAATGTGTGTGGACTATCGAGCACTGAACGCGATAACTATCAAAAATAAGTATCCTCTTCCGAGTGGACGACTTATTTGATAGGCTATCAAAAGCAAAGTATTTTTCAAGAATAGACTTGAGATCGGGTACCATCAGATTCGGGTAGCAGAGAATGACATTGAGAAGACCGCTTTTCGAACGCGTTATGGATCATTTGAGTTTCTAGTCTTGCCATTCGGGTTGTGCAATGCTCCAGCAACTTTTTGCACAATGATGGATGATGTGTTTAGAGACTATCTAGACGAGTTCGTAGTGGTGTATATTGATGACATTCTGATTTTCAGTTCGACAATTGAGAACATGTGGAACACTTAGAAAAAGTGTTTCAGAGGTTGAGAGAGAACCAGTTGTATGCTAAAGAAAGCAAGTGCGCATTTGGTCAAACCAAGATAGATTTCTTGGGACACTTGATCTCAGGTGGGGAGGTTGCCATGGACCCAAAGAAAATTCAAGCTATTACTGAGTGGATGACTTTAAAAGACGTGCATGAAGTTAGATCATTTCTTGGTCTGACAGGGTATTACCGAAGATTCATAAAGGGTTACTCGGAAATAGCGGCCCCATTGACAGATCTTACGAAAAACATTCCATGGCATTGGACTCCAGAGTGCCAACGTGCGTTCGTCAAACTCAAAGAGGCTATCTCTTCTGAGCCAGTTTTGCAGTTGCCCATCTTTGAAGATCCCTTTGAAGTAGAATGTGACGCTTCCGACTTTGCAATTGGTGGTGTATTGCAACAAAAGGACATCCAGTGTCCTTTTCTCGAAGAAGTTAGATGCCGCGCAAACTCGATGGCCTACTCACGAAAAGGAGATGTATGCTATTGTTGCTTCCTTGGAGTATTGGCGTCATTATCTTCCAAGTCATGGCACTGTGGTTTGGACAGATAGTGTAACTCTAAGGTATTTTGAAACGCAGCCGAAGCTATCCCAAAGTATGCTAGATGGCAGCAGAAGTTGGCACGATTTCAGCCTGAAATCAACATAAGGCGGGAAAGGACAATGTGGTAGCTGATGCACTCAGTAGAAAGGGTCATCTTCGATTATGTCAGCACCCGTGTCAACTTTGGTGGATGAATTTGTGACGGCGTATCCTCAGGACAAGTTTGCTAAGGAGCTTTGAGCCTGGTGGCAAAGAGGAAACAAGTTCATCAATTACGAAGAGATGGTAATATTCCAGCAGGAATAGAAAGTCGAATGGATGCACTCAAACAGGCCATTTTGCGTACGAGATGGAGTTCTTTATTATAAAGAAAAGAGACTCTATGTTCCAGAAGGGACATGGAGGGAGAGGCTGTTAAGAGAGCATCACGACGTTCCTTTGGCAGGACATGGTGGAAGGCATAAGACGTTGGCTTTGTTGAAACAGGGATTCTATTGGCCGGGTATGATAGACGATGTTGCCAAGTATGTCAAGACATGCCCCACATGTCAACAAGTGAGAGTCGATCGCAAAAACGAGCTGGGAAGTTGCAATGTATACCGATTCCAGAGCGGCCATTTCAAAGTGTTACTTTGGACTTTATCATGGGATTGCCAAAATCTTGTGGTTTTAATGCGCTTATGGTGGTAGTCGATCGATTTTCAAAGGTTGCTCATTTCATTCCAACTGTAGAGACAGTGAATGCAATTCAAGCAGCAAAGTTGTTCTTCCACGAAGTCATAAGAGTGCGCGGACTACCGGAAACGATGATCTCAGATCGGGATCCTCGATTTACGGCAAGTTTTGGGGAACGTTGTTTAAGCAGTTTGGTACGATGCTGAAGTTCAGTACGGCTTACCATCCACAAACATGGTCAAACGGAGAGAGGTGAACCGACAAGTCGAGGACTATCTCAGATGCTATGTTCAAGGTGATCAACTTGATTGGGCTGAACACTTAGATATGGCTGAGATATGTTACAATAACTCGACACACACTGCAATCGGATGTAGCCCGATGGAAGTGTTAACTGGGAATAAGGGTGGTATTCCTCAGAGTATGGTGTTACCGAAAGACGATAGCAATCGAGTTCCATCTGTAGCAGAGTTCACGGGACAATTGTATCGAACATGGGAAGCTGCTCGTCAAGCGATGGCTGCAGCACAGGAAAGGTATCGTCAGCAGTACGATAAACATCGGCGGGATGTAGAGTATCAGGTTGGGGATATGGTATTGTTGAGTACCAAAAACCTGAAGGTTCCAACGACTCTTTCGAGGAAGTTTCTATCGCACTACATAGGTCCATACAAGGTGGTGAAGCAAGTAGGGAAAGTGGCTTATGAGTTAGATCTTCCTCCGAGTTGGGAACAATACACAATGTGTTTCATGTCAATTTACTCGAGCCATTCCACAAGGATGAGAAACATCCGCAGAGATATGAAAGCTTACGTCCGCTTCCTGAGCTGGTCGGATAGAAGGAGTTCGAAGTTGAGTCGATATTGGATGCAAAGGATATTAAACGCCGAGGGAGCGAAACGTAAACGAGAATATCTTGTTAAGTGGAAGGGTTACCCGGCATGCGAGTCGACATGGGAACCATTGGATAATCTACAGAACGCGATGGAGATAGTGAAGGAGTTTGAGGCAAGGTCTCAAACTGTTAGTAATGATGATGAGAATAAAGTGAACTTTATTTCTTATTAACCAGGGGCCGACAACACTAACTAGAGGCCTCCAATAAATTCTAGTTAACTAAAGAAATTAACTAACTTGTTGTTGTGTCGGGTGACAGACTTTGCAGACGTGCAAAAGGTCTCCAAGTGACTTCTGTCGCAGGTGGTGCCTCCGGCAGCTGGTTTCGCTCAGTGAACGACGGTTCTGAAGTACTTGGCTTCGCGTAATGCAAGGGGGGTAATAAAACTTGTGAACTTTTGGCTGACTCCGCATAGAGTGATTAGTTAGTTTTCAGTTAATTTTTCCTAACCTTCTAGTCTTGGAGTTAGACGTCAACGAGGACGTTGACATTTTCAAAGGCGGGGAGTGTGTCATAGTTTTTACTATGACTCGACCCTTTACTTTGGGGTTTGACTGTTGTTACCTACCGAGTTGTGTGACGAACCCTAGTTGTAGTGAGAAACAGCCCCGCTTAGTGCACTTAGGTGTTTAGGGGTAGTCCGGCCGGCTGTCACTAGGTATTGAGAAACTCTAGGCGAAGGTAGTACTTACCCTAGAAAACTCTCCCCCAGTTTGACGTTCGTAGGTTTTTGTTAAATATAGCTTGTCAAAAAGGGTTAGGGACACCCCTAGGGTTGACCTAACCCTAGGGTTGCCCTAACCCCACGCCCTAATACCCCCCCCTAGGGGTTAGGTTTAGGGTTAGGTTAGGACAACCATTTTCTCTAAGGGCTGGCATTTCCGTGCCAGCCCACTTACTCATTTAGGTAAACAGGGGGGGGGGGCCGTCACATAAATAAGGTAGAGTATATGTAGTGAGGCTTCCTGGGTTCAAAAGAGAGCTCGTTAACCTCCTACCGGTGCAAGCTAAGCTTGTGTCGTCAAGGTGCAACCCTCTGTTGTGCCGCCCAAACTTCCACACGACAGGGGTACAACCCACCCCTAGGGTTTAGACTATCCTTATCGTTGGCAAGATCTTGCCTTTGAGATAGGGGCACGTCACTTCCAAGGAGTTAGTCAGATTCTTGGTCCGAAAACCTGCTCGCAAGCTCAAAGGCATTGCCCGAGTTCACATTCTGCAAAACTAGTGGTTGAGGCCTTGCTCCGGCCGCCTCAACCACGCCAAGCTAGGAACGACACCTAAAGCTCGGCTAGTTCGTGTATCTTGATTCACAAGGTGAGTCTTGTTCGAAGACTTAGTCAACTAGGGGTTTGAGTTCCTAAGGCTTGGGTTTCTAATACGGGTTACTTTACCAGGTTCTGTGGGGTTTCCAAGAGAGGGGATTCCAGGGTTGGCACCTGGCAAGCCGCCTTTGTGGCACCAGTATAAACTCTGACAGCATATATTAGTAAACATATATACATACACATATTATACATAAATATACATACATAGTACATAATATTGTAACATCAGTACATATTATGGATCATGCATGGTGTATGTATATATAAGAGAGACAGGGTACATATTATGGATCGTGATCATGCATGGTGTGTATGTATGAGAGAAGAGAGACAGGGTACATATTATGGATCATGATCATGCATGGTGTGTATGTATGAGAAGGGATTATAATGGTGACACTGTGTATGTATGAGAAGGGATTATGATGGTGACACTGTATGTATGAGAGAAGAGAGAGAGTGTTAACAAATAAAATCGTACACATTGCATATATTAGTACATATATACATACACACGTGTATACACACAGACATACATATATTACATGTGTAAATTCAATGTGTTACATACACACAGACTAAGTACATATAGATCATACATGCGTTGAACATGATGTTTTTCAATAAAGAAGTAACATATAATTCTCAAGTTTGGTTTAGGGCAATGTGCATGTGTGTGCATATGTGTCTCTGTAAGTGCTTCTAATGTGTGCACGTGTATATATAAATTTATGATTTGTTTATATATGTGTGCAAAACAAACATCGAATAATTAAGAAAATAATATTAATAAACACACTATGAACATATAAATTATACATAAAATAGCCATATATAGTTTTAATAATATATATTAATTTAATATTGATAATAAGGTTTAACACTAGAATATTTTGAAATAATAAGAATTTAATTGAGAAAATCCCATTAATATATACAAATGTAGATCAAGTACTGAAATAATTAACTAAATTAATTATGATAATCATATTTAATATTGGAATATTCTTGAAATAATAAGAAAATAATAAAGAATATCCCATTAATATAAAGAAGATTAATTACTCAAGTAATTAAGAAAATGATATTAATATACACATTATGAACATATTTTAAATTATACATAATAATACATCATTTTATCTAATATATAGTCATATATAGTTTTAATATATATATTAATTTAATATTGATAATAAGGTTTAACATAGAATATTCTTGAAATAATAAGAAATTAATTGAGAAAATCCCATTAATATATACAAATGTAGAATAATTACTAAAATAATTAAGAATAAAACTAATTTAATTTGATAATCAGGTTTAATATTGGAATATTCTTTCAATATTAAGAAAATAATAAAGAATATCCCATTAATAGTAGGAAATGTAAATTAATTACACGAGTAATTAAGAAAATAATAATAATAAACAGACTATGAATATATTTTAAATATACATAATAATATATCAATTTATTTATTGTATAAGTATATATATTTATATATATATTTAATAATATTACTAAAATATTTAGAATGTAGAATAATTACTAAAATTTCGTAATATTAAACAACTTGAATCACTTAAATGACATTAAATGCAATTTTAAAACACTCATTAGAATTGGAAAGTATATATGTCAAACTGTCGGTTATTTGTTTCAACTCATATTAAATTTTATTTTTTGTTCTTTTCAAAAAATTTGAATATCTAACATAAGTATTGTCGGTCTGACATGTAAATTTGAAAATGCATTTAATTTTCACTCAAATTCAGATCTGGTTCTTTCTCCGACAAGGGTTTACTCATTTCTTTATTTTTCATTCTTCAGATTTTCTTTTTTCTTCTTAGTGATCAGCTTAGGAGCGATATTAAATTGGGTGCGCTATTGTTTATAAAGCACTTCAGTGTTGTTTACAAGTAAGTATTATAAACAAATTTAAATATAGTTATAAAGATTCACTCTCTTACATTCTCTTTTAAATTTAGAATTTAGGGGTTTAAGAATGCATTAGAATTACAATATATTCGTTAGGGATTTATCCCGTTTAAATATACTTTTAACTTAATATTCTCGGTTAGCCGAGGCAGGATTAATCCGCCATTTTTTTTTTGCCTCTTCAAAGAGGTGACAGGATTAATCCCGCCACCATCTCTTTAATAGCTATGGCAGAATTAGTTCAGGCAATGCTTCTTCGCCTCTTAAAAAGAGCGGCAGAATTAATCCCGCTAATAACTCTCTCAACTGATAAAGAGTTATCTGAATTTATTAGAAAGAGTTGTCGGCGGGATTAATCTCGCCAACCATTTTAGGAGGCAGAGAAGGGACGGCGGAATTAATCTCGCCACCACTTCCCTTTTTTAATATTTGTGGGCAGGATTTATCCCGAGATCTCTTTAAAATCATAGCTTCAGAGAGAGTTGTGGGTGGGATTAATCCCGCCGCTTATTCCCCGTCATCAGAGTTGTGGACGGGATTAATCCTGCCCTTCCTCGTCAGAGGGAGTTGTGGTAGAATTAATCCCCGCCTCTCTCCAACGAGGAAGATCTGGCGGGATTAATCCCGCCGCCTCTCTCCAACGAGGAAGATCTGGCGGTGGGATTAATCCCGCCGCCTCTTCAATGAGAAAGATTCGGGGGAGGGATTAATCCCGCCACTTCTTCCTTGTCGGAGGGAGTCCACGGCGGAATTAATCCCGCCACCTCTCTCCAATGAGGAAGATCCGGCGACAGGATTAATCCCACCGATTCTTCCTCGCCGGGAATCAGCGGCGGGATTAATCCCGCCGACTCTCTCTGAAGGGATAACTTTGTCAGCGGGATTAATCCGCCGACTCTCTAAAGGGATAACTTTGTCGGCGGGATCAATCCCCCGACTCACTCCGAAAGGGTAGAGTCGGCGGCGGGATTAATCCCGCCCACCATTCCTCGTCAAAGGGAGTCGTGGGATTAATCCTACCCATTAGTTATATTAATGAAGCATGAGATATTATCTCTATACATAATTATTATTATTGCACATGCATATTATTAAGCAACCGCAATTCAAATTTCTTAAAAATATTGCATAAACAGATATCATAAATAACACAATTATTTATGTTCAGGACAATATGTTTAATACTGGAGAAAGTATGTCTTCTTCGGAACAATGAAATAGTTGGCACTGGAACTGTGGAAGTTCGAGATGATAATGCATCATGTCACAATATTGCCCAAGGATCTTGTGTGTACGACCATTTACAAGCATGTTGAGGTTCCAGGAATAGAATTTGAGGAGGGTTCTCCTGTATTGTGGAATTTGTATGAAGTCAAGGCTGACACAGAATATGCAGAGTCACAAACAAATAGTAGCACGAGTTTACCAGATGATGGCTTGCCTTGTGATGGATGAGGTGATTCTCTTTCTTCATGAGATTGAAGGTTGGAGAGGCATCATCACAGCTATAAATCCAATGGAAGCAGTGTCAGAAGAGAAACTAGGGTCCGACTTCGTGGGTGTAGTTGTGACAGAGGTTTCACCTAATGGCACATTGATCCTGGATCCCTCGTGAGGTGGCGAACATCTGAATTAAGACGGCAAGATGGTTCAACATATTCTGGGTTGGATTTCAATAATAACAACCCGGAAGAACAACTCATATTTGAAGAGGTTCCTTGCATTGGTCCTATTGTAAGAAAAAGGCGATTCATGGGTTGAGATCTTCCCCTGCAAGTTTCAGCAAGAGGGTAAAGATGGATCCTACATCTTCCGAAAGTGTTACGAGCATTTCCACGATTGACTGTTGCAAGAAGAAGTGTTGTCAGATGGCAGACCGGAATGAAATTACCCAATGTAGACATGTCTTTCGTATGCTCACCCAAAAGCAAAGGCATGAGTTTGTATATGCTGCACTAACTGGGTGTATTGATGGAATGGCCTCGAACACAGGTTATCAGAGTACATCCATGGTATTTAATAAAGTGGCCATCTGCTTCAAAGTTGGTACAGTATATACGGGATCCCAAACACCACATTCTACCGTCGGAGGGATGAGTGGCTAGATGGAGCGCGAACCTCAGTACATAGGAACACTCGCTTAGTCAAAACCCGCTCTCACATTATGGCAGCCATAGAGATACTCAAGGCTTTTGTGGAAGCAAATGCAGACAAGATGCCTCACAAATGCCAAACCACAAATGCAGGGGTCAGGGAAAATCTCAAGGTTTTGCCTTCAATCTACACTCAATTGAAGCTGTGTGAACATGTGAACAAGTGCTTCAGTTTGATGGGGCTACAAGCAATCTGCACTGGTACCTTCAACAACATATGGAATACTCATTTTAAGGATGTGGAGATTGCAAAACACTCTAGCTTTTCCAAGTGTGACACTTGTACATCATTGAAGGCTGCAGAGGCTTGTGCTAAAACCTTGGTGGAGATCACTGCCATTCAAAAGAAGATGGAGGCCCACATGATTGCACAACAAACTTGCCGGTCTTAGTACTATGCACACCGCATGCTTTCTGTGTCATGCCCATCAGAGTACCTGTGCTTGATCCATGATAAGATGAACCATTCAAAGACCAGCATTCCAAAGCTTGTTATAACACCAAAGTGCCTTGAAATGTTATGAAACTTCCGATTTCATTGACATGTGTGCTAACACATGGACACAGTTGTGAGTCATATGGACACTTTTTACTTCCACATTGGTCTAGCGACTCCAATTTCACTATTGGGTCGTTAGTCATGTGTTTCAGAAACCTTGAAGCCCACTCACAGACAAGTCCTATCAGTGATCTCAAAGTGAAGAAACAACACCTTCAACCTTTACATAATGCTCTCATGAACACGTCTGCACTTGAGGCTACTTGGGAATATGAGAGGCATTGTCAGCAACCTGCACAAAAAATAGATGGCCCTGTTGAGCATGTTTTATAAATGTTAAATTCATTCGATATGGGTGGATGTCAAAAAAGCGTTGATAAAGTCACGATTAATAAACTGCAAGGGAATGTATGTTTTCTGAAGCTTAAAGCAATTACAAAATTATAAAATATCATATATTTAATATTCATAATTATTATAAACTTTTTAATAATAGTACCAAATTGTTTGCTTAATTATATAAATTTAAAAAACGATATGGAAGATTGACTATATTATTATAGGATTTTATATTATATATATTATTACTACTACAAATTTTTAATTAATAATGTTATATTTAAATATAACTATTTTAATAACAACATCAATATTATATAATGTACCTCTTATGCTCTTCCTTAATTGTTTTATTAAGCAATATATTATATAATTTAATACCTTCTACTTTTATAATGTTATTAATTTTTGTTCAATGAATGCTATAATTTATTAAAGGGTCGAATACAAAATAGAATATTCTAAAGAATATTCTATTTTCAAACATATATTCTAAAGAATATTTTTTTAATATTAGAAAATACTAATTAAATAGCTAAAATTGCTAATTATTATATAACCATACCCATTTTAGTTACAACATGCATATTAACTCATAGCAATGGTTATTTGAAACAATGTGCAAAAATTAAATCATAAATGTTTTACTTTTTATAATATATTATGCTAACTAAGGTGGTTAGCATTACCTCTCCTAATTAGCACTAGTGATAGAACAATATTTAGTCACAAAATCACAAAATAAATTTGAATTCAATTCTTATATAATCCACTTTTATGACATATTATGCCGACTGAAAAGGTTATCATTACCTCTTCTAGTCAACACTAATGATAAAATAATTTTTTTATCACAAAATAAATCAAAATTTAATTCTCATGTAATTCATTTTTGTAGCATATTATGTTGACTGAGGTGGTAGAGAGTTTTTAATCTTTTGCTAGGTGTTAATTGATAGTGTTGGCAAACTCCCAACTAGTCAACAACAAATTTTGTCCTTATTATGTCTTAGTCAACACCAACTAGAGAGTTTGGCATAAACTCCCCAATCAACAATACCATTTGCCACTGTTTTGTCTTAGGCCCACTTTTCACTAGTGTGTCTTGGTAATTTAAATTAATAATTACTATTGCAGTTTTAACTTACTACTTAATTGAATTAAAATTGTGCACACATTTTAAACATAACATATTATATGAAAAACATAGAATTAATTCTTAAGTATCACATGAATGAAAGTAGTTACATATACATATATGTGATATGCATATTATACATGTATATACATGCTATACAAAGGCATATATTCTTGTATATGAAGATATAAATGCTTCTAAATACCTTTGTGCAGAAAACATCTTACATCTTGGTGAAGTTATAAAGACCATGGCCATATTATTCCTTAATATTCCATCCCATTTAAATTAAGTAAAATATATTATATTTGGCATTGTAAAATATGCATATAATCTCTCTCACACACACACACATAATTACTTCCATTCAAGATGAATAAGAAACCATACATATATGTTTGTATATCTACATTTCTTATTTAAAAGTGTGTATACGATGTACATAGATATATATTTCTATGTATATAAATTTGTGTTTTATAAATTTGTAGGTGTATGGAATTCCATACTATTTACACGAGGTGTGAGAGAGCCTCCATAAATTCTTGCTCCTTTGTAAGTATTATAATTTTGGATAGTGAATTAAACTCACTTTTATTTATGGTGACCATTTAACCGGGCAAAATTGCCCGGTTATTTGGCTACCACTAAGAAAGCCATGTGAACACCACATAAATTATAAATTTTAAATAACCAACAAAATAATCAATGATAAATAAATAATTTATTATAATTTGATTGATTAATGCAAATAACCACCTGCTAATGAAAAGTGGGCCTTATAGTTTGAGTTGGTATAATATGTTACAAAATTGGATTGCTTAGGAATTGAACTCAAATTTATTTTGTGGTAAAAAATTATTTTATCACTAGTGCAATTAGAAGAAGTAATGTTAACCACCTTAGTCGACATAATATATTACAAAAGTGCATTGCATGAGAGTTAAACTCAAATCTATTTTATGGCAAAAAATTATTTCATCACTAATGTTATGAGAGGTAATGTTAATCTCCTCAAGACATAATATATATAAAAGTGGATTACATAGGAGTTAAACTCAGATCTATTTTGTGGCAAAAAATTCTTTCACCACTAGTGCTACCTGAGAGAGTAATGCTAACAACCTCAATCGACATAATTACTTCGGAGAATAATGTTAACTACCTTAATCGACAAAATTACCTGAGAGAATAATGTCAACCACCTTAATCAATATAATATATTACAAAAGTGAATTGCAAACTCAAATCTATTTTGTGGCTTAAAACATTATTTGTCAATTGGGAAAGGTAATGTTAACCACCTCAGTCAATATAATATATTATAAAAATGAATTACATAGGAATTAAACTCAAATCTATTTTGTGACAAAAAAATTATTGCCACATAGAAGGCCACAATAAGGTGTCACTTTTTACCAAATAATAGCTACTTTTGGCGTTATGATATCGTCAAAGAACAACTTGCAATAGTAATCGAACCATGCCACAATGGCCTTATTATGACGCTGAAGACTTAACACAACACCTCATATATCACTCCATGGTACATTGTATATTCTATTTACATATATACATTCATTCATATAATGGTTAATATATTATATGTATTTTACTTTTGTAGACAAGTAGAGATGCATGTATATATGCACATATGTGAAACATAGAATTGTTAAGAATTAATTATTATTATAAATCAATTTATGACTATGTAAATCCCATAATGAACAGTGATAACAATTTTACAATCTCAACTTACTAAAGGACTATTGCATCATTGTTTAACACACATATACTTAGGTATGTGTACGTACTTAATATATTAATATTTTATAGAGCAATATATGTAATTACATATATATACATTTATGTATTGTATATCCATATTTGTACTTAATTTTATAGCCTTTTATATGCAAAAAAGGTGTCTTTATGCATTGTGATATAGGCATGCCAAAATGACACACACACACACACACACACATATATATGTGTGTGTGTGTGTGTGTATTGCAATATAATATAAATAGGATAGTCATTACAAATATGTTAGTATTTATTGTAACATGGATGTATGTACATACTAATATATACATGTTAAGAACCACTACATTCAAACTAGAGGACCCTCACAAAACCACCCGACCTCCCCGAGCTGTCTCTAGTCTCCACACGCTGCTCTCCAAAAGGCTTCCAATATTAGTGTGTCCTTAATTCTCTTAGATCTAGGTATAGCTCTTTAAGAATATTCTAGCTTATACCTTTCTTAGGAATATTCTTTAATTCGTTATACGGGTCGTAACAATCCTCCCCCCATTAGCAAGTCCTTGTCCTCAAGGGCAGTATAACTTACTCAACTGGTCCTGTATTCATTAGCCTTGTACATCCACAAAGAATTTACCCGGGACTCGTTCCTTGTGAGTACTCTCTTTAACTGGCTAACATGAAACACTGGGTGCACCCTCACTCCTAGTCGCTATAGTCGATATGCCACCTTATCGATACTCTCAGAATCTCATAAGGACCTGAGTACCTAGGAGACAACTTATCATTGTGTCCCTTCCGTAAGGCCATAATAGTGTTCCGCCTTACATGTGTGGCAGAGATATACATAATCTCCCACCTGGAACTCTTGGAAGCTTCTGTGCTCATTAACAAACTTGATAGCTCGGCTCTGAGCTACTTGTAAGTTCTTCTTGCACAAACTCTGAATGTTTCTAAGCTCAACACTAGATCTTTAGCTTCCTCATCCATGTTGCCTTGAGCTTTCTTACTTGCTAAACCCAGCTCAAAAGCTGTCTTGGAATGCCGTCCAAACATAGCATAATATGGACTCATTCCAATGCCACTGTGTCCTTGGCAAATGGGTGACAAAGTCCATAGAGATACTGCCCCATGCCTGTTGGAATAGGCAATGGTACTAATAGCCCACTTGGTTTTTCCCTGGGCACCTTTACTTGTTGACACTTGTCACAAGTCCTGTAGTACTCTATGATATTAGCTTTCATATTCCTCCAATAGAACCTTCTCTTGATCAACTCATACGTTTTCCTCCCCCCAAAATGACCAACCTCCGGTGATCATGATGGAAATATAGTACCTGGTTGATCAAATGGTCCACACGAGGAAGATACACATGGCCATTGTAGTACAAAACTCCATCCTAAAATGAGAATGGTGGCTCTAGCTGTCTCTGAGCTCCTGCACCTCAGCGTCTTGTGCTTGAGCATGTTGAACTACCTGGCTAAACTCACTGACCGTCCTTGTTAATGCATTACATAAGCGTGTTTGGAATTCTCTAACCACTGTGGCTCTCCTAACGCGTGACAAAGCATACCACCACGTTAGCCTTTCCCACGCAATGCTCAATAGGAAATTTGCCAAACTCCATGAGCTTAACCATCCAGCGAGCTTGCTGAGAGTTTAACTCTTTCTGTTTGAACAGATACACCAAAGTCTTGTGATCTGTAAACACTTTGAAACTTGCACCATAAAGATAGTGCCTCCAAACTCATAATGCATTAACAATAGCCAGTAGTTCTTGCTCATACGTTGAGTATTGTTGCTCTGCAGGATTCAAGTACGACTCTTATAAGCAATAGGCCTTCCCTCTTGCATAAGTACAACTCCAATGGCCACTCCACTTGCATCACACGATACCTCATAAGGCTTAGAGGGATCTGCAATACATAAAACTGGTGCACGTACCAAAGCTTGTTTCAAAGCTTGGAAACTGCTCTTCTCTGAAGCACTTCATGCAAAGGGAACGTCCTTCCTCAGCAACCTAGTTAACGGAGAAGCTTTCTTGGCATAATCCTTGACATACCGCGGTAATAACCAGCCATGCCCAAGAAACTCCGTAACTCTTCTATATTGCTAGGAACTGGCCATTGCTCCACCACTGCCACCTTCTGTGGATCAGTCTTCACTCCACTTGGCGTCACAATGTGACCCAAATACTCCACTTTGCACTGAGCAAATGCACATTTGCTCTTCTTTGCATAGAGCTTGTTCTCCCTCAACAACTGAAGAACTCTTCGCAAATGCTGCACATGCTCCTTCATATTCTTACTGTAAATAAGAATATCGTTGAGGAAGATCTCCACAAAGTCGTGCAAGTAGTCACCAAACACCTCAGTCGTCAACCGAGTGAATGTGACTGGGGCATTTGTTAAGCCGAATGGCATAACAGTGAACTCGAAATGCCCAACTATCTTGGTGAACACTCTGGCTCCACCGAGATGATCCATGATAGTATCCACACATGGCATGGGCATCCTGTCCTTCACTATTTGCACATCCTCATGGTGCCATTTTTCTTCCTGACAAGCAATACTGGTGCACCAAATGGAGACTTGCTCAGTTGTATGAAGCCATATTCCAATAGCTCCATCACTTGTCTCTTAACCTCTTGCTCCTTAGCATGGCTCAGTGGAATGGCTTACGGTAAATGGCTTTCGTACCCTATTCCAGCTCCACACCTCTTGCATGTGGTAGCATGAGGTAGCTCTTGCATGTGGTAGCCATGAGGTAGCTCTTGCATGTGGTAGCCATGAGGTAGCTCAGGAGGGAAGACGTCAGCAAACTCCTCGCACAACAACTTTGCTCAAGGTGACAGTAAAAGAACTTGTTTGGAGACTCAAGCTTTATTCCAAACCAAGTGTCTTTCGCTTCACTATACTCAAGCTTCATGTGCTTGGTGCTCCACTAGATCTTAGGATCCACACGCACTAGCTTTGCAAGAAAGAAAGTCTTCACCAGCTGGGTTTTGCCAACCTCTAGCTGTAACTCCTCTACACAAGCAATTTAGCTCTGTGTGACAACTAAGCCCTCAATCTCGTATTGAGGCACAGTCTTTGTTCAGCTCCACCAACTGGGTTTTGCCAACCTACAGCTATAACTCCTCCACACAAGCACTGTAGCTCTGTGTGATAGCTAAGTCCTCAATGCAATGTAGCTCTGTGTGATAGCTGAGCCCTCAATCTTGTATTGAGGCTCTTCGCGCAGCTTCATTAGCTGAGTTTTTCCAACCTCCAGCTGTAACTTCTCCACACAAGCAATGTAGCTCTGTGTGATAGCTGAGCCCTCAATCTCGTATTGAGGCTCTTCGCGTAGCTCCACCAGCTGAGTTTTTGCCAACCTCCAACTGTAACTCCTCCACACAAGCACTGTAGCTCTGTGTGATAGCTGAGCCCTCAATCTCGTATTGAGGCTCTTCGTGCAGCTTCACCAGCTGGGTTTTGCCAACCTCCAGCTGTAACTCCTCCACACAAGCACTATAGCTCTGTGTGATAATTGAGCCTTCAAATTCGTATTGAGGCACAGTCTTCATGGGCAAGCTGCACTCCTCCACTAACTTTGTTGACACAAAGTTATCACTACTCATGTTATTCACAAGGACTCGCATTGGACGCTCACCAAGTCGTCCCTCCACCACAATAACACATGTGTGTGGCTCCTCTCGTGCCATGTAGTTTACCTATTGAGCAAGAACAAATAGAAATTTACCTTGTGGTTTAGAGAAGTCTTGTTTGTGCTCCTCTCCACGCTCCATCTCCTAAAACTTCTTAGGCGTCTACTTGTCCTTGCTGCCCTTGGGCTTGCTTCTCCTTGGACAATTTGCCTTTTAGTGTCCAACGCTCCACACATGTGGTATTATCCCTTCCCACCAGGCACTCATCTCGAACCTTGCTCCGATACCAATTGTTAGGAACCACTACGTACAAACTAGAGACCCTCACAAAACCACCCGACCTCCCCGAGCTATCTCTAGTCTCCACACGCTGCTCTCCAAAAGGCTTTCAATATTAGTGTGTCCTTAATTCTCTTAGATAGGTATAGCTCTTTAAGAATATTCTAGCTTATACCTTCTTAGGGAATATTCTTTAATTCATTATACGGGTCGTAACAATACACTAGTCCATTTAGCTAGTGTACACTCTTTATATACTAAGTGTTTAAATCAAATATATTAAAGCTTTTTGAATCATGCTTTTTCTAGTTTTCAATTAGAACCCTATTAATATGCAAAGTCACCTAGGTTTATACATATTATAATACCAAAGTGAATTTGTCATAGTTTTTACTATGACTCCTCTTTACTTTGGACGTTGACTGTTGTTACCTACTGTACTATGTTGACAAGCCCTAGATGTAGTGAGAAACAGCCCCGCTTAGTGCACTTAGGTGTTTAGGGGTAGTCCGGCCGGCTATCCTTAGATATCTCAAGAAACTCTAAGCGAAGGTAGCACTTACCTTCTAAAAAACTCTTACCCTCGTTTTTCGTGTCCGGTTGGATTAATTGCTTTCTGGTGAGTTCGACATGTCGAATATGCTTAGAAACACCCCCAGGTTTGACAGGTTAGGGTTTAGGGGTCGATGGATAACTCACCAAGGGAATGAGATTTCAGTGCTAGCCCACTTATGTAAACAGGAAAACAGGGGGGGGCTCTGTCACATAATAAGGTATAGTATATAGGAGTGAGGGTTCCTGGGTTCATGACTGAGCTCGTTACTTTCTTCCCGGTGCAAGCTCCTAGCTTGTGTCGTTAAGGCACAACCCTCTGTTGTGCCGCCCTAACTTCCAGATGCCAGGGGTACGTCCACCTTCGGGGTAGCCTACCTTTAACGTTGGCGAATCCATGCCTGGGAGGTCTTGTGGGAATGCACGTTCCAAGAAGCAGAGGTTGAGGCTTGTCTCCAGCCTCCTCCTCCATGTCAACTAGGTGTAGCACTCATGGCCAAGCAAGGCACATCCGTGTCCTTGTCCAACCGTGGGCGTGGGATCTTGTTTGACAGGTTCACGTTGCCTAGTTCCTGAGGGTTCATTGAGGGGTTCTAGAGTTGTCATTTAGGAACCACGTTTGTGGTACTTGGTGCAACTCTTGAATCTAAGGGCTATGGCATGATAGCCCACATCGGGGAAGGCAGTGTCACATGGGGATGTGACACTGGGCTAAACGTCACATGGTACAACGCCTGAGGCACGCCCCTTTGGGGTTATGTCATGGGCTTGTTGCCAAGGGGGTTGGATACTCTAGCAAACAGGCATGCTTGTGCTTGCACTAGGGTGCTAAGCCTTGGGCACATGCTCAAGGGAGGTTTAGGTCTCGTAACTAGGTGTGCTTTGGCACACTTGGCTAGGGGAGTGTTCTCCTTGGAATCCAGAGGTTGAACAACCTAAGCTCATTAGCAGAAGCCCTTTCATGAGGCACTTGCAAGGTCATGTGCTTAGGGTTATCCCAACCTAGCCTTAGAAAGTTTGCTTAGCAGAACACTCGTGTTCGCCTACGGCACACACTCGTGTCCTCATTAAGTACTAGCTCTAGGTCTAGGGTATAACTTGGCCACTCAAACCCTCAGGGGTTAGTCGTGGTTCAGGGTACCCCTTGTCGCCCTAAAGGGTTGTACTCCCGGATGAGGGTGATTCCTCAAGGGGTAAGTGACAATGCCTTAGCTCTGTCACGGGGGTATGTGTGGAACACACGTCTCCTTGATGGGGGTTAGGGCATGAGCCTGTCTAGGTCTTCTAGGGCAAGACCCTAAGTCAACTAGGGTTATCCCTCAAGGGTTCTGGGGGCAGACATTCTAGGGAGACTTAGGCTAAACCCTAAGTCTCTTGTCCACTTGGGCATTAGAGTCTAACCTTAGGGGTCGTTGGGGTTGTTTTGGGAAACTTAGCGTTGCTCACACAGGGTGATGACGCCGAATGGCCACCTGGCAGCCACGTGTTGCCACGTGTTGGCCCTTTGGGTTAAAACTCTGACAGAATTACTAATTCACCAAACTTACAATATTTTTTATAAATATAATATATATTGCATATTTGTCTAATACTAAAGTTAAAGCTATTATTAAGCAACATAAAAATATACTTACTATAAAAGCCAAAATTTTTAGTAAACAACTTGCATCAAATTTCAAGTTTTTCACAAGTAGAGAGAGAGAGTACTTTAACCCCAATGCCTTAATTTCATAGGAAAATCATTTTGCAAATGAATATTTGTTATTAACTTTGTTTACAAACATCCCACTTGCCATGTGACTCAAACCGAGGCATTTTAACATGGCCATCAATCGTAGGGTTTGGGTAGGTCTTCATCTTGTTGTTGCACCTCCATTCTCCCAACATTCTGGTGTCTCCAGATGCCAATAAGCAAACCTCTCCTCGGATAACCATGGCCTTGGACATCACAACCTCCTCAACATTAAGACATCACAACCTCAAGTCCTAACATGATAGCACGACCACATTTAGCTTTGGTGGTGCTGAAGGAGGAAGTGACTTCTATCTAAGATGAAGATAAGATGCAAAGGTACTATATATATATATACAGATAGATAGATAGATACACACATATACAATATGTATAATAATATAACATTCTAGAGATGATGAGGTTCTGTCAAAGTTTTATGGATGAACTCTTCCATTATATCAGTCTTAACCAAATTTATCTCTCACTCTCTCTCTACATACACAAATATATTATATATATGTAAAATACATTAACTAGTGACATAGGAGTTGGCTATAGAGAACTTGGTTATTTATGTTAGATTTTTAACTTGAAGGGCTAACACATGATAACACGTGGCTACCAAGTGGCCTTCTGGCATCAATTTCCTATGTGAGCAACACCAAGTCTTTCAAGACAACCCCTAGAGCTTGACTCAAATGCCCAAGTCAGCACAAGACTTAGGGTCCCACCTAAGTCCTTAGAATGACTATCCTTCGAACCTTAGAGGATAACCTGAATAAACTTTAGGATCATGTCCCAAAACACTTAGACAAACTCATGCCCCAACCTCACTGAGAGAGACATGCCTTGCACATACCCTCGTGATAGAGCCAAGGCATTATGACTTACCCCTTGAGAAATCAC
This sequence comes from Selaginella tamariscina, assembly GCA_003024785.1. Classification (NCBI taxonomy): domain Eukaryota; kingdom Viridiplantae; phylum Streptophyta; class Lycopodiopsida; order Selaginellales; family Selaginellaceae; genus Selaginella; species Selaginella tamariscina. The sequence goes on along the minus strand of PUQB01000754.1, from coordinate 71,154 downwards.
CCTCATCGGAGAGTACAACCCCGTTAGGGTGACAAGGGGTGCCATGAACCATGACTAACCACTAAGGGTTTGAGTGGTCAAGTTATACCTTAGTCATAGGGTTAGTATTTAGTGAGGACATGAGTGTGCACCATATGCAAACACGAGTGTTCTGCTAAACAAACTCCCCAAGATTAGATTTGTATAGCCCTAAGTTCACAACCCCACAGTGTCTCACGAAAGGGATCCTACTAATGAGCTTAAGTTGTTCAACCCATGGATCCCAAGGAGAAACACCCCATAGCAATTAGAACACCTAATTACGAGACCCAACCTCCCCTCAAGGCTTAGCACCCTAATGAGGACACAAACACACCTACTTATTAGAGTATCCAACCCCTGGGCATTAACCCCATAAGACAACCCCAAAAAGTGTGTCTTAGGTGTTGTAATGTGTGTCATCTGGCCCAATGTCACATCTTCATGTGACATTGTTTTCAAAGCCCCTTAGATTTGAGAGTTGCACTAGGTGCCATAAATGTAGTTCTCCAATGCTAACTTTAGAACCCTCTGTGATCCCTTACCTACTAAACAAGGTCCCACACCCACAATTGAACAAGGCACAAACGTGCCTTATTTAGTTGTGGGTGTTAGTCTTAGATTGACATGGAGGAAGAGGTTGGAAACAAAGCTCAACCCTTGACTCTTAGAACATGCAGTTTGATAAGACCTCCCAAGCATGGATTTGCCAATGTTAAGGGTAGGTTACCTCAAAGGTGGGTCGTACCCTTATTGTTAGGGCGGCACAACAAAGGGTTATGCCTTAACGACATAAACTAAAGCTTGCATTGGCAGAAGAGTAACAAACTCAGTCATGAACTTAGGAACTTTCCTCCATGTATTACTTAATAAATGTGACAGACCCCCCCCCCCCTCCCCCTTTTCAGTTTATATAAGTGGGTTGGAATGGAATCTCATTCCCAAAGGGAATATACTTGGTGAATTAATTAATGACCCATTGACCCCTAAATCCTAACCTAAGGTTTAGGGTGTGGGGTTAGGGGAACCCTAGATAAGAATTTTTTAAATGGAAGTGCTAACTTCGCCAAGTTTCTTGTAAATACCTAATGATACCCGGCCAAACCATCATTAAATATTCAAGTGCACTACATGGGCCTATTTCTTCTAACCTAGAGCTTAATCAACATAGTTCAATAAATTACAACAATCAAATATCCAAAGTAAATAAGAATCATAATAAAAACTATGATAATTTATATGGTCAATATCATTGACTAATTGGAGAGTTTGATGTATATACTGCTTATATATAAATATATCCATAAGTACATACATAATTTGTAATTGAAACTAGAAATTATTCATAATTAAGTTTATATTCAAAATATGTATATATTATTAATTTATATAAATATAACCTTATTGCAATGTGCTTAGTTAGAGGTCAAATCTACTTGCAAATTAACTTACATAAAGAAGTTTTGGTCATGGCCTAGTGAGTATACATGTACATGTCATATACATGCATATATGATAAATGTAAGTGTCTATGTATGTGAAATGACGTATAGATTCATAGATATGGACATAATTTTGCATGTACACACCTAAAATACATCTATAATATGTATATATGAAGAGTAGAAGATATACATATATTGATATTACATATAAAATGTTACAAATATATATATATTAGTATAACATTTCAATGTGTAATTTCCATTTACAAGTTTATTTTGCTAAACATGTTTTATCAAATTTAATCAAGAATATCAAAGGCATTAGATTTTCTTTTAACACACACACACACACACGATGTGTGTGTGTGTATGTGTTACATATATATATATATATATATATATATGATGTGTGTATCATATACATAATTTTAATTCTTTTGGTTTACAAATGCATTATTAGTGGTTATAGGAATGTGTCTATGCAAATCATGGTGCTATCCTTGTTTCCTTATTTGGTAGGCAAAACAAACACCCACACACACGAATATATATAGATATGTGCATAATGTGTGTTTATTTACTTACTAGATTCCAAAGGATAATTACTTGAGGAAATGGTTTAACACATTGAAACCCTTGCATTTAAAGAAAATAAATCACAAAAAAAGCCATTAAGGCGACACATTCAGTATATAATAATTTGATATTTACTTTCATTTATGAACTAAATTAATATGTTATACAAATAACTTCTCTATTTAAGCTTAAATACCATGTCATGTATTTGTATTTTCATGGTATTTCACTCTACCAAATGTTTGTGTGTGCGTTTTTGCAAAAACCCACACACTATATGATTTCTCTATAGTTTCTCTATGTGATTTTTTGGAAGAAACCACACTTGAATTTACATATACTCATCTCAAAAATCACATGATGGAATGTTGCTTATATCAATAACCACTCAAAAGCCATTAGAATGACCATTTAATATGACATACCAAACACAATATGTCTTACTTGTGTGTTGCCTTTAATGATTAGTCTCTTCACAACACTAGATGTTTTGTGTGTGGTTTTCAAAACCGCACACTCGTAAGCTCCTTGTGAATAAATGTATAATAGATATATATATGCATGAACATGTCCTTGGCACCGAGGACAACACATTATACATGAACATTTATGATTTTACTTTCCATTTCATAACATTCATCATTCAATGTATGTGCAGTGCCCTCTTTAGATAGATTCTTTAACCACTAATAGATCTTCTTATAACCATAGCCCTCTTTAGATAGATTCTTTAACACTATAGATGTTCTATAATGTAAATCATAAATGTATTGGTAATGTGCCATATTCGACTTAATCTAATATAACTTAATAAAATTATTATTTTATATACCAATGGAGAGCTACCAAATGTGATGTATTCAACCTAATATAATACAAGTAATTAAAACTATTTTTTTGATATATTAGAGAGTTACTAATGTAATAATTAAAAAGGGTGCATTTGTGAGGATTTGACCATGTATGCAGTTTCACAACTTGACACAATTGCTGAATGTTTAACAAACATTATAATTCATAAAGATTGAATTTTTGACTAGCGAATATGTTATAAACCTCTCAAATTATAACGATCTAAGAAAAAAGTAATTCAAAGATGAAGGCTTCATGGAGAGATCAATCACTTAAGGATAATGAAGAACGCACATATTTAATGGTAAACGACTCTCCTTAAAAGGCTATGTATCCATCCAATCACTTTCAACCCATATTTTGATATTAATATAAATGAACTAGTGAACTACTTGAATACGTGCCTCAGAAAGAAGTATCTTGAAAACTTTTATGAGCAATATCCACCATATAAAACATATCCTGACGCTTTTCTTTATCGTGATTTTGAATTTTATAATTAAAAGAAATAATCGGGCGCTTTACAACATTATTATTAAGGAACGTCATTTTTTAAATAAGCCTTTATGCACTGGTTAGGGTTTAGGGTTTAGGTAATAACAAGAATGACAATTCTTAATTACATTTGTGAGAGTGTTATGTAGTGGCAACAACATAAAGATATTGGTTAAAATAAATCAATTAATCCGGAGAGTGATGACTTAAATAAAATGAGGAGATTTCTCTATATGGTTAAGAAGAAAGTAATTACAAATAAATTAACAGGTTAATAAGAAAATGATTTCATTTGTAATTGTTTGGTAGTATTTTTTAATTATTGTAAAATATATTTATAATGAAGAATAATACGAATATTCTAAAATATTTTAGGAATGTTCTTTACTAAGTAAGGTTAATGAAGAATTAATTTATTAATTAATTAATATTTAAGGCTTAATTTTATATTTATTAAATATTTAAATGATAATTAAAACTTAAATATTAATTAATAATTTAATTTTATATTCCCATTTTCATGTATCATGTCGATGATCTTTTTTCTAATTGTGTTATGAACATGTACAAAGCCATAATCAATTCTCCCCCTCCCCTCCCCCCTCCCTCTCACACACACACTCCCACATCAGCAAGTCTTACATGTATAACATTATATATTGAACATTCTAGTCCTTACATAGTTTTACTGTTGCATGTTTATAAAATTGATTTAATATTGGAACAAGAACTTGCCAAACAAAGATTGCCTCTATATCTTTTTCCGTTAGATGTTAGCTTGGATGGATGAAGATTTGTCCACATCAGCAACATCAATTCGTTTTTTAAATTTATATATTAAAAATAAGGAAATATTAATAAACTTGAACGTGTACACAAAAATATACAACACGTGTGTAGATATGTATATGATTATAGATCGATGATTTGCTTACGCTTAATAGGCTAATATGTAAACCAATACATAAGTATATTTATCAATTATGTTTCATAGTGTTTTTGACAACTCCATCTTCATTAGATGATCTTGCAGGAGTCACTATGATAGTGATGTTTGTGAGCCCCTTCCTTCTACTCACACACACACAAAGTAAAATAAAAAAATAATATACACACTTACTAGTCACATTGATAATCTTTTGATTAATTATATCTTTAATAAACACTTTTGTATTTGTCATGTGATAATTATGTTATGTGAGTCCCTCATCCCCTCTCTCATGTGTGTGTGTGCGCACACACACACACACTTTGTCAATACTCTCACCAATGGTTACTGAGTCATTGGCATGTGTTATATTTGATTAAATTGTATATTGTAATCCTTTCTTTGTTAGTGTGCTTCTTATAAATATAATATACATTGTTATGAAGTAATCATTATACATTATCATAAACAGTAAAAGTTTACTTTGGCTTCCGTTTATATCATATGTTTGATCAAGGTTTGAAGAAATATTGCTAAATTCACTAAACTTTGGCTATGACAATACAAATTTAAATTATGCCCTTTAAGACAATAAATCTTTTTATGTAGCCTTCAAATCCCCAATAATTACGTGTAACAAATAATTAAAAATAACCATTCATTAAATAAATAACTATACTCATGTCCTTTAAAGATAAGATTGTCCAACTCATCAAAATATATTATTGAATTTAAAGAAAGATGCTAAGACTATAAAAATTAGCTCTTGTTCATAAAAATAGCTCTTTTGATGAAAGATTATAAAAATTAATTTATGTTCATAAAAATAGCTCTTTCATTAAATGTGCTCTTGGACTTATACATCCAAGCTAAACATTCGTAATTGTATATGTCATTCATTATTATTTATTAGATATACTGTGGACACACTATAAAAATTGATAAAAGAGATCTCTTGGTAGAACATGTCTAAGCTTAATAAAAAAAAATTGTAAATATGAAATAAAAGGTACTTTAGAAGGGCCAATTGTTCAAAACCTAGTTAAAAACAAAAGTATATATTCAAAATCCATAAAACACAATATAAATAGTTTGTGTTTTATATGTATTATTTATATATTATATACTTGTTTTATTTATTATTGGATGTTGTTCGACAAGACTTTGTATTTGAGAGTTTGAGATGCTGGATTATATAAAAAAATGATTTTGTTATTTAAAAAGAAAATTATACTTGTAAATGTTGTATATTGTATATACGCATGTGTATATACACATGCCTAGTGACACATAGGTGGTGATCTAGCCCCATGTGTCAACGCCATGTGTCGCATGTGTGCCACGTGGCAGAGGGTCTCTTGTATATAAGCAAGGTTTGTATATGAATAAATCATTATGTTCTGTGTGTATTTATTTGTTCTTTCATTGGTGGAGAAGTTGGTTCTTCTGCTTCTTTCTTTTCTTATTTTCATGACAATGAATATGGAAACAGGCTTTAGCATTATTGCTACTACTATTGATGCACACAAACTAAGTTGTTGGAGCGCTTTGTTGAGGTTCGTCCTCTTCTTCCCCACCTGAGCCTCCTGCTGGGGTCTGCTTCTAATGCTCCTTCGTCTTCTTCACAGGCCACAAATTCAAGGGTTCGACCCCGATCTTTTTGTGGTATCCAGGAGATGATGTATACCACTGGTTTGATCATTTCCAGTTATTGTTCGTTATCATGGTTGGGATGAGGCCGTGCTCTCAGAGAATTTCTACATGTTTGAAGGCCTGCGCTCAAGTGGTATAATGGATTGGCTGCAGATTCAAGCCAATAGTAATCGGTTACGGAATGCCTCAAACGTACGTTTGGCAAAGTTGAGGATTCAGATGATGCTTTCCAACAATGCATGCGATACAACAACATCCTGGTGAGTTTTATGCGGTTCAGTATTAGGTTCGGGGATTTAGTTCGGCGTGCATATCCTAACATGCCTGAGCCCATTAAGCTCGGTATGTTATGGCCAACTATGCGACCCGAACTTGTTCGATTCATTCGGGCTCTTTCCTACCACATTGGAGGAAGCTTTTGCACTAGCTCAACGATTTGAGTTGGTGCCTGGTGAGGGCCGTGTCCCCTTGGGTTACCTGCTCCTCTATTCAGCGTGCTGATCCAATGGAGGTTGATGCTGCATATGTGCCCGCACGACAAGCCTTCGTGGTCGACCTCGGGGCCCACCCCGTGGACCACTCCACGAAATCGTCCTGCTCCAGTTCCTGCTGGTGGTCAAAATCCACGGATTCGTGACAGGAGGAATCGGAACAATGCAGGTCGACCCAATCAAGTTCATTGTTGGGCCTGTTGGGCACCTGGACATACTTGGCGGGCATGCGATGTGTATCCTGATTGGCGTCCACCACATCCAGGCTGGCGACCATATGTTCCGGATGGTGTGCGGCCATTATGTCTGATGATGAGCTTCCAGATGACAAGCCTCTCTTGCAGGTGGATCTGTTGCGGAAAACAGTAATCGTACGGGCGACGGAGGGATCCCGTGCGATGGAGACTTCACCTCCATGTTTTTTCCGCTATGCATATCAAGGTTTGCAAGTTCCACCAGATCATCCAGTTTTCACATTTTCTGCACGGGTGAATGATCTTTCAGTCACAGTGCTTGTGGATACAGGATCCAGTATGTCTTCCATAACTACTTCTCTAGCGCATCGGTGCTCATTACCCTTAGACGTGCAGATAAGGTCTTGCACATTTTATATGGTAATGGGCAGTCTCGTGCAGTATCACAGTACACCACTTCGACTACGCTGGTTATGGGTGCCAACTGTAAGTTTCCCTCTGGGTCTCTTAGGGTTGTCCCTTCCCAGGTCTTTGACATCATTCTGGGATGTGATTGGTTAAAGCAGTCGAAAGGTATGTGATTTTTCACTCTCTCCTCCTGTATTACGCTTGGAGTCTGTGTCTCAGTCTGTTCCTTTACGTCCAGAGAAGCTTGTTGCTGTTTGTATCACGCATACAGCTCCTTTGATTCCGGTCTTGGGTGGTGTTCATCTCAACAGGTTCAAATGCGGATCCGTCACCTGAGTGTCGAGCACACTGCATCGAACAACTTAAGAAGTATGCAAGTTTGTTCAAATTTGATCTGTCCCAAGGTGCACGTGTGAAGACTCGACACTGTATACCCACCGGCAATGCAAAGCCTTTCAAAGTCCCGGTTCGACGCAGGTCACCAAAGGAGTTATCAGCCATGCGAACAGCTGTTACTGATATGATTGGTAAACGAGTGTGTCGTCCACGGAGTCCATGGGCATGTGAACCTCATTTGGTTCCCAAGCCTGATGGATCTCTATTTTGTGTGGATTACCGACCTCTTAACGATGTTACCATCAAAGATGTCTATCCACTTCCGAACTCTGCCGATCTATTAGATCGTTTGGGTCAGAGTCGATGGTTTACTAAGTTGGATTTGGCATCAGGATATTGGCAGGTTCCTATGGCTGAGGAGGATATTCCAAAAACGGCCTTCCGGACACCATTTGGTCTTTACGAGTTTTTGGTCATGCCTTTTGGATTGACTTCAGCTCCTGCCACCTTTCAACGCATGATGGATGAGCTTCTTTCCGATATGCCTGATATCACTGCCGATTTTATCGACGATGTGCTCATTCATGGGTCTGGTTCTTGGAGGATCACATTCGTGATGTACGGCGCGTTCTTGATCGATTTCGAGAAGTTGGCCTGAAGTTGAAACTTGAAAAGTGTGTGTTTGGTTCGACCGACACCACTTACTTGGGTTACCGTATATCTCGAGAGGGTTTACAGGTGGATCCAATGAAGTTGCGAGCTGTTCGAGAGTTCCCGTCCCTACAGTACAGGAAGTCCAGCGTTTCTTGGGCAAGGTGCAGTACTTGGGTCGATTCATCGATCATCTCACTGATCGAACTGCCCCTCTTCGGGAGTTAGTTCGTCCACAGGTATCTTTCAGGTGGACTCGCAGGTGTCAGCAGGCATTTGACCAGTTAAAAGAGTTCCTGACAACTCCACCATTGCTTCAATACCCAGATTTTACTCGTTTCATTTTACGAGTAGATGCCTCAGATGTTGGTATTGGTGGTGTATTGATGCAAACTGATGCTGGATTCTTCAATTCGACACCCGGTGGCTTACATTAGTCGAGTACTCACGCCTGAGCGGAATTATTCCACTACTGAAAAAGAATGCCTTGCTGCTGTTTGGGGTTTTGAACGACTTCATGCCTACTTACATGGGAGTGAAACACTTTTGGAGTGTGATCATGCTGCTGTCACTTCCTTATTAAAACGGAAGAATTTAGTGGGTCGTGTAGCCAGATGGGCATTACCATCTCTAGGTATAAACTTTAAGGTGGTGCACAAGCCTAGGCAAACAATGGTGGATGCAGATGCACTTTCTCGAGCACCCCTTTCCGATTCCACTTTGCCTGCTCATGCAGTAGCTGCAGCTTCGGTTTGATACAAGCCCCTCAGGTATTCGATGCCGACTTACCATCCTTGGAACAGTGGCAGGATGCTCAAAAACATGAACCATGGACGAGGCAATTACGCGATGCGTTTGCAAATCCTTCTTCCGAATCTTTCGACAATATCATGCTCAGTTTCGACTTCAGGATGGTTTATTGTATTTTATTGGGACAAATCCAGAGACAGATGGCGTTTGGCTGTACCCTCTACATATGTTCCACACCTTCTTCGAGCATATCATGATTCACCTATTGTTGGAGGTCATCTTGGTCACCAACGAGTGTTGGAGAAGCTGCCGATCTTTTATTGGCCAGCATGCGTGGTGATGTGATCAGGTATATTCAAAGCTGTCCCATTTGTCAAACTCGGAATTCCTCTACGACTCGGGCCATGGGGTGTTGGAATCCATCAATGTCTCTCGCCCTTTTGAGTTAATTGCAGTGGATTTAATGGGACCTTTTCCACGTTCTTCTCAAGGTAACCAGTACATCATTTGTATTGATTATTTAACTCGATGGGTGGAGGTTGGTGCTCTTCCGGATGCAACTGCCATGTCAACAGCTTTGTTTCTGTTCGATAATGTGGTTTTGCAGCATTCTTGTCCAGAGCGGATGTTATCAGATAATGGCCCCGCTTTCATTGCAGAGGTATTCCGAGTGTTGTGTGAGAGGTTAGGGGTAAAACATTCATTTGCCTCTATATCACAAACTGATGGTTTGGTGGAGCGATTGAATCGGACCTTCAAGGGTATGATCTCGAAGTATGTGAACTTCAATCACACGGACTGGGATTGGTATTTGCGTTTGAGATTTGCTTATGTAACAGGCATTCAGAGTTCGATTGGTATCTCTCCATTCAAGGCATTGTATGGATATGATCCTAAGTTGCCTAGTGAATTGGGGTTATCATCGAATCTGCCACGTGCCGAGGATGCAAAGATGTGGGCTCGACATTTGGATTGTTTTGCCTCTTCTGCGTGCAGAGTCTGCTGAACATCTTGGTCGAGCTCAAATCGGCAGCAATCTTCTTACAATGCACGACATCAAATTCCACCAGATTTTGCTGACGGTGACTTAGTCCTGGTACGTTTTCCCAAGCTGACTGCACTGGGCTTGCAACTGGTTTATTACATAAGTGGCTTGGTCCCTACCGAGTACTCGAAAGGTTGGTCCTCAGGTGTATCAAGTACAGTTGGTGGGATCTCATAAGGTTGAGATAGTTCACATAATTCGAATGAAACGATTTGTCATTCGAGACCCGTTGAGTACATTTGGTCATACCTTAGATGAGTCAGCTCACACGGATCTAGGAGCATCAGATCCATCACCATCTACTCACACGGATCTAGGAGCATCAGATCCATCACCATCTACTCACACGGATCTAGGAGCATCAGATCCATCACCATCTACTCACACGGATCTAGGAGCATCAGATCCATCACCATCTACTCACACGGATCTAGGAGCATCAGATCCATCACCATCTACTCACATGGATCTAGGAGCATCAGATCCATCACATCTACTCACATGGATCTAGGAGCATCAGATCCATCACCATCTACACAGCCGTAGAGGGGAGGATAATGTAAGATGTTGTATACTGTATATACGCATGTGTATATACACACATGCGTAGTGACCATGGGTGGTGATTTGGCCCCCATGTTTCAGCGCCATGTGTCACATGTGTGCCACGTGTAGAGGGTCTTCTATATATAAGCATGGTTTTATACATGAATAAATTATTACGTTCTATGCGTATTTATTTGTTCTTTCATATTCTCTTACACACATGGAACTAATTAAATTTACTAGTTTGTAAAGATGATAAACCATGACTTCTGGAGCGTGTTGTAGAAATGACACAAAAAAAAATGTATATGAACTTTCTTGAAAGAAGATTCAATAAAGAATGCTTGTTCTGAATTTTAAAATAAATAAATGATAATATATGCTTTTTCTTCTCTCAAAATGTTCTAGATTAGCCAAATTTGAGAGATTTTTATATATCTTGGGCTGAAAAATGTTTTGTGAAGCCACTTGCATGTACATAAACAAAAAATATAATTTAAAACGGTACTTCATTCATAAAGAAAATTTACTTATGCCAAGTTGACAATCTTAAATGTTGATTGTTCTTTGTTTATGTAACATGATATTAATGAATTTATTATTATTACTCAATGATATCATGAATATGTAAATATTTTGTGATTTATAAATTTCATTTTTAAGACAACCAATGAATTAAAATTTGAATAATTTATTAAAAATGGTTATGATTAACAAATTATTTAGAGGTGTAACAATGATTGTTATATTTCAAGCCTTAACTATTTTATCTTTGATTTGAATCTTACTACCCAAAATGTTAAATCAATTAAAATTATTAATCATAACTTGATTTTTAATTACTTTTTTGATTAATGTTTAAAATTTAAAACAAATGTATCCAATGTTGACCCTTACATAACATCATAAAGACCAAGAATCTTTTTAAATTCACAATAAATCATGCGGTTACTTTTCAATTTAGTTCGAAATTCTTAAAGCTTTGTTAATAATTCTTAATAATTGCTCTCTTAATAATGTTCATTTAGAAATCACCATTTCAAAATAATTATTAAGATAAACCTAGACCTTTCTTATTATTTTATTATACAGTTGTATTGACAAAAACTTGAACAAAATTAAGTCCTTTATTTAATTTCTTTCTTTTTAAGTTTTACATAAATAACCTTTACCAAATCATAGTGTTATTGTCTCTTCATTAATGACTTCATTTTTTGAATGAGGTTGATGCATTTACTTCATGTTAAACTTTTTTAAACTCTATGAATTAAAAATAACACTTCTAAGTTTTTCTTATTTTGAAAACATAAATTAATATCTTCTTAGTTGAAAAACTATACCTTCCATTAAAAGGTGTAATGACTTGTAATAAAACTAAACTTAACTTATTAAACTCTTTATTTTATCAATATAATAATTTATTTAACCAAAAGAATTTCAAGCAAAAAACTTGCATACCATATTAAGGAAGAAAGAACCAAGAACAAAAAGGTTTATTTAATCATTTGTACAACATATGCTATTATTATATATATTATATATATAATATATTGTATTAGATATTATATCTATAGCACCAAAATCTTAAACAATTGTCTTTAATAGTATCAACTATACAAATGATGTATATATACACTGTGTTTGATATTGTATCTTTAACACCTAAATCTTTTAAAAAATTCTTTAACAATGCAACTATATATAAGACACTCTAATAACTTATATTGCTGTGAACCAGATTTTAAAGAATATCAAAGCAATGAAAAAGGTTTTTATTTACTTAAATGCCATACAAAGATATCACCACAAAAATATGAATTGATATATAGATGTATTAAAAATGAAGGATAATAAAAAAGTTTTCATTCGCTTGAATGCCCAGTATGAAACATATTAACATTAACAGATTTATGTATAATATTTAATATTTAATATATATCTCACTCATTTATCATAATATATTTTAAACTTATATTGTTAAATTAACTTAGGTCTTCCTTTTCTTTACATACCTAGTCTCCCTTTTATAGTTACTTATATATTAATATGGTGTATTTATGTATTTTATAAAATACCATTAAGAGAGCTCCTCTATATGGCATCACATAGGACGTTGCAATAGTGAAGGCCTTGGCAAGACTCAAGGAGTTCGACAAAGTCAGCTTATTTCTTTCGTTAATGATTAAATTAATTAAATCTGTATGCATTTTATATATGGATAAAATGAATTTTAATTGACACAACAAATATGTAGTTTGTGAAGTATAAAACTTGTTCTTCTGTACAGCAAATCTGGACTTCTCATATGTATATGTTTAAGTCCCAGGCATGTTGGTACCAATACTGGTAAGCATAATGTATGCACAAATAACTGAAGAAGAGAACAAGACACCCATGCCCCACTCGGAACGGTCTCCATGGCCGCTGCAAAACTTGAACGCTGCCGTTTTCTGCCCATACTCGTAACCTATCGGCCTCGGCTGCATACACTGCTCTTCCCTGTAGACATATCATGTTTAATCTCTCTCTCTCTCTCTCTCTCTCTCTCTCTCTCTCTCTATATTATATATATATAGAGAGAGAGAGAGAGAGACACACACACCACACTCCAGAGTGTGTGAGTGTTACAAGATACATATACCACAGACAATGTCATACAAACACAGGATGATAGTTAAATAGGATCATTGATGTTACCTCTTCATCAAACCAGCGACCACGACGTAACCATGCAGTAATAATAGCGAGTATGATTTTTTGGTGGAGTTAAATACTCAATTGATTTACCCGTTCCTTTAACCTTCGCATTTTTGGTACTAAATCACGAGCTACAGTCTCTGGTTGCTCACAGATAATGTTAAACATTTTCTTATTGTGAAGCGACGCCCCGCTGTAAATCGTTTTGTACTTAATTAATAAAATCAATGTCTATACTTAATATACAACAATAGATAAATTTAAGTTCAGATAGTTTACTTTAAAAAATTATATTAAATAAAGTTTACCTTAAGAGGAGGTCAGTGAGAACCATTCCTGGAGAAGCTGTGTGAAGACCAACACGAGAACCCTTACATTCTTTACGAAGTGATTCATGTAATTGTCTTAATCCACTTTTAGATGCTCCATATCTTGAAAACCAAATAAATTTATTACAGTAAACTCTCTCTCTCTCTCTCTCTCTCTCCTCTCTCTCTTCTCTCTTCTCTCTATATATATATATATATATATATGTGGTGTGTGTGTGTGTGTGTGTTGTGTGTGTGTGTGTGTGTGTGTGTGTATTTTTCCACACACACACACAACACAACATACACTGCAGTTAATGGAGTGCTAGCTCCATTTGAGCCAGCTCCATCCATGTTGAAAATATGCCCTTTCTTTCGTTGTTTTTGCATGACGCGAATAGCTTCCCCAGTGCATATCATAGACCCCACGAGATTTGTTGAAACAATCTGCAATATAAAAAATATTACATAGAATTAGAATAATTAGGATTAAACATAATTATATGAACATATGTATCTAGATATACTTCTATCAACTATTCCACACTTTGTGTGTGTATTAACATATTAAAGTGAAGTGGTACAAATTACCTGGTTAATCTCTTCGTCGGTAAACTCTGTTAATGGTTTAAACCCTTTGTTTACACCAGCATTATTAATCTGGAATGTTCATACAAAACTTAATTACCATTTAATATATTAATTGTGATATAAAGAATGAATAATCCACGATTATATATATGTTTATTTAATGTAATTAGATAAGTTACCCATATATCAATGCTTCCAAGCTTTTGCATTGCAAACTCAGCAAGGCTTGTACGTCCTCACCATTCGACACGTCACATGTCGTACCAACGACATGTCCGTACGGTTTTGTGCCATCGATCCTCGTCGAGCCACCCCTGGCTTTCATTTCTTAGTTCTTCCACAGTGGAATCCACTGACGTCGAACTAAAGCACATAATTTTTTTTTATCAAAGTATATTAAATATATAATAAATATTGGAAGTATTAAATATATTAAAGTATTAATATGAAAGCATATAATTAGTACTACTTTTACCTGCGAGAAGCCACAACTACATTGTCTCCAGCACGTAAGAACTCCCGAGCCAATGCTTTTCCTAAACCACGAGTACTGCAAAGTTTCACAACTTCTAATTTTAAGTTATTATTATTATATTAATGTTATTAGTGTTATTTATTAGCACTTAATAATATCTAATTAATTGTTCCTTTTTACCTTCCAGTTACAACAATATTAAGTGGTCCAGGTTTTGCATTAGCTTCTAAGACATCGTTTGAGCCAATCATTACACCAATAATCACTCCAGATATCCAGCTGAACCACATCCAATTCTCCAGTCTAGGATCTCCATCTATATATTAAATTCATAGGCTTGTTAAATATATATATTATATATATATATATATATATATATATATATATATATATGCTACTATTAGTTTCTATGTAATTAATATATTAAGCACACACACAAGACATGCACACACGTTAAACACACCTGAAAGTTGCAACGCTGTAGCTAAAATGGCTCCTGTCGCTGCTATTACAACTGTGCCTTTCCCTAGGTTCCTAATAAACTGAACGCCAAACCATTTTAAGATGCGTGTATGCGTGTAATAATACAGTTCTCTTCTCTCCTCTCTCTCTCTCTCTCTCTCTCTTCTCTCTCTCTCTCTCTCTCTCTCTCTCTCTTACACCACACACACACACACAACATCTTACTCTGTAGGTGTCTTTTTCAGCTCTTCGCAACGGCATGCTTAAGGGGGGCTACTGAGACTCGGTTAATATGGGTGAGGTCCCACTTAAAATTTGTAACAAGCTTTCCGGGTAAGTCTTAACCGGATTCGAATCTCATTAACTTCTTCATTATTTTTTGTACTCCCGTTCAGAACATGATCAATGGTCTTATCAACTTTCCAGCCTTACCATTCCAGAATCCAGATTTTCTTAGCTCTTCTGTATGTAAGATGTATCAAATAAACATACGTGTGTGTGTGTGTGTGTGAGAGAGAGAGAGAGAGAAGTCAATGAAACAAAGAGACTCTTTTGTTGGAAGCATAAGAATATCTAAATAATCTTTGATTAAGGACCTTAATATTTAGCAATGTTTAAACAGAGAGATCACACACAACTATATAGAAACATATGCAAATACACACACACACAACACGTGTTATGTCTGAACAGAATATTAATAGATACAATTAGAAATTTAAGCTAAATAATATACTACCCGAACAGAAACTAAAATAAGCATATGTTCGATCAAAGAATATATAATGTCTATAATAGAGAGAAGAGAGTGTAATATAAATATTTACCGCATACACAGATATACATGTTGTACAGATGTGTGTATATGTGTGTCTAGTGTACATTTATGCATGTGTGAGAGTTGTATACTACCTCTCAACATTATGCACACGTACAGAATGTACAACAAAATTATTAATATATTAAAACTAATTCAACAAAAAATATTAACGAACCTGCTTTGTAGCTGCTCCTCGTCTAAATCCTTCTTGCAGAGCACAAAACGGAGTGATCCTGTGAATATGCTTGAAATCTCTATGCAAACCACTCTTCTTACTTAACAAAACCCAAATATCGTGCACAAGTAACTATATTCCTGCACTCTAATGTAGAAGATCTATATAAGCAATTGGGTCCTATTCTAAGAGTTCATTTTACAGAGCCCAACAAATTAATTCACAGAAATTGGCCCTTTGTACCTCAGAAAACCTTGAAAATTGAGCCTATACGCAATCTATGTCTTTGAGTACACGCAATATACGTATAAACATACGCAATATGTGTATTTTTCTACAGCTTAGAATACCCAAAGTGTAAAATTGCAGAATGCGGTGGATAGAAGCATAGATTAAATCTAAGGCCGGAGAGAGATGCACGTATCAAAAAGCCGAAAGGCGTGTGCCATTGAATATTCCCCTCGTTGATAAGAATATTCTAATTTAAAAGATCTCGATCTTTGACGTATTTTTCCCAAGGATAACTTCCACCTGTTTTTGAGTGGCATCCATTACTTTGCTAAAATGATGTTTTAAAAAAAATTAATGTCTAAATAATATATAGTTGAATAAACGTTTTAATTATGTAACTGTTCAGTGTGTGCGTGTGTGTATTCAAATAGCTATACAACGTTCACAAACAAACCGCACTCAACATCGTTTATGTGAGTGTACGTATGATCTCTCTCTCACACAACACAAGCTCTTGGTTAATATATATCTATCTATGAAATATACAATATATGTTTATATTACCAGCTTTGCGAATATCTGCGTACATGTGTGTGTGTGTGTCTCTTCATGTACACAAAATGAATTAATACTTTAATTAATACAGATAGTACACATACGTGGCGTCTATGTATCTATGTACATGATGTCTACATGCATAAACGCTATGTACATATCCGTGTGTATCTGGGTGTGTGTGAGTGTCACATGTATAAAAATGAAAAAGAATTAAAAAGTAGAGAAAATGGTAATTAAAAACAAAAACGAAGTGGAAAAAAAAAACCTCTCCCGGCAAATTACATCAGAAGGTTCTCTCCCTATTAATAGGTACTTGCTTCCTCCTATACAACAGCGACTGCAAGGAAAAACCATCATATATATATGTATATGAGAGAGAGAGAGCAGGAGTTAGATATATATGCTACGTCTAAAGCATATCTAATATGTATTGGTTAAATACGCACCAGATTGTTGTATCTGTTCCAGTAAGTATTATATACATCCCCCAGAGTCGCACTCATGTCGAGAACTTTGAGGCTTTTAGTGGTTTCACCAGGCTGTGCTCTTAGTAATGCATTCTGCCACAATCTCCAGATCCATGTCCAGTGTAAAGAGTGTTCACTCATCAGAGACTGCAATTAATTAATAGTCAGGGTTTAGGGTTGGAGAAACACACACACCCACATACACACAATTACCGAACAAAGTTGTTGTATAGATAGTTTAGGTGAAGTGGACAAGTATGGCCTCTCAATACTTGGTAAAGTGTTTTCAGGATTCGCTTCATCGATCACCGGATTCAATGTGAAGCAACTTCAAGCTGTAAAACCAACACACGGATTAAAATCATATATACAGAGTGTACAGTTTGTCTGTGTTTTATGTATGTTATAAACTTTCAGATAAGTAAAACACAGTTATCGTGACAAGGAGCGCTTAGTGATTATATAATAATGTAAGTATATAGTCTTTACAGAATGTAGCTAAAAAAAGGATCAGCAATGTTCTTCCATGTAACTGTTGTATTAAAACTCTCTCTCTCTCTCTCTCTCTCTCACACACACACACACACACACACACACGTACCTCGTTGAGATCGTCCTTGTATGCTGAGTAAGTTTTCAACAGTCAGCAGCGCGCATGCTCTGTACGTGTTGCCTGTTAACTCCAGCGTGGTTAACAAACTCGTGCATCACTGCGTGTATGAGAACCGGCGAAGTTGCAACAGGAGCATCCCCATTTCCAGCTGCCGGTTTACTTTTACGCTTCATAATCCTTGCGCTTCAAATATTCTTCGTCATCGTCTTCACTTAAGCCAACCCATGTTATGCGCCTGTTCAAATCGATATTCAGTTGATACTAATCATCATATCTGTGCTTGTATGCGCTTATACGAATGTGTGAACACATATATGATACCTTCTCTTGCGTTTGAGGTTCTACGTGGCTCAGGTATAGCCTCCTCTTCTTCCTCCAATGGCGAACCAGCGTGGTTAACAACTCGTGCATCACTGCGTGTATGAGCACCGGGCGAAGTTGCAACAGGAGCATCCCCATTTCCAGCTGCCGGTTTACTTTTACGCTTCGTAATCCTTGGCGCTTCAAATATTTCTTCGTCTTTGTCTTCATTTAAGCCAACCGATGTTATGCACCTGTTCAAATCGATATTCAGTTGATACTAATCATCATATCTGTGTGCTTGTATGCGCTTATACGAATGTGTGAACACATATATGATACCTTCTCTTGCGTGTTGAGGTTCTACGTGGCTCAGGTATAGCCTCCTCTTCTTCCTCCAATGGCGAACCAGCGTGGTTAACAACTCGTGCATCACTGCGTGTATGACACCGGGCGAAGTTGCAACAGGAGCATCCCCATTTCCAGCTGCCTTTACTTTTACGCTTCGTAATCTTTGGCGCTTCAAATATTTCTTCGTCTTCGTCTTCATTTAAGCCAACCGATGTTATGCGCCTGTTCAAATCGATATGCAGTTGATACTAATCATATCTGTGTGCTTGTATGCGCTTATACGTGTGAACACATATATGATACCTTCTCTTGCGTGTTGAGGTTCTACGTGGCTCAGGTATAGCCTCCTCCCTTTCCAGATAATAGTAGTCCTCCTCTTCTTCCTCCAACGGCGAAAGAGACCTCCTCGACTTCTTCCTTGATGTGCCTATAATAGCTAAGTTAGTATATACACATCGAAAGGAGCCGTGTTATATATGAGAGAGAGATCTTGCATGTAGTTATATAACACACACACACACAAGCTAACCTCGACTTCTCTGGCTTGAAGATGGTCCAGACTTCTTCTGCATGATAGCTGCTGCATTTTTACCCTTTGCAAGAGCTTCAGATTGCCTCTTCGCAGTTTCTGCATATTCTTCTGAATCTGGATAAAAGGGAACAAAAGAAAGAAAATACCCTATATACCTCTGCGTCTGTGCATGCGCGCACGTGTGTGTGTGCCGTGCTTACCTGCTTGTTGTTCCTCATTTTTCCTCTTCGAGCACAGCCATTTCCTAGATGGAAAAAAGAAATTTTAGTGTATAGAGAATATTAAATGTAACAAGCTTCGTACCTGCTCTTCGTATTTGTTCAAGTCTCCATATATAATTGCAATAGTCTCATCATATGTTTTCTCATCACGTAAGGACCTTCTGCTAGCACAGTGCGCCCGACAAATTGGGCACTCGTTGTTCCTGTATAATATTTATCACTTCCCTCTGTGCAAGCGTGTGTGTGTGTGTAGAGAGAGAAGAGAGAGAGAGAGAGAGAGAGAGAGAGCAAACACATTTATAGAATACAACATTGTATATACTTTCATCTTAACGTACCCAAGGCGTAGAGACTTCTCTATGCACTCCCTACAAAATCGGTGAAGACAGCCCATTACACGACTTGTTTTCCGTAAAATTCCTGCAACACACATGTATATAAAAGCACAAATTCCTTGTCACGTATGCGCTATATACACACATATTATCACTTACCCTTACAAATAGGACACTGAAACTTCTTACTGATCCATTCATGCCTGTACCTGTTAACAAATTCACTTAAGTGATGCTATACACCAATACAGAAGCACACACACATGCACATGTACTATGGATATGTGTACTATGCACTAGAAAATACGTTGATATATACCTATATGTTCTGTGTTCTCACAGATATAGACACATCTGTACCAACAGATTGTAGAAAAGTTGGCATGCATGTATGTGTATATATAATATGTCTCACATGCACTGAAAACACACATACATAAACATAACACATTGCAGAAACAAACCCAACACCCAACACACGTACACAGAACTTACACATTTTACATCCAAGAAAGCACATTATATATGTGTATTACACACCCCAAAAACACACATATATACACATAGAAAACCCAGTACTTACTCAGAATCCCCAACAGGGGCAGGCTCTATAAGAGCAGGAGCTGGTCAAAAAGAAATTCACTCAGAAAGACATAGAAAAACCTGCAAAATAGCCATACCTGGAGCCTCCGTCATACATTCCAGTGATGGGTCGTCCGCCATTCCCATAAAAGGGAAACACACAAACCTGCAATGTAGATTTCCCACAGATTTATATAGATTTCACAACTATGCTTACCTCGATCGATAGGAGCTGACTATGAACTTACATATCACAACCGATTCAAGAGATTAGATTATCGGAGGCGCTTGTCGAGCCAGCGGAAGAACACCAACTTTGATTTTGACCTAACCAAGACAGAGCCCTACAAGCTCGGTCTTTATATATGCCTAGGCACACGTGTGGCCCGTGTATACCACGCGGTGTGCGTGAAAAATGAGATAAATAAAGGTAAATATAGTTAAACATGCATACGTCATGTTTAAGCTACTATTAATTTTAGAAGATTGTATGGTTAGTTAATACATGTATTTTTTTTTATTTATAATGTATATATATAATAAATTAAAGATATTAGAAGGTTACATAATGCTTTTGTATATCAAATTATAATAGAAGTAATTTCATAATACTTAGAACTTATTGTGTTAATACAAATCTTTAAATTAAATAAAACTCCAATATACTCAAAATTGTTATTTATTGTGTAATATAGTTTTCAGTGCATATTTATATATTTTCTGACCAAATACTATAGCTTTAAAATACATACTTTATAATATTATGTTATGTAAAACAGTCCACCTAGAAGCCCTAAAATATATAGAAACAAAAAACAAACCTAGGTTTCCCAGAAACCTTGCGGACTTTTTGTCATACACATTATGTTATGCATTTGTTTAATTGATTATATATATTAGTATGAATCGCTGTAGATGTTACAAGTTTTATTTATTTATAATTATTAATATTAATTTTTGCCTAATTTTTCATGCCTCGTCGTTTAATTAATGATACATATTAATTATAATTGTAAAGGAAATGTACTACAGTATAAATTTAGGGTGTTTATACTCTTAAAAAAATATGATTAGTGAATATTTATATATTATCTTATAAAACATATTATATTTAGGTTATTTATGACAATCTTACTTAAACTTGTCAAAATTCATTGGAACCAAATTATTATAATATAAACTTTATTTATGATATATTAAAAAATCAACAAATTAAATTGTATAATTTTTTATTTAAAATTTAGATATATTATATTTTATTTGAATATTTAATACTTAATATGTTAACACATCAATTATACATATATTACAATTACAAATTTGTAGGTAATTTGATTTATTCATTATATACAACTTATATTTATTTATATGCTATATTTAATTTGATATTTTAAGATACTAAATATGCACTTATCCATTAATTGATGACTATTACATTATATTTCAGTGTAATAATTTTAAAATGCGAAATATTTTATTTAAGAATAATATAATATAATATGTACGTAATAATGTGTATTATAAGTGTTTTAAAGTACAAAATCTTTTATTGAGAGAATAACTTTTCAAAAATACATTTATATATTATATATAAATATAAAGTCTTATAATTTTAAATGTTTTATATAATTTAATTATATTATATTTAAAGAAAATTGTTTTAGTTTAATTTATATTTTATAATTACATATTTTTTTTTTAAAACATTTAATATATTTAATAAATATTAATATTAAATTTAATTTATCATATATTTTAAATTTATAGTAAATTTTTTATTTTTTATATCTTATTTGTGTTTATTATATAGCTTGAATATATACATTTAAATATTAATATCATATAATTAAAAAGTATTCTTTTATAAACCAATAAAGATAATGCATTAAAAATTTAAAAATTTTGATTGTGTTATTATGTTTTTTCATTATATAATAATTGTAAGTCTTTATTTTATAAAATGAACATAAGAAATAAAGGTATACCAAGTAATATGAGTCTTTTACATATTAAGCAATATATAAAATTTAACATGGAAAAAAAAATTTATATAAATTGTTGAGGCTTAATTAATAATTAATATTACATTTGTATATAATTAAACCATATAACACAATATCATACTAGTAGAATATCGATCAGCCTACAATACTAAAAAGTTCACAAAACATGCATAATTAACTCAATAATAATTAATATTAAATAAAATCAAATAACTTCTTATTTTATAATTTAATGTTCACTTAATTAAGCAATTTGAAAAACACCAATACATACTTCATAAAAAAGCTTAAATTTTAAATTGTAATTCACTACATAAGTAATAAGAAAAGTTGTTAAGAAAAAATTATAAGATGAAAAAATAAATTTAATTATATATATATATATATGATAAATTATTAATTAAAGTGAAATTTTTATGTCAACAAGGAGAACTCAACATAAACTAAAACATTTAAAACTTTATTATACATAATAAACTTTTATGATAACTTTAAATGTTAACGTTTATAATTAAATTAATACATTAAATTAACTTAAAATATTATCAAGGTACTTATATAAATAAAATAAATACTTAATTAATAAAAACAATGTAAGACATCACTATTATAATGTGATACAGTGAAATGTTGTACTTACAATATATTAACATAAGGGTATTATAAAATATTATTTAGAATAGAGAGTTATGCCTTGATGACACAACCTTATGTTGCACCAGTAAAAAAATAATGAGCTCATTCATGTCCCACATCAACTTCCAAACAATAGGAATATGTCACACTTTAAGGGTAGTGTACCCTTATCATTGGTTAATCCATGCATGGGAGGTCATGTCAGAATATATGTTCCCAAAGTCAAAGGTTGAGACATGTTTTCAAACTTCTCCATGTTAAACTAAGAGCAGCACTCATGACTAATTAGGACATGTTCGTGTTTTATCCAATTATGGACATGAAATCTTAATTAATAAGTTTTATTTACCAAGTTCCAAAGGGTTCACAAAGGGTTTTAAAGTTGGCATCTGCAAAACAATTTATGACATCATATGTAATTTTTAAATCTAAGGGGTTATGGTAAGATAGCCACATCTTGAGAAATAATGTCACATGAAAATGTGACACTGGCTAGATGGCACATAGTACACTATCCCTCAAAACTTAGAAGATAATCCGAGTAGACTTATCTTGCCTTAGAAAACCTAGATAGACTCATGTCATAACTTTACGTGTCTCATACATACTTCCATGACAAGGTTAAGACATTATCACTTACCCTTGAGAAATCATCCTCATCTAAGAGTATAACCTCTTTAGGGTGACAAGGGACTCTGATCCAAGACTAACCCCTAAAAGTCATACCTTAGACATAGGGTTAGTACTTAGTGAGGGTTAAGTAAATTTTACACAACCACGCAAGTGCCTCATGAAAGGGCTTATATTGACAAGCTTAGGTCGTTCCACCCTGAACATGTTCACACCCTAAAGTGAACACCCTTTAGCCAAGTGTGTTAGCACACCTAGTTATGAGACCTAACCTCCCTTGAGTAAATGACCAAGGCTTAACGCACTATAATGCAAGCACAAGCACACTTGCTTGTTAAAGTATCCAACCCGTCAATGTTAAACTCATGACATAACCCCAAAGGGCATGCCTTAGAATTCACTTTAGAAGTTATACTTTAAGGGTCATCTTGAAAGATTTAGTATTATTCACATAGAGTAAATGGCCACTTGGCAATTACGTGTTGGCCCTTTCTGACATCAAATATTATAAAGATAGTCAAACATGAGGATGAGAGGTGTCTTGTTTTTGAAAAATGCAAGCTCAAGTTATAACATGGAGAGTAGCTGTGGAAGACAAATATACTTCCTTGATTAAAAATGAGACTTGGACTTTTGTTCCTTTGCCTCCAAGAAAGAAGCTCATCAATACAAAATGGATCTTCAAGAAGAAATACAGACTTAATAAATACAAAGAGATACAAAGTTTTCTCAAATAATTAGAGTGGATTTTGGGAGACATACAAACTAGTGGAAGTGGTCTACATTGCTCAACCACTTGGGTTCATTCAAAAAAGACAAGAACATCTAATTTGAAATTTTAAGAAAGCTCTTAAAATAATTTTAAAGAATATAATATGAGAAGATTGATAATTTTCTCATTTTCTTTGGTTTCATATGTAGTGCATAAATAAGAACTTGTGCATCTACTTTCAAGGATATTCATGGCATTATACATGAATGATTGCATCCTTGCCTCCAACCTCAAATGTTAAACAAGATTAAAACTTATTTTATAGTAATTAGTGATCGATATACAAAGTTCTCTCAACAAAATTACATAAATGAAGTGCTCTCGTGCAAAGCCTATTACTACTAGACTTGAAATTCAACAACGTTTAGAACTATATGATCTAAATGTCGAGGAGAATAAATGTTTGACATAATTTCTTATGGGAAAACAATGTTAGAATAACCTTCATAACTACAAAATATATCTCCTACATTTATACTTCATATCGCATTTAGACCTCTTGACCAATCTCTGAAGTCAATTCACAAATTTACTTATGATCACATAACATATTAAATTAGCTTATACACATGATTACATATATAAATTTTCTTATATAACATGCCTTACATTATTAAAATGTACATGAGAAACAAATTTCGAGATTCATGTGTGGAGATTTACTTTATGTCATGTGATCCAATTGCCATAATTATTTGATATCCTCTCACCATAGGATTTTCTTCCCTACATGATTTCATATTCTAAAGGTTATCTTATTACTAAGGATTTCATATAAACTCTTTGTGTGGACTACCTACTTCTTATTCCTCTACAATATGTTATTTAATTAATGTATTTCCTACATGCTCTTTTTCATCTTTAACAAGAAGCAAATGTAACTGAGCTTATAGGAATGTTGTTAAGTAGTTTGACCTACCTTATGGTTTTAACGTTGCAATGGGACTTGTGTCATAATTTTTAGAAAGACCAACTCTTATTCATTAAGCAATTGTAAAACGTATCTTTGAATACTTAAAAAAGAACCAAATCTCTTTATTGACATATGATAATATTGGTGGTGTGAGTAACAAACAACAAGAACATGGCTTCATCTTCAACTTCATGGCTTTTAGCCTAGTTAGATATATTGTTGTAGATTGGGTAGTAAATCTAAAAGTTCACAAATTCACATTTAGTTATATTTTCTTATTAAATAGATCTCTTGTGAGTTAGTGTAGTAAAAAATAATTAGTAACTACTATGTCTAGCATGAAGGCTGAGTATATTGCTGTTAGTAATGAAGCAAAAAAGCAACTTGGTTACAAGTTCTCTTCCAAGATGTTAGTATGAGTGACATTCTACTCTTTTGTGAGAGCCAAGCTACTAAAGCTCTAACAAGAAATTCTAGGTTTCACTATCAAATTAAACATATAGAGTTGCATTTCTACTTTATCCAAGGATAAGTATAAAAGGGTAAACTTCAACAACTTTACTATTTAACCCAAAGGATGCTCGTGAATATTTTTACCAAGTCACTTCCTAGAACAACTTATGTTAATAAATAACAATTAGCTTAAGGAGGAGTGAGGAGGAGTTTACCAAAAAGAAGGCTCCAGCTTAAGAAGCTTGTGCTTAGAATATTTTAGAATCTTGATAATATATTCTTTAATTGGTAATAACATTCCATGGTCAACAAATATTGTTGTGTAAGTTTTTCAAATAAATATTCCTTCAGTATGTTGTACCTATGGAGTTTAATTTATTGACAACATGCACATGTAATATATTGCAACATGCCATAAATATTATACCATAAAAAAGATAACAAAATTAAAGTTATAATACTTAATTTTGTAATAATTGAAAAAGGTAGTTATGCCACATCAAATTAATAATATTATTTTATGTTAATTGTTTTACTTTTAATAAACAAAATATTAATCATATTAAATTTAAATATATGTATTTTACTATGGTTCACTTTTCACTAGTGGGCAATTATTTGACCCTAGTAAATTAGAAAAATATCACATCATTAATGATAACTACCAATGTGGTTTTTTACTTATTGGTTAATCGAATTAAAATTAAATTACAAATGCACATATTTTAAACATAACATATTACATAGAAAACATATAATCAATTCTTAAATATCACATGAATGAAAGTAGTTATATATACATATTATAGATATTATACATGTGCGTATATATGCCATATATATATAGTGTGTGTATATACACACATATTCTTTATATGATGCTTCAGAAGATACCTTGTGTGTGAATATATTAGACTTACATTTATGTGATATATGCATATATGCAAGTTGTAACTAAAATGGGCATGGCTATAGTCCCATTTCCTAATAATTAGCAATTTTAGCTATTTAATTAGCATTTTCTAATATTAAAGGAATATTCTTTAGAATATATGTTTGAAAAGAGAATATTCTTTAGAATATTCTATTTTGTATTCTACCCTTTAATAAATTATAGCATTCATTGAACAAAAATTAATAACATTATAAAAGTAGAAGTATTAAATTATATAATATATTGCCTAATATAACAATTAAGGAAGAGCATAAGAGGTACATTATATAAATATTGATGTTGTTATTAAAATATTAATATTTAAATATAACATTATTAATTAAAAATTTGTAGTAGTAATAATATATATATAAAATCCTATAATAATATAGTCAATCTTCCATATCATTTTTTAAATTTATATAGTTAAGTATACAATTTGGTACTATTATTAAAGAGTTTATAATAATTATGAATATTAAATATATGATATTTTATAATTTTGTAATTGCTTTAAGCTTCAGAAAACATACATTCCCTTGCAGTTTTGTTAATCGTGACTTTATCAACGCTTCTTGACATCCACCCATATCGAATGGATTTAACATTTATAAAACATGCTGGGTCTTTTTGATTGGGAGACCATGTTTTCTCTAGGCATCCATTATATCTTTCGCTCTCCTTCTCGTGTCGCCTTTTTTGTGGTTTGAACCATGCAACCTTAACAATACTATTTTTTGTGATTACTTCAGGTGTGTCGATAATTTGACCCATCCAAATAGGCTGATTATATGACGCATCTGGAGTAATGAGAACCATCATTAGTTTTTGAAGATCCTTGCAGCAATCAAAGTATGCTTTAGGTTTTTGGTTCCTTTGTCCAACAAAGTGTGGGGTTTGCACTTCCACATCACTACTGGCTTCTATGTCGTCTATGCTCAGTGATGTCATTTCAATCTCCTCTCGCCACCTTGTTTTAGGCCAGAAAGGGTGTTGCAATTCTGTACTTGTGACAGTAGGCCCTTCCAACTCTCGAACAACAGTCTCCCAATAGTTGACCACATGCTTATATAGTTCTGAGTAACCAGTTGCCTTATCAGAATTCTTTGGCATCGATTTTTGAACCCATGCCACATATTTTTTGATGCCATCAATAATAACCTCTTGTTCCTTGAGCTGGGCACTCAATGGAATAGGGTCTGGTTGTCCTTCTGGGAGAAGTGGCTTTCCATCCTCTCCACTTTTGAAGAGCATTAAGCCCTCTTTCGGTAACCACTCCTGCTCTGATGGCCGTAACTTGTACTGCATAATAGGTATACCATCTCGTAT
Source organism: Selaginella tamariscina (assembly GCA_003024785.1). NCBI lineage: Eukaryota > Viridiplantae > Streptophyta > Lycopodiopsida > Selaginellales > Selaginellaceae > Selaginella > Selaginella tamariscina. The sequence continues at coordinate 43,378 of PUQB01000754.1, read as the reverse complement.
GGAGAAAAAGAATTGTAGCGGCACAAGGTGACCAACTAAAGAATCACTCCCTTCTTTTATATACTCCTTGAGAAATTTTTTGAAGTCTGGCACCTCAGTCACAAGCAAAGCACAACTTTTTTTGGAGATGCAATTTTCAAAAAGATTCATCATATGCGGTAAGGTAAGTGCACTTGTCCTTTTTGTAGAGTTGGAGACCTTGCTGAAGAACGCATCAATATCTTCATGAGTGTGACCAACCATAAGGAAACTGAGCGTGATTGTTTCAAACACACCTTTGGCAACAAGCATTGACAAGTATGCTAGCACATATCTAGAAAATAAAAGTAAGTATGAGCTTGAGAAACCCTTAAGTAAAATGATTTACCTATTTTTGTTCTCGCCTGCACAATTATCCATCTGTAAAAGCAAATGACGAGGAAGCTTATTTGATGTTGAGGACACATGTACACTATTTGAGCTAGATCCCTCCACTGAACCAGAACTCTCAACAGGGCCATCTGTTTTTTGTGCAGGTGTTGACAATGCCTCTCATATTCCCAAGTAGCCTCAAGTGCAGACGTGTTCATGAGAGCATTATGTAAAGGTTGAAGGTGTTGTTTCTTCACTTTGAGATCACTGATAGGACTTGTCTGTGAGTGGGCTTCAAGGTTTCTGAAACACATGGCTAACGACCCAATAGTGAAATTGGAGTCGCTAGACCAATGTGGAAGTGAAAAGTGTCCATATGACTCACAACCGTGTCCATGTGTTAGCACACCTGTCAATGAAATCGGAAGTTTCATGACATTTCCAAGGCACTTTGGTGTTGCAAAGAGCTTTGGAATGCTGGTCTTTGAATGATCCATCTTGTCATGGATCAAGCACAGGTACTCTGATGGGCGTGACACAGAAAGCATGCGGTGTGCATAGTACTGAGACCGGCAAGTTTGTTGTGCAATCATGTGGGCCTCCATCTTCCTTTGAATGGTAGTGATCTCCACCAAGGTTTTTGCACAAGCCTCTGCAGCCTTCAATGATGTACAAGTGTCACACTTAGAAAAGCTAGAGTGTTTTGCAATCTCCACATCCTTAAAATGAGTATTCCATATGTTGTTGAAGGTACCAGTGCAGATTGCTTGGAGCCCCATCAAACTGAGGCACTTGTTCACATGTTCACACAGTTTCAATTGAGTGTAGATTGAAGGCAAAACCTTGAGATTTTCCCTGACCCCTGCATTTGTGGTTCGGCATTTGTGAGGCATCCTGTCTGCATTTGCTTCCACAAAAGCCTTGAGTATCTCTATGGCTGCCATGATGTGAGAGCGGGTTTTGACCAAGCGAGTGTTCCCATGAACTGAGGTTCGCGCTCCATCTAGCCACTCATCCCTCCGACGGTAGAACGTGGTCTTTGGGATCCCGTATATACTGTACCAAGCTTTGAAGCAGATGGCCACCTTATTAAATACCATGGATGTACTCTGATAACCTGTGTCCGAGGCCATTCCATCAATACACCCAGTTAGTGCAGCATATACAAACTCATGCCTTTGCTTTTGGGTGAGCATACGAAAGACATGTCTACATTGGGTAATTTCATTCCGGTCTGCCATCTGACAACACTTCTTCTTGCAACAGTCAATCGTGGAAATGCTCGTAACACTTTCGGAAGATGTAGGATCCATCTTTACCCTCTTGCTGAAACTTGCAGGGGAAGATCTACAACCCATGAATCGCCTTTTTCTTACAATAGGACCAATGCAAGGAACCTCTTCAAATATGAGTTGTTCTTCCGGGTTGTTATTATTGAAATCCAACCCAGAATATGTTGAACCATCTTGCCGTCTTAATTCAGATGTTCGCCACCTCACGAGGGATCCAGGATACAATGTGCCATTAGGTGAAACCTCTGTCACAACTACACCCACGAAGTCGGACCCTAGTTTCTCTTCTGACACTGCTTCCATTGGATTTATAGCTGTGATGATGCCTCTTCCGACTTCAATCTCACGAAGAAAGAGAATCACCTCATCCATCACAAGGCAAGCCATCATCTGGTAAACTCGTGCTACTATTTGTTTGTGACTCTGCATATTCTGTGTCAGCCTTGACTTCATCCAAATTCCACAATACAGGAGAACCCTCCTCAAATTCCATTCCCAGAACCTCAACATGCTTGTAAATGGTGTTCACCCATACGTACACACAAGATCCTTGGGCAATATTGTGACATGATGCATTATTATCTCGAACTTCCACAGTTCCAGTGCCAACTATCTCGTTGTTCCGAAGAAGACATACTTTATCTCCAGTATTAAACATATTGTCCTGCACATAAATAATTGTATTATTTATGATATCTGTTTATGCAATATTTCTAAGAAATCTGAATTACGGTTACTTAATAATATGCATATGCAATAATACATAATTATGTTTAGAGATAATATCTCATGTTTGATTAATACAACTGATGGGCGGGATTAATCCCTCCGACGAGGAACGGTCGGCGGGATTAATCCCGCCGCCGACTCAACCCCTTCGGAGAGAGTCGGCGGGATTAATCCCGCCTTGGACTCCCTCCGACAAGGAAGAGCCGGCGGGATTAATCCCGCCGCCTCTTCCTCCTCGGGGGAGTCCGGCGGGATTAATCCCGCCGACTCTCTCCGACGAGGAAGTCGGCGGGATTAATCCCGCCGGACTCACCCCTTCGGAGAGAGTCGGCGGGATTAATCCCGCCGGACTCCCCGAAGGAAGAGGCGGCGGGATTAATCCCGCCGGCTCTTCCTTCGGAGGGAGTCCAAGGCGGGATTAATCCCGCCCACAATTCTTACGACGGGGAATGGGTGGCGGGATTAAACCCGCACATAACTCTCTCCAAAACTATGATTTCAAAGAGATCTCGGGATAAATCCTGTCCCCAAATCCTTAAAACAGGGATGTGGTGGCGAGATTAATCCCGCCACCCCTTCCCTGCCTCCTAAAATGGTTGGCGGGATTAATCCCGCCGACAACTCTGGTAACTCTTCATCAGTTGAGAAGGTTATCGGCGGGATTAATCCCGCCACTCTTTTTCAGTGGCGGAGAAGCATTGCCCGAGAGATGGTGGCGGGATTAATCCCGCCACCTCTTCGAAGAGGCGAAAAAGAAATGGCCGGATTAATCCCGCCGCCCGGTTAACCTAGAATATTAAGTTAAAAGGATATTTAAACGGGATAAATCCCTAACGGAATATATTATAATCCTAATGCATTCCTAAACCCCTAAATTGTAATTTTAAGAGAGAATGTAAGAGAGTGAATCTTTATAAGTATTTTTAAATTTGTTTATAATACTTACTTGTAAACAGCACTGAAGGCGCCGTGCTTTCCTATAAAGAATAGCACCCAATTTAATCTCGCTCCTGAGATGATCACTATGAAGAAAAAAGAAGATCTAAAGAGTGAAAAATACAGAAATGAAGAAACCCTTGCCGGAGAAAGAACCAGATCTGAATTTGAGTGGGAAATTAAATGCATTTTCAAATTTACATGTCAGACCGACAATACATATGTCAGAAATTCAAATTTTTTAAAAAGAACAGAAAATAAAATTTAAGATGAGTTGACACAAATATCCGACACTCTGACATATATACTCTCCAGTTCCAATGAGTATTTTAAAATTGCATTTAATGTTATTCAAGTGATTCAAGCTGTTTAATATTACGAAATTTTAGACTATATTCTACATTTTAGTATTCAAGTATATTTATATATATATATATATATATATAAATATACTTATACAATAAATAAATTGATATATTATTATGTATCATTTAAAATATATTCATAGTCTGTTTATTATTATTATTTTCTTAATTACTCGAGTATTTAGTTTTCATTTCCTAGTATCAATGGGATATTCTTTAATATTTTATTAATATTTGAAGAATATTCTAATATTAAACCTGATTATCATAATTAAATTAGTCTTGTTCTTAATTATTGCAGTAATTATTCTACATTTGTATATATTAATGGGATTTTCTCAATTAATTTGTTATTATTTCAAGAATATTCATGTGTTAAACCTTATTATCAATATTAAATTAATACACACTATGAACATATTTTAAATTATACATAATAATACATCATTTATCTAATATATAGTCATATATAGTTTTATAATATATATATTAATTCTTTCCTTAATTACTTGAGTAATTAATCTTCTTTATATTAATGGGATATTCTTTATTATTTTCTTATTATTCCAAGAATATTCCAATATTAAACATGATTATGATAATTAATTTAGTTAATTATTTGAGTACTTAATTTACATTTGTATATATTAATGGATTTTCTCAATTAATTTCTTATTATTTCAAGAATATTTCAATGTTAAACCTTTTTATCAATATTAAATTAATATATATTTAAAACTATATATGGCTATATATTAGATAAAATCATATTATTATGTATAATTTAAAATATGTTCATAGTGTTTATTAATATTTTTCTTAATTATTCGATTTGTTTTGCACACATATATAAACACAATCATAAATTTACACACGCATTACAAGAACTTACAAAAACACATATGCACACACATGCACAACCCTAAACCAAACTGAAGAAATATGTTGCTTCTTTATTGAAAACATCATGTTCAACGCATGTATGATATATGTACTCAATCTGTGTGTATGTAACACATTGAATTTACATGTGTAATATTTATATTAAGTTGTTGGGAGCAAACCCTAAACCCTGTGTATACATGTGTGTACAAAAATAATTTTTCAACACTCTCTCTTCACACCATGCATGATCCATCCTAAACCCTAAACCCTAATATGTAACACAATGAATTTACTCATGTAATATGTATGTATGTCTGTGTGTATACACGTGTGTATGTATATATGTGTACTCTGTATGTATATATGTGTACTTTCTGTCTTCTCTCATACATACACACCATGCATGATCCATGTTAATATGTACTGTCTCTTCTCTCAAACATACACACCATGCATGATCTATAATATGTACTCGGTCTCTCTAATATTATGTACTAATATGTATGTATGTCTGTGTGTATAATACACACCATGCATGATCCATAATATGTACTGTCTCTCTTCTCTCATATACTATGTATGTATATCTGTGTATAATATGTGTAAGTATATATGTGTACTAATATATGCAATGTGTACAAAAATAATTTTTCAACACTCTCTCTTCTCTCATACATACACACCATGCATGATCCATCCTAAATCCAAAACCCTAAACCCTAAACCCTAAACCCATGTAATATGTATGTATGTCTGTGTGTATACACGTGTGTATGTATATATTATGTGTATTAATATATGCAATGTGTATGTATGTATTGATACACATGAAACTTTAACACTCTCATGGACACACACATGTTAAATCCCTGCATGATTTATATTTTTGGGGTGTATGTGATACACCCACGCACACGCACGCGCTAATAATATAATGAAAGAATATTCGTTTAGGGCGAATCTATATTTTATTCTTTTTAGGGTTTAAGTATATTCTCAGAAGGAATATTCTATTAGGGTTAATATATATATATTTAATTCCTTTAGGGTTTAGGTATATTCTTAGGGTTTCAAGAGGCGGCGGCTGTGAAATGGCGGCGGCGGCTGTGCACACAGGTGAGATCTGTGTGTGTGTGTGTATGTATGTATGTATAGGAGTGTGCGTATAATTTATTTATTAGTTTTATCTCTCGCACACACACGCACACTCCTGTGTATGTATATGTGTGTGTGGGTGTGTGTTTGTTTATCTGTATGATTTTATTTGTTTCGCTCACACACGCATACACACGATATACATATACACATATATATATATACCTATATACTATACATACATATATTATGTGTACCAGTATCTATAAATTTTTTTATTGATCTATCTCTCCCACACACACGCACACTGCTTTACACACACACACACAACACACACACACACATAATATATATATATATAATCAATGCATATTAACAAATAGTATACAACACTAGTTTATATATATGCTTATATATTCATATGGGTTATATATCTATATACACACATATATATATGTGTGTGTTTATCTGTATAATTTTATTTATTTATTAGTTTTATCTCTCGCACACACACGCACACTCCTGTGTATATATGTGTGTGTGTGTGTGTTTGTTTATCTGTATGATTTTATTTGTTTCGCTCACACACGCATACACACAATATACATATACACATATATATATACCTATATATATATACATACATATATTATGTGTACCAGTATCTATATAATTTTTTTTATTGATCTATCTCTCCCACACACACGCACACTGCTTTACATATATATATATATATATATATATATATATAATCAATGCATTAACAAATAGTATACAACACTAGTTTATATATATGCTTATATATTCATATGGGTTTATATCTATATACACACATATATATGTGTGTGTTTATCTGTATAATTTTATTTATTTATTAGTTTTATCTTTCGCACACACGCACACTCCTGTGTATATATGTGTGTGTGTGTGTTTGTTTATCTGTATGATTTTATTTGTTTCGCTCACACGCATACACACGATATACATATACACACATATATATACCTATGTACACACATATATTATGTGTACCAGTACTGTATAATTTTATTTATTTATCTATCTCTTGCACACACACGTACACTCCTATACATACATACATACATACATATATATATATATATATATATATATACACACACATATATATGTGTGTTTTTTATCTGTATAATTTTTTTATTTATTAATTTTATCTCTCGCACACACGCTAAGCCCCTCGAGCGGCGGGATTAATCCCGCCGCTATAGGTTTATGGCCTGGCGGCGGGATTAATCCCGCCGCTATATGGTTGGGGCCATGGCGGGGGATTAATCCGCCGCCGAGGCCCTTCACGCAGGCTATGGGCGGCGGGATTAATCCCGCCGCTCTAGGACAAACCGAAGAGCGGCGGGATTAATCCCGCCGCCCATGGCCTGCGTGAGGGGCCTCGCGGCGGGATTAATCCCGCCGCTCACCCATGCCCTGCGCGGAATGCGGCGGGATTTATCTCGCGGCAATGGCCTGTGTGAAGGCCCTAATGGGCGGGATTAATCCCGCGGATTCCGCGCAGGGCATTTACAGGGGATGGGCGGCGGGATTAATCCCGCCGCTCATGAGGCTAACCGAAGAGCCTGCATGAAAGATCCTGCACGGAAGGCTAACCGAAGAGCCTGCATGACATGTCCTGCGCGTAAGGCGGCGGGATTAATCCCGCCGCCCAGGGAATTCACGCAGGACATGAACGGGGATTAATCCCGCCCCACGCTCATGCCCTTCGCGGAGGGCGGCGGGATTAATCCCGCCGCTCAGGCACTTCCGCAGGATATAAGCGGCGGGATTAATCCCGCCCCCACCCATCCCTGTTCAAAATGCCGCAGCCAATATATATGTGTGAGCGCATGATTTACGAGAGGGCGGCGGGATTAGTCTCTCCGAACCTTCATTGCCGGTGGCGGGATTAATCCCGCCACCCTTTTTTTTTCCTCCATTGGTATGTTGAATCAATCCCGACTAACTCTGTCTGAGACGGAGAAGGTTTACAAAATACCAATGGAGGGAACTGAGAAGGGTGGTGGGATTAATTTCACCATCCCTTACATGGTGGGCGGGATTAATCCCGCCGCGTACGCATGCCCTGCGCGGAATCGGGCGGGATTTATCCCGCCGCCATTGGCCTGCCTGAAGGGCCTAGGCGGCGGGATTAATCCCGCAAGATTTCGCACAGGGCATTGGCGTTCGGCGGGATTAATCCCGCCGACTAAGGCCCGAGTGAAGGGCCTGGGAGGCGGGATTAATCCCGCCGGACGCCAATTCCCTGCGCGAATCGGGCGGGATTTATCCCGCCGCCATTGGCCTGCCTGAAGTGCCTAGGCGGCGGGATTAATCCCGCCCGATTCCGCGCAGGAATTGGCGTCCGGCGGGATTAATCCCGCCGCATAGGGAAGTGAAGGCCCTGGGCGGCGGGATTAATCCCGCCGAGTCTTCAATGCCTGTTGGAGGAATGAATCCCGCCACCCTTCGCTTTTTTCTCCATTGGTGAGTCGGACCAATCCTAAACGTTTCTGTCTGAGACGTAGAAGGTTTTCAACATACCAATGGAGAGAATTGGGAAGGGTGGGGAAATTCATTTAACCATCCTTACATGGTGGGCGAGATTAATCCCGCCCCTTTCTGGAGTCACTGAAGGGGTGTGAGAAATAAATCCTGCCCAGTTCTCTCTGAGACCGAGAAGGGTGGCAAGATTAATTCCGCACTCCCGTTCAAGGCCTCCAGAAAGGTGGCGAGATTAATCCCGCCCACTCTTTCAGGAGGCATTGAAGGGGTGGCGAGATTAATCCGCCGCACCTTCCATGTGAATATATATGTGTATTAGTATATATAAGTTGCATATCTCATTTTATTTACTTTTATCATCTTATTATAATATTTCGAGTAAAAGCTAGGAATCTATGTAAAACTGTCCAGAGCTCACATTTGTGGTGGTTCTAAAACGAAATGTTATCTTTCTTTTGCACTAGCACAAATGTGAGCTTCGGACAGTTAATTACGTCTACTTCTCTCTGTGTATTTTTTGTATATTCGGGTTTATACAAGTGTGTGTGCGTTTTTATATGATTTGTATTCATAGTGTATTATTTTGCAGAAGGACGATTTGATCAAACAAGGAGATCGAGTCATTAGTATGGAGTCGTCGTCAAATTCTGGGTAAGAATTAAAATAAAATCTGTTATACTCGGATACTTGAACTAATCATTTTTGTATTCAGATGTGGAATTGAGGTGACATTAAAGACAAGAGCAGGAGAAGAGATGGGCGGGGATTCTGGAATCAACTTGGCCATATTTTAAGATAAATGGGAAGCGCATTGGAGCAACCATGGCTGCTGTCAAATTAACCTCTGTCACATCTCATGGACAAGCAAAACAATGGAAAGTAGATTCGCTAGTCAAGCACCCGAAAGCAGGCTGCGAACCCAGATTGGACGATTCTCGACAGATATGCCTTGTTCCATCCAATGTCACGTTCTGGATCCAGAGGTCCAGTTACAACATAATTTCGGGTGGTTTTGTCGACTTGTGGATAATGATGTTCACGTGTTCACTAATGATGTTGGAGTTCTTCTTCACTCAACGAAAGCCCATCTATGGAGGGGATCCATTAGATGTCTACTTCGAAGATCTTCAGACTCATCGAGTAGGTGTATTTTCAGCAGAGATTGCTTCACAATATAGAAATCCACAAGTGGAGCAATCGTCCCTCTTCACATTGAAGAAGAACACAGCGACATCATAAGGGAGATTGAGAGGGTGGCTCGGTCTCAGGTTCTCTACAGATCACGTTCAATTTGATGTGACAAACGATGATATGCTTGTCGAATGGGTGAACCAATCGGAAGATCTAGGCAAGAATTATTGCACGCCAACGCCAAAAAGGAGAACATTGGGATGACGCCTTCTCTTATGGCAGTCCTTCAGCAGCGGAGAACCGAATTGAACCTTATAAAGGAGGATGCTACGAATCACGACAAGCCCTACAGATGTTTGTTGTTAGATTCGGAGACTTTATGGGTAACATCACTGCTTGTAGGAAACCGTTTCAATTGTTCGTGATGGATCGGCGGGTGTCAAAAAATCTTTCGACAGATAGGGCACTAGAGGATCTGGTGGAGAAACTTAGCCGTGCAAGCATATACATAGAAGGTATTTATTATTGAATTCATGCTTGCGCTCTTCACTGATACCTACTTTTTCAGGTATTTATTTCTTGATTCTTGCTCATGTCACCGATACTTTTGCCTTCGCCTTCGCCAAGAAGAATAGACATCGTTGGACAGGATTTTATATGAACGATGCTAATCCCAAGTGCATTGATACGTTGTTCACTTGGTTGTTAGGAATGCGCCAAACAATTTCAAGCTTCCAAATGACTGGCCAGGCATCTGTTTGCACTCCAACGGCCCTGAACCTCCATCCGATACACCGATAGGTGGAGTGACGTATTCGGCAATGTACGTTATCCAAACATTACAAGTCAAGCGGCACGGAGCATCGTCAACTTGATTAGGGGTCCTGACAGTGATGCGTGGGTTTTTGACTACTGCACTAGGGGGTCCGTCTTGAAGGAGTGTTACCTTCGGCATACATGTGTGTTTGCCGTTGAAAAGGATAAGACCATGGTTGAGGACCTGAACAAGTGGATAGATTGGGTCTCAACTGAGTACCCCAACGAATCCATAAAGGCGTATTTGAGAAAGTTCCCTCCAGATAAGTGCGATAGCTCTGAAGGTGAATCTGGTTCAATCTCGGAGTCTGAGAACGAACTTCAATCAGATATTAGACCGGAAGTTATCTCGAGGAGTACAGAACATTCGCACACTCCAGGACCCATGGAAACATCAATAGAAGATGCAGAAGATCTTGAACCATCTCACAAGCGGCTTAGACCTTCTTCGCCTCACTCAGAAGGTAATAGCGAAGAAGAATTGATAATGAATTGATAGAGTGATGAATAGTTGTAAATGAGTGTAACATAAGGCATTTTTGTATATTTCTTTTATATTTGTACAGAAAATAAATTCT